>CM042404.1:2778295-2853295 GCA_023634145.1 Thymallus thymallus | reverse complement strand
GTTAAAGTACAAATGGGAAAATAAATAAACATAAATATGGGTTGTATTTACAATGGTGTTTGTTCTTCACTGGTTGCCCTTTTCTTGTGACAACAGGTCACACATCTTGCTGCTGTGATGCACACTGTGGTATTTCACCCAGTAGATATGGGAGTTTATCAAAATTGGTTTTGTTTTCAAATTCTTTGTGGATCTGTGTAATCTGAGGGAAATATGTGTCTCTAATATGGTCATACATTTGGCAGGAGGTGTCAAAATCTCTCTCTCTCTCTCTCTCTCTCTCTCTCTCTCTCTCTCTCTCTCTCTCTCTCTCTCTCTCTCCTCCCCCCCCCCCCCCCCAAAGGAGCTGGCTCACATGATGTGAGATGGTGGAGAAAGTCTGAATGGTGTGATTGTCCTTGGCTGTCCTAGTTCACACAGGTCAGGTGCCTCTGGTCTGCCATAAGTCATTTTAGAAATGTAGTGAGGTCATTGGTAAAACTTGTATAGCTCTCTGCCTCCCTCCATCCTCCTCTTGTATAGCTCTCTGCCTCCCTCCGTCCTCCTCTTGTATAGCTCTCTGCCTCCCTCCGTCCTCCTCTTGTATAGCTCTCTGCCTCCCTCCGTCCTCCTCTTGCATCTCTCCCTCCTTCCTGGTGTACAGAGGGCAGCCTGTGGCTCCATTGAGAGGAGAGACAGAGGAATGGGGGGGGGGGGGGGGGGTGGGGGGTGGAGGGATGGAGGAAGAAGGGAGAGAGTGGGATGAAAGGAGTCTGTGTGGAAAGGTTTCCAGGGGGTTCTATTTCACTGTGACACCAGCTAAATGGGCTCATGATGTGAACAAACATTGTTACCGTGGCAACAGGGCCCAATGTTCCCCTTCTGTTTTCTTCTAGATGATATGAAGAAGGATAAGACTAGCCTTTGTACCAGTCTGTTTGTACCAGTCTGTTTGTGCCAACATTCCACTCCTTGGACACGGAGTACAACAAGGATAAGAATGTTAGCACAAAACAGGTTTGGTAGGCTGGTGAGATCAGGCAGGCTGTGTGTACAGTAGTATGGTAGGCTGGTGAGATTATCTCCTGTTCTCTCCCTCTATCCTCCTCTATCCTCCTCTATCCTCCCTCTATCCTCCCTCTATCCTCCTCTATCCTCCTCTATCCTCCCTCTATCCTCCCTCTATCCTCCCTCTATCCTCCTCTATCCTCCCTCTATCCTCATATACCTATGCGGCTACAGCAGTAGTCTGACTGGCTCCCTAGTTACAGTACTGCGCACATACAGCCAGTATGCCAGACAGTCAGTCCGTCAGCCAGCTAGACACCCAACCAGTCACTCAGTCAGCTAGACACCCAACCAGTCACTCAGTCAGCTAGACACCCAACCAGACACTCAGTCAGCTAGACACCCAACCAGTCACTCAGTCAGCTAGACACCCAACCAGTCACTCAGTCAGCTAGACACCCAACCAGTCACTCAGTCAGCTAGACACCCAACCAGACACTTAGTCAGCTAGACACCCAACCAGTCACTTAGTCAGCTAGACACCCAACCAGTCACTCAGTCAGCTAGACACCCAACCAGTCACTCAGTCAGCTAGACACCCAACCAGTCACTCAGTCAGCTAGACACCCAACCAGTCACTCAGTCAGCTAGACACCCAACCAGACACTTAGTCAGCTAGACACCCAACCAGTCACTCAGTCAGCTAGACACCCAACCAGTCACTCAGTCAGCTAGACACCCAACCAGACACTTAGTCAGCTAGACACCCAACCAGTCACTCAGTCAGCTAGCCACCCAACCAGTCACTCAGTCAGCTAGACACCCAACCAGACACTTAGTCAGCTAGACACCCAACCAGTCACTAAGTCAGCTAGACACCCAACCAGTCACTCAGTCAGCTAGACACCCAACCAGACACTTAGTCAGCTAGACACCCAACCAGTCACTAAGTCAGCTAGACACCCAACCAGTCACTCAGTCAGCTACACCAAGTATTCTTGTCAGCTGACTGGATTAGTCTAAACTAACATACAGAATTGTTTTAAGATGGTCATACCATGGATCATTTAGCTATTTTCTTTAACATTTTAGGACTCCTTTAGATATCAAAACAAATATTTATAAATGATTTGATAAAGTATTGAACTTGGCCTTTACTACTTCACTATAGCCCATAAAACACGTTAAATAACACATGAATAAATGGAAAAACACAGTCAAAAAAAGATAAGGATTTTATGTGTCCTATATCTAGGAGATATAATACAGCTCAGGAAATATATATTTTTACACATATTTAACCCCTTATTTTTGGGACCACAAAACTACCTCCATACTTCTATTCGTTTGCATGGGTTATCTTCAGATGAGACCCCTGACCCTTGTGGGGGTCGTAGAGCACCATCGTCTTCGTGAGAGTCTGATGACTTTACCGCAAACCGCTCAGATGCTACAGACGTTTTTGTGAGAAGACCGATTTTCGGAATGTCTCATGGTCACAGCTGTAGCTCGGCTACCTCCCACCACAGATGCGGAAGGCCACCATAGGCGGATGCGGTAAGTTAAGACGCAAAAAACATTTCAGCATTTGTATTTATTATGGATCCATGATGTGCATAGGAAACCTGTTTGGGTAAATATTATATAGCCTAACCGGTCAAGAGCTTGTTTGATTACATATATTTGTTTTTAATACAGTTAATAGTCAAATCATGTTCATATTACCTAATATAATACTCTTTTACCATTTTCTCTTTCTCCCAGTCCCTCTCCAGCCCTGCTACAGCCTCTGAAGACCACCTGGCCTCTCTCCCAGACCCCCTCTGTTACAGCCTCTGAAGACCCCTCTGCCTCAGCCTCTGAAGACCACCTGGCCTTTCTCCCAGACCCCCCTCTGTTACAGTATCTGAAGACTACCTGGCTTTTCTCCCAGACCCCCTCTGCAAAGACCACCACTGCCTCTAAGAGCACCGCCAGCTCTGCTAGAGGCTAAGTGCTCTCCTCTGCTGTGTTTTGATATGATGAAGATATTGTAGTAATCATATTCATCTAAACTATGTGTCAGTGTTTTGATATGATTGTTGTCTTGTTTCGTATCCTATTGTATTTTTCAGGACTGACTAGGCAGATCATCCAGGACATGGACCCAGACTGTGATTGGTGTAGACTACCTGCTCAGGCAGACTGGGCAGACCTGCAGGACATGGACTCTGACTGACACTACAGTCCAACCTGCTTCCAGCCCCACTACGGTCCAATCTGCTGCCAGCCCCACCCAGACTGTTCCCACTACAGTCCTACCTGCTGCCAGCCCCACCCAGGCTGTTCCCACTACAGTCCAATCTGCTGCCAGCCCCACCCAGGCTGTTCCCACTACAGTCCAAACTGCTGCCAGCCCCACCCAGACTGTTCCCACTACAGTCCAATCTGCTGCCAGCCCCACCCAGACTTTTCCCACTACAGTCCAATCTGCTGCCAGCCCCACCCAGACTTTTCCCACTACAGTCCAATCTGCTGCCAGCCCCACCCAGACTGTTCCCACTACAGTCCAATCTGCTGCCAGCCCCACCCAGACTTTTCCCACTACAGTCCAATCTGCTGCCAGCCCCTCCTCCTTAACATACTATTGTTCCACAGCTTTGGTGCTTGCAACAGGATAGTGGGTTCGATTCCCGGGATTACCCATACGTTATATGCATGCACGCATGACAGTAAGTCACTTTGGATAAAATCATCTGGTAAATGTTGTTATATTAACTGTGAGGGAGACCAAAGACAATATAATGCTGAACTAGAAAAACACTTTATTACATAAAAACATGACACTTCAGATAACTAAAAGATTGTTATCAAGTGGGATGGTAGTATATTCAGTTGTACCCACGTGTTCCACACTATACCTGAGAAGGAGAACTGTGTTGTCTAATACAAATAATTTTTTATCTGATCTGTTAATAATTAAAGAGGTATGATGTGCATACGTTGTTCGCTTACTACGCCTCTCAAATGGCACCCTATCTCTACGAAGTGCACTACTTTTGACCAGGGCCTATGAGGCATTGGTCAAAAGTAGTGCACTACGTAGGGAATAGGGTACTATTTGGAACGGTTTTAAAACAACAAGCCTTCTCCCAGCCCCACAGAGACAGAAAGGTCTCCCATCCAAGGCAAGTCCATGTTTACCTCGGGCTGTTCATTAAAAGAGCTGTCATACTCTCAAATAGGAGTAGCTCACTTTAAATAAAATGAAATAAGAAACACAAATGCTTTCTAGAAAGACACCAACCCTCCTCTTTCCTTCCTCTCTTTATTCCTCCCCTCCTCCTCCTCTCCCCTGGTTAAGTATTTATTCCTCCAAGCTGGCTCGTCTCCGCTCCCCAAAGCGTTTGAAGAAAGACACAATCCCAGAGCTACTGTTCTGCCTCACCAAGAGTTTCTGAGCCTCTGTAGCAAACCCCATCTCAGCCCCACCAGCCCCAGCCATAGCCGGCGCCCTCAGCGCGTTGCGTCTGTGGAACAGGTCCCCCAGGCGGAAGCTGAATCCTGGAGCCTGGCTGCCTCCAGTCTCATCCAGGGAGAGAGAGCGAAGCATGGAGCCCTGGGACAGAGCTCTCTGACTGGGGCAGTTAGGCAGGGACATGGGCCCCCTCCCTGCCTCTCCCTGGAGGTATGAGGGTCCAGAGTGCCCCTCCATAGCCCTCATCCTCCCCAGCAGCACTAGAGGTGGGCAGGTGGCGGTAGAAGGGTGGGTGGGGGTAGAAGGGCGGGTGGGGGTGGGGGGCAATGACCAGACGCCGTCGTCAAGGCCATCACCTGCGCTGGGGGTGGAGAAGGAGTGTCGTCGGTGGGGGGTGTGGAGGGTGAGGTGTGGGGTGTGGTTTTGGGGAGATGCGTGGGGGCTGAGGATGGTCCAGGGGGAGCCCAGGTTCCCCATGCTGTTACAGAGAGCCAGGTCTACCTCTCTCATCCCCTTGTGGCGAGGGGTGGAGGGTTGGGGGGTAAGGCGGGGGCGATGACCTGGGGTGGAGGGTTGAGAGACAGGGCAGGGGTGGAGAAGGTGAGGTTGAGGGGTAGTGCCACCCAACTCTGGCAGTCCAGGATGTTCTAGGTCACCAGATAGCCTGCCTCGGCCGGGCTGGTAGCAAAGTATCTTCCTGGACACCTCATGCATCCTCTGCCAATCTTCCTTCTCCTCCTCCTGGGTGGGGGGGGTGTGTTGGCGAGGGGACAGGCTGCGGCGGCCACAGCTCTTAGGGGTCTGTTTCTGGTTGATGGACGAGGCTCTCTTAGACCCAAAACATCTCCACTGCTCCTCAGGGGTCGCCGTCTCCCCCTCGTTCTCCTCCTCCTCCTCTGAAGGGGGGTCCAGATAGGAGTCATCTTCCTCCACCTCTATCCCCCCATCCAACCTCTCCACCACCGCAGCAGGGCTACCCAGCTTCCTGGGCCAGCCCTCCCCTCTCTTCTCCTCTCTCAGCCCCTGGTCCTTCTGGTCCTTCAGGGGTGTCAGCACACCTGCCTCCCCACCCAGGGATCTCCCTCCTGGGCTGGCATACCGGTTACGCCCTTGTCCAGCTCCAGTCTCTGGCTCATCGGCCAGGGGGTTGGACTGGGGGCAGGGCTCGATGGGCGAGCCCCCGATGGGAGACAACATCCCAGGGGGGAGATGGTGGTGGAGTCTGCGCCTTGCCAGACCCCTGGGGCCCATGGTGGTCAGGAAGCTGTGGAGGATAGACTCCATGCCGGAGCCAGGGCCGGAGGCCTCCAGACATAGGTGGGGGTCCAGGTCAGAGCAGGTAGCCGTGGAGCGACGCTTGGCCACGTTACAGAAGCTCTCCCTCTGCCTGCGTCTCAGCTCGGCTGCCTCACGCTCACGGTTCTCCTGATGGGGAAGAGAGACACAGTGATGGGGTCAGAGAGAGGAGAGAGGAATGGGGTCAGAGAGAGGAGAGGAGAGAGGAATGGGGTCAGAAAGAGGAGAGGAGAGAGGAATGGGGTCAGAAAGAGGAGAGGAGAGAGGAATGGGGTCAGAGAGAGGAGAGAGGAATGGGGTCAGAGAGAGGATAGGAGAGAGGAATGGGGTCAGAGAGAGGATAGGAGAGAGGAATGGGGTCAGAGAGAGGAGAGGAGAGAGGAATGGGGTCAGAGAGAGGAGAGGAGAGAGGAATGGGGTCAGAGAGAGTGAGCGAGAAGATGAAAGGGTGTGAAGTGGGGGTTGTGCTTGAGTGCACAGATATTAAACTAAATGTGGACAGATGGACAGTGGTCATTGCCTGTCACTGTGAAGACCTCTATATTCTTTAGGAAAATCAGACAGTCCCAGATTCTTCTTCAACATACAAAAGCAGTCCCCAAATTCCCCCAGTTTTCCAGAAAATCCTGATTGGAAGAAACTTGGAATTACAAAGGAATAAGCAAGGAATCTTCCAACCAGGATTTCTGGGAAAAAATAGCATTTGTGGAAAAGTTAGAGGAATTTTGCAAACCTAATATGTTCAGTCCAGTCTCACCTGAACAGCCCTGTTGAAGCGCTCACAGAAAGAGTAGAATATGGAGCAGCACACCTCCAGTTGAAACGTGGCTGGGTCTTCACAGAAGTACTCTGCTACAGCTTGGCTCAGGGAGTTGAGGTCCAACAGACATGCCTGTAGGTCAGCCAGCCTGGCCTCCGCCCTCTGACACAGAGACAGAGAGAGACAGAGAGAGAGAGAGAGAGAGAGAGAGAGACAGAGAGAGACAGAGAGAGACAGAGAGAGAGAGAGAGAGAGAGAGAGAGAGAGCTTTGGCAATTGTTGCTTTGGCAATATTTATGTAATGTTTTTCATGCCAATAAAGCATCTTGAATTTGACACAGAGAGACAGAGACAGAGACAGAGAGAGAGACAGACACCGAGAGAGAGAGAGAGAGAGAGAGACAGACACCGAGAGAGAGAGAGAGAGAGAGAGACAGACACCGAGAGAGAGAGAGAGAGAGAGAGACAGACACCGAGAGAGAGAGAGAGAGAGAGAGACAGACACCGAGAGAGAGAGAGAGAGAGAGAGACAGACACCGAGAGAGAGAGAGAGAGAGAGAGACAGACACCGAGAGAGAGAGAGAGAGAGAGAGAGACAGACACCGAGAGAGAGAGAGAGAGAGAGAGAGAGACAGACACAGAGAGAGAGAGAGAGAGAGAGAGAGACAGACACAGAGAGAGAGAGAGAGAGAGAGAGAGACAGACACCGAGAGAGAGAGAGAGAGAGAGAGAGACAGACACCGAGAGAGAGAGAGAGAGAGAGACAGACACCGAGAGAGAGAGAGAGAGAGAGACAGACACCGAGAGAGAGAGAGAGAGAGAGAGAGAGAGAGAGACCGAGAGAGAGAGAGAGAGAGACCGAGAGAGAGAGAGAGAGAGAGAGACCGAGAGAGAGAGAGAGAGAGACCGAGAGAGAGAGAGAGAGACACCGAGAGAGAGAGAGAGACACCGAGAGAGAGAGAGAGACACCGAGAGAGAGAGAGACACCGAGAGAGAGAGAGACACCGAGAGAGAGAGAGAGACAGACACCGAGAGAGAGAGAGAGACAGACACCGAGAGAGAGAGACAGACACCGAGAGAGAGAGAGAGAGAGAGAGACAGACACCGAGAGAGAGAGAGAGAGAGAGAGACAGACACCGAGAGAGAGAGAGAGAGAGACAGACACAGAGAGAGAGAGAGAGAGACAGACACAGAGAGAGAGAGACAGACACAGAGAGAGAGAGACAGACACAGAGAGAGAGAGACAGACACAGAGACACAGACAGACACAGAGAGACACAGAGAGATAGTTCTAAAGTCAGATCACTAGATTAGAGAGAGACAAAATACATACATAAAAACTATTGGGGTTGAAAACAGAGGTCCAACAGACTGGCCAGTAGGTCAGCCAGCCTGACCTCTGCCCTCTGACAGACAAGTGTTTGAGATACTGTATATAACAGGAGAGTGACAACACAAGGGGTACAACTCAGTGGCATGTGTTAGTTTTATGGTTAAATATCAGCCACATTCACTGTAAAATCAAAGTTCACTTCAACACAATGTCCAGAGGGCAATTAATTCAGTGAGATATAGACTATTTGTGGCAGAGAAGTACATTATCCTCAGTGACCCACTGCTTTTACACTCAGGCAACATAAACCTACACCAAAATGGTCACCCATAACATCAAAAAGGTCCAGGATATTAACAGTGGTTATGTGAGACTCACAGTAACACTCTATACTGTACAGCTGGGATGGACTTGTAAACTAAACAGGTCACAGAGAAAGTGTGTGTGTTGTTCGTCTCTCACCATGAGGAAGGCCTCCATCTGTAACAATAGCTCAGGCTGTCTGCTGGCGTCCATCTTTGCTTTCTTCACCTTCTCTACCTCCCTCTGAAAGTCTGACTCCACCTCCTGCTTCTGCACCCTGCAAAGACATTTATAATAAATACATTTATACACCACTTCATCAACATTACTACAGTTACTGACACAGCAAATACATTTATAGACCACTTCATCAACATTACTACAGTTACTGACACAGCAAATACATTTCTATACACCACTTCATCAACATTACTACAGTTACTGACACAGCAAATACATTAATATACACCACTTCATCACAGAATAGTTTATGATAAAGAATCAAACTCAATAAAAAACTATAATAAATGTAAGAAAACATTTCACGTATTTACAGACAGAAATCATAAAGCTCTTTACATTGTGATATTACATTAATATATATATACACACATTAATAAACAACAATAAAACAAATGTTTGAATATTTTAGGACGAAGGTAGTAACTGGTAATAATGGATGGTTACCTTGCAGCCGTTCCAATGTGTTCCAGTTGCTCAGGGAAGTTCAACAAGGCAACGTCTATCTCCTGTGCTTGCTGTGGAGAAGGAAGTCAAGTTAGTATCAAAACTCATTGTATTTGTCACATACGCCGAATACAACAGGTGTAGACTGTGAAATGCTTGCTTACAAGCCCTTAACCAACAATACAACAGGTGTAGACCTTACAGTGAAATGCTTACTAACAAGCCCTTAACCAACAATACAACAGGTGTAGACCTTACAGTGAAATGCTGACTAACAAGCCCTTAACCAACAACACCAGAAATGGAGTTAAGAAAATATTTACTAAATAAACTAAAGTAAAAAATATTATAAAAAGTAACAATATAATTCGATAACAATAACAAGGCTATATACAGGGGGTACAGTGTGGGGGTACAGTGTGGGGGTACAGGTTAGTCTAGGTAATTTGGGCCTTCCTCTGACACCGCCTAGTACATAGGTCCTGGATGGCAGGAAGCTTGGCACCAGTGATGTTTTGGGCGGTACGCACTACCCTCTGTAGCGCCTTACGGCCGGAGGCCGAGCAGTTGCCATACCAGGCGGTGATGCAACCAGTCAGGATGCTCTCGATGTTACAGCTGTAGAACTTTTTGAGGATCTGGGGACCCATGCCAAATCTTTTCAAGGTGTCGTGCCCTCTTCACGACTGTCTTGGTGTGTTTGGACCACGATAGTTCGTTGATGATGTGGACCTGCTCCACTACAGCCCTGTCGATGTGAATGGGGGCGTGCTCAGCCTTCCTTTTCCTGTCATCCACGATCTGCTCCTTTGTCTTGCTCACATTGAGGGAGAGGTTGTTGTCTTGGCACCACACTGCCAGGTCTCTGACGACCTCCCTATAGGCTGTCTCATTGCTGTCTGTGATCAGGTCTACCATTGTTAAACTTAATGATGGTGTTGGAGTCGTGCTTGGCCACGCAGTCATGTGTGAACATGGAGTACAGGAGGGGACTAAGCAGGCACCCCTGTGGGGACCCGTGTTGAGGATCAGTGTGGCAGATGTGTTGTTACCTACCCTTACCACCTGGGGGCGGCCGGTCAGGAAGTCCAGGATCCAATTGCAGAGGGAGGTGTTAAGTCCCAGTGTCCTTAGCTTAGTGATGAGCTTTGAGGACACTATGGTGTTGAAGGCTGAGCTGTAGTCAATGAACAGCATTCTCACATAGGTGTTCCTTTTGTCCAGGTGGGAAAGGTTAGTCTGGAGAGCGATTGAGACATCTGTGGATGTGTTGGGGCGGTATGCAAATTGGAGTGGGTCTGGGGTTTCCGGGATGATGGTGTTGATCTAAGCCATGACCAGCCTTTCAAAGCACTTCATGGCTACCGGCGTGAGTGTTACGGGCGGTAGTCAATTAGGCAGGATACCTTCGCATTCGTGGGCATAGGGACTATGGGGGTCGCCTTGAAACGTGGGTAATACAGACTCAGTCAGGGAGATGTTGAAAATGTCAGTGAAGACACTTGCCAGTTGGTCTGCACATGCTCAGAGTACATGCCCTGGCCTTGTGAATGTTGACCAGTTTAAAAGGTCTTGCTCACATCAGCTAAGGAGAGCTTGATCACAGTCGTCCAGAACAGCTGGTACTCTCATGCATGCTTCAGTGTTGCTTGCCTCGAAGCAAGAATAGAAGGCATTTAGCTTGTCTGGTAGGCTTGAGTCAGTGGGCAGCTCGCGGCTGGGTTTCCCTTTGTAGTCCGTAATAGTTTGCAAGCCCTGCCACATCAGACGAGCGTCAGAGCCAGTCGTTATTGTAGAATAATTTAATGGGTTATCCTCTGAGCCTGGATGTATAATGTTCACATCGTCATTTATATTTCCATATTAAACCCTTCCATCCATCCCTTCCTCCCCTCTCGTCCTCCCTTTCCCTCCCCTCCATAAATCTCTCTCCACCTCCCTCCCTCTCTTCAATCCATGTCTACCTCCCTGCCATCTCTCCCTCCCCTCCATCCATCTCTCCCTCCCATCCCCCTCACCATGGTGACGTAGTGCATGAGGTTCATGCCAGGTTTGTTGGCCCTGGTGTCTGCCAGCTTTAGTAGAGATGCCATCCTGAAACCGATGGCACTGCCAGCGTACCCACCCTAAAACAACAGTTTACTTTCACTGCCCACATAGATAGACTAAACCACCACACAATAACATTTTAGCAGACACTCTTATCCAGCGCTAACTAATAGACGGCACATTAAAAAGCGGTGTGAAAACAAGGCCAACATACAGTACATACGTATAGTAAGGCCTTGATAGCAGAGAATTACGTACAGCGTTCATGTAGTTCCCAGCCTTCAACACCAGGCGAATGATAGAGTGGAGATCATCACAGACCAAAAGCTCTGAGGGACAGAGAGAGAGACAGAATTATTACTCACTTGCTTTGGCAATGTAAACATATGTTTCCCATGCTAATAAAGCCCCTTGGAGAGGGAGAGGGAGAGAGAGAGAGAGAGAGAGAGAGAGAGAAGGGGGGGGGGGGGGGGAGGGAGAGAAAGAGAGAATTAACTAGTGGTATGGAGGTGGATCATTGTGTGTGTGTAACCATTAGCTGCTTTGGTCATCACAGCAATGGAGTGTTTCATCTCATCCATCAGGGGGAAGAATTCTTCTCTCAGCATCAGAGTCCTCAGACGCTCCTCATAGCTAGAGATAGACAGCACCACCATCATCATCATCATCATCACAACGAACCCTGGTACTTTACCCGGCCCAACCTAGTACCATCCTCAGAATGAACTCTCTCACCCTGGTACTTTAACCAGCAGCACCATGAAGAGGTCTGGCTCAGACAGCTGGGTCAGGTCTCCACTGAACGACCACAGCTTCTTCACCTGGTGGGAGGACATTACATTAGAGACAGACAGACAGACAGACAGACAGACAGACAGACAGACAGACAGACAGACAGACAGACAGACAGACAGACAGACAGACAGACAGACAGACAGACAGACAGACAGACAGACAAGAAATATAAAGGATCTAAGAAACACATGTAATGACAGTAATGTGATTGTTCAGCCCTGGGATCTCATGTTGGCCAAAATACCAATTAGTGGAAGAAATATCAGAATTGTCTAAACGCAGCCATTATTACCTCTCCCTCCTCTGGCAGTAGTTTACAGAGCTCCTTGAGTTTTCCTGCTCCAAACCTCAGCCAGTTCCCCCGTCTGATGTCATCCACCATGCCCCTCACTGGCCTACAGGGGGAGACAGAGCAGCACAGTGATGTAGTGTACCTTAACACTACTCTGCCCCCACCTCTACCCTAACCCCACCTCTAACCCCTAACCTCCCTCTCTACCCAAACCCCTACCCTCCACCTCTACCCTACCCCCACCTCTACTCTACCCCCACCTCTACCCTCCATCTCTACCCTAACCCCACCTCTAACCCCTACCTTCCCTCTCTACCCTAACCCCTACCTTCCCTCTCTACCCTAACCCCTACCTTCCCTCTCTACCCTAACCCCTACCTTCCCTCTCTACCCTAACCCCTACCTTCCCTCTCTACCCTAACCCCTACCTTCCCTCTCTACCCTAACCCCTACCTTCCCTCTCTACCCTAACCCCTACCTTCCCTCTCTACCCTAACCCCTACCTTCCCTCTCTACCCTAACCCCTACCCTCCATCTCTACCCAAACCCCTACCCTCCATCTCTACCCAAACCCCTACCCTCCATCTCTACCCAAACCCCTACCTTCCCTCTCTACCCAAACCCCTACCTTCCCTCTCTACCCAAACCCCTACCTTCCCTCTCTACCCAAACCCCTACCTTCCCTCTCTACCCTAACCCCTACCTTCCCTCTCTACCCTAACCCCTACCTTCCCTCTCTACCCTAACCCCTACCTTCCCTCTCTACCCTAACCCCTACCTTCCCTCTCTACCCTAACCCCTACCTTCCCTCTCTACCCTAACCCCTACCTTCCCTCTCTACCCTAACCCCTACCTTCCCTCTCTACCCTAACCCCTACCTTCCCTCTCTACCCTAACCCCTACCTTCCCTCTCTACCCAAACCCCTACCTTCCATCTCTACCCAAACCCCTACCTTCCATCTCTACCCAAACCCCTACCTTCCATCTCTACCCAAACCCTACCTTCCCTCTCTACCCTAACCCCTACCTTCCCTCTCTACCCTAACCCCTACCTTCCCTCTCTACCCTAACCCCTACCTTCCCTCTCTACCCTAACCCCTACCTTCCCTCTCTACCCTAACCCCTACCTTCCCTCTCTACCCTAACCCCTACCTTCCCTCTCTGTGATGGGGATTCATGCCATCTAGTGTTGATGGGGATTCATGCCATCTAGTGTTGATGGGGATTCATGCCATCTAGTGTTGATGGGGATTCATGCCATCTAGTGACGAGCATTACAGGCAGAACCCTTTATTCTGGTTGGAGGTTGAGCTCTCTGGTTCCACTTCCTCAATGTAAAAGGTTACCTTGGTTTAACTAGAGGATCATAAAATGAGGGATAATTGTCTAGGTGCCCGTGATCCTTGTAGGCAAGTTTGTCTCTTTAGCTAACTCTGATTATTAGAGATGTTCTCAAAACCCATTGGATGAGAAGGTCAGAAAGGAGGGTTAGTACAGAGAAAACACACCACCTTTGAAGAGTGAATTAGTTACTTTGTCAAGTATGAAGACTTGTAATAAAGGCATTGTACTGTTGAATGTTTGAACATGTAGTAAAGTCAGTTGAGAAGTTGAGTTAATGAACTGTGTTGGTTTAGTGGTGAGTCTGGTGACAGAGTGGAAGTAGGCAAAGAGTAACGGATTCACTCACACAGGAACGGTTGATCATGTTCACTGAATAAAAATATAAATGCAACATGCAACAATTTTTTACAGTTCATAAGGAAATCAGTCAATTTAAATGAATTCATTAGGCACTAATCTATGGATTTAACATTACTGAAAATTATTATTATTACAGATTATCTTGGCAAAGGAGAAATGGTCACGAAATAAACTGCTGATCAGAAATAGTCTCTTCAGATCTCTCTTTGACTCTCTCTCCTGTCCTATGGTGCCCTTGCTCTCCCGGGTTCATACACTCCCAAACCTGGTCCTCGTTTTCCCGGGTCCATACCCTCCCACCCCTATAACCCTTGTTTTCCCGGGTCCATACCCTCCCACCCCTATAACCCTTGTTTTCCCGGGTCCATACCCTCCCACCCCTATAACCCTTGTTTTCCCGGGTCCATACCCTCCCACCCCTATAACCCTTGTTTTCCCGGGTCCATACCCTCCCACCCCTATAACCCTTGTTTTCCCGGGTCCATACCCTCCCACCCCTATAACCCTTGTTTTCCCGGGTCCATACCCTCCCACCCCCACTTTACCTCTTGAACTGCTTCAGAAAGATACCAACATTCATGCTCTTCTTAGAGTTGAGGATGAAGACCTACAGAGGGAAGATGAAATAGGGCGTCTCACATTGGTATTAGTGTCCCAATGACACATATTTTGTAACATCAGTTAGAAATATGAGTTAGCAATTCAACAAATGAGATTAATTCTTAAGCAATCTTGCTGCATAACCTTAATCAATTAGTTGTAGATGGATAGAAAATAGTTTACTTAATATACAGTCTGGTTAAATGAACAGGTAAGTGAATATTTTGCATGGTTAAATTAACTGTACAGGTAAATATACAGTTACATTTACAGGTAAGTGAATATTTGCATGGTTACACAAACTGTACAGGTGAATGACAGGAAGAGATACTTAAATAGCTAAATGTGTGTATGATATAATTTAGTGTAATAATAATAATTCCCTTAAAATACAGTCCTTAGTGCGCAGGGTTTAATTACAGATAAATGCACATATTGCACATTCAATATACTAAAAGCAATGAAAAAAGATATGATTGACAGGATACTAATAAGCAATTGACAGCATACTAATATTGTAAGTAAGTTCAGTCCAAGAATTACTATCAATATTGCACATGATATGATATAACAACTGTACATGAATATGTATATACAGACCTGAATGAATAAGTCCTGAGTGAATGAGTGATTACAGACCAGAGTTCCTCACGGATGGATGCATAACTGTTAAACTAGGTCCTAACACCCCAACAGTTCCAGGTATATGTTGCAGACGGCACAGCACCCAGGTGAGGCATTAAATAGCCGGCAGGAAGGACCTCCTATAGCGCTCTCTGGCACACCGTGGTGGGGTCAGTCTGTGATCCTACACCTTGGACTTCAGATATAACTCTGAAACATGCCACCTAAAGAAGTTCTGAGATGACTCCGTAATTGTAGGATGCATCAGGGGTGGGCAGGAGCACAATCAATTACTTTGTGGTGTGGTGTGAGCAGAACCACCTTCAGCTCAACATCAGCAAAATAAAGAAGATGGTGGTGGACTTAAGGAGAACCAAGGCCCAACCGACTGCAGTCCCCATACAGGGGATGGATGTGGAAATGGTGTCCAGTGCCATCCTTTTTGCAGTGGTGTGCTGGGGTGCCAACATAAAGGCTGGTGATAATTGTTGGGTAAATAAGCTGATCAGGAAGGCTAGCTCTGTTCTGGGAATCGGACAAGCTATACACACACACACACACACACACACACGAGTAACAGGGTTGGTACAGACAGAGGCAAGTCAAATTCAAGGACTGAAGTACTTATTCAAGCAATATGTAATAGTTCCTATTATGAAATTGTTTAGACAGATATAGGTACTTTATTGACCCCCGACAGTATATCTCCACAACCTCAAAAAATAAAAGTTAACAGAGTATTCATCACTACCTTACAAGTTCTACTGACTAATACGCATTTCACAACTTACCACACAAGTGGTAAGTCAGTACAGATGATGTTGACTGATTTCCTTATATGAACTGTAATTCAATACAAAATGTAAAATTGTTGCATTTATATTTTTGTTCAGTTTACATAATATCATTAGAATACATTTATATTTTTGTTCAGTTTACATAATATCATTAGAATACATTAATATTTTTGTTCAGTGTAATAAGCTCTTTATATTTCACAGGCTGTCCCAACACAGACTTGAAAGTTAATTCTGACAGTGTGAAAGACGCTTAGTTGACTCTAAAATGTTGTATTCTATACCCATTTGAAGAGAAACAAGTTATTTATGTGTTTGATAAGATAAGACAATCTCAGGGGATTCTTAGGGGATCCCATGTGGGTCCTGGACCCTAGGCTTGGCAAACACTCCCTACTTGCTTCAATGCTACCTCTGTGTGTGTGTGTGTCCTTAATCTCCTTAATTCTAGCCTGACTCACCACTGTCTGTCTCTCTACTCTCTAGAAAGAAAGGGGATTTTGTAATGAGAACTTATAGTAGCCCATCTTTTGAATATAGCGAGCTTAGTTGTAGGTAGCTACCTGTATAATAGCCAGAGCCCTTGAGCTACCTGGTAAACCAGGTTAACCAGGGAAGCCAGGTTTCACACCAAAAAATACATGTCTGTATTTCAGAATTTTCCTTCAAAAGGCTGAATGTATCTCACTTGAGAAAGCAGCCAAGGGAGCTAAAGAGCTGCCCTCTGTCTCTATGTGTAGGCCATCTAGAATCTTCCTGGATGACAGGAAGCTTAGCCGTCGTGATGTACTAGTGCGTACGACCCAGTACATTACTGGGGCCAAGGTTCCTGCCATCCAGGACCTCTATACCAGGCGGTGTCAGAGGAAGGCCCAGAAAATTGTCAAAGACTCCAGTCACCCTAGTCATAGACGGTTCTCTCTGCTACCGCATGGCAAGCGGTACCGGAGCGTCAAGTCTAGGTCCAAAAGGCTTCTCAACAACCTTTTCCCCCAAGCCATAAGACTGCTGAACAATTAATCAAATGGCTACCAGGACTATTTGCATTCATCTTCTGCTACCATTTCTGTCAAGCCGTCTACGCATACATTTTGACGCATACATTAGATAAATCCATGTTGCCACCAATAGCATAGACACCTTTACATTGCCGCACGCAAGTTGATGGCGGAAGTCGGGGGAGTTCTTATTGAATGCCAGCAGAAAAAGCCTCTATTTACATGTTGATTATGAGTGCATTTCACACTACTTTTGGATTATAATTGGATTTTAAGGCTCGTATAAATATCCTGCTTAATATAATGTTTGGTTCATCATCGCAAATCAACTGTATTACACTTAAAAAACACTTCCAATTCAACCAGTAAATGGCTCTTTGGCTAGCTTTTGCTACAACCTATATAAATGAGTGTTAGCATTCTAGCTAACAACTGATCCATCCAAACTAGTTATTTTTCTAAGACCACAATCAGATAATGTGATCGACTGTTCAAGCAAGAATCAAAGCATAGAGGGTGAGCGTATGAGAACCCCCAAAAAGTTATTTTGTTAAGAAGTAATGAAAACGTAAATCTAGGATATGTTGAATGTGAGATGGCTTTCTTACTGCAGCAAAGAGTTGTGCGCATCTGTGTGTGACGTCAGAGTGTCGTGTACTAGAAAAAGGTCTATTGAATGCAAGGGAAGCCAGCAAACATTTGGCCTCCCTTGATAAAAAAAAAAGTATTAAAGTATAGCCAATCAGCGTTGAGCTAAACTGAGTGAGCTCAACTGTGATTGGTCATGGCGCACCAAAAAATAAAAAATAAAAAATAAAAATAAAAAAAGTGTGAAGGGAAGACAGTTTGGATTTGGTGTCACTCCTATCAAATCGCATTGAGAGCATAAGTCATTGAGAAACAACTTGAATTGTTGTCCTCCAGTGGCTGGTTAGCCATCTAGCTAAAATTGTCAATGTAGTAGATCTGTACTCTGTATTTGGACTCTCCATACTGGCGATTCTAATTCATTCTTGTGCCCCTGGCCTGAGAGGGTGGAACATGAATATGCAGCTAGGTGTAGAAGGCTAATGTTAACTAGCTAAAGTTGCCCACGAATGAAAGTTAGGCTAGTGAGAAAGCGTTTTAGCCAGGTAGCCAGCGTGTGCAGTATGACAGAGTGATAGATCGAGTCGACATGTACTTTCTACTTTCACAAACACGCACACACAGAAATCGGAACCATGGACAGCCACATTAGCTTATGTTGATTGGACTAAATTGTTTTTAGTTGTCACTGTATTAGACTAAGCATAGGTGATTAGATGATGTTGAAGTTGAAATGGTGCTGGAATAGTGGAGGCAGCTCCTGTTCTCTTTGTGACTTGCGCTAACTCTCAGTGGTTCTAAATCAATAGTTGTTTAGTGGTCCGAAAATGTTGGAAACATTACCTTGCTTGACCATGCTGTAGGTCATGTAACTGTTTGTTACATGCAATATGTTTTGTGGACTTCACCGGACAGTTGTTGCTCTCTAGTTGAATGTATTCTGCCTTTGAGTTGTCTCATCTTATTGTCTGGGCCTTTAGGCCTATATATTACGGTGTCAAGGCATGTCAAGGCATATGAACTAACAGAGCAAACAACGCAATTATCACAACACATCGGTTGTAATATGGCTTTTTTTTTTCTGGCTTCCCCAGTGATTTTACCCACAAACTGCTACTAGCGTAAAGAGCATTTCCGTGAGTTTACCTTCCACTACATCCCTTGGGGCTTCCACGTGGCGCAGTGGTCTAAGACACTGCATCTCAGTGCTAGAGGTGTCACTACAGACAACCTGGGTCAAATCCAATCAACTAATCATCAAGCCCTTGAATAGGTGAATCAGGTGAACTACTTCAGAGTTACAACAGTACAGAACCACTTATTTAGTGGCTACTCTCTCCTACATGCTTTATGAAAGGGTTTGGCAAAAAGTGCACCCCAGAACCTAGACTTGCAGACTTAGGTCTGTCTTTCTGCCCCTGACAGTCTTCTCTCCCTGTACTCACCCTCTGTAAGCCCTGTGTGGATAGGGACAGGCCCCTGACTGTCTTCTCTCCCTGTACTCACCCTCTGTAAGCCCTGTGTGGATAGGGACAGGCCCCTGACTGTCTTCTTAACGGATCCAGTCTTGCGTAGCGTCAGTTGAGTGTCAGACCGGCTGAACAACTCCTCCATCCTCTGGGTGTCCAGCTCAAAGTCTACCATGGGCCTCTGGCTCTGGGATGTCCACACATTCTTCTTCCCAAGGACTGACTGGTGGGGGATTGCATCCCAGTTAAAGTTCCTCATCTTGGAACGACGAAGCACGCTACGGGAGAAGGCATCGCAGCCTCCTCCGGGGGAGGCAGGGAGAGGAGGGGGAGGGGGTGGGGGAGGAGGTTCAGGGGTGGGATGGAGAGATGATCCCTGTGTCTTTGGAGGGGTGCGAGGGAGGTGAGAAGGGTCAGGGGGAGGATGGGGGTGAGTTGCTATGACTACGGCTCCTTCCATCAGTGTCTTGAGGTTAGATGTCTGTTGCCAATCCAGAGGGGGAGGTAAAAGTCCTATAGGCCAGGAAGATCACTGAGGAGAGATGGGAGAGAGACAGAGAGATGGGAGAGAGAGAGAGAGAGAGGCTTCTGACAATTTACATATTTATTGCCCAAGTCTACATGGAGAGAAGTAGAGCAACTGTGCCATGTCAATGCTAGTCCTGTGCCATAATGTACCCGCAGTATCTGATGGAACTATTTGAATATTTAGGGCTGTAATAAAACACATTGCTCTAGAGAGGACGATCAGTCAATTAAGTTACATTTCTCAAATTCAACAGTAGCCTAAAACAAACCAACTCCATTACATAGTCAAACATACATACAACAACCAAACAATATTGTGACTAAGAAATCAAGTAATATTTTTCATTTTAACATAGCAACAGGTTCAAACAATGCATCTTGTTTCTTTATAACAGTGACAGCTTCACTAACTTAGTTCACTAAAGGGCCACCAGTAAATTGCAACAAACACCCAGCAAATCGGTTTCACACTGACATATTGTTTGACTCAACAAATTGACGAGTAAAACACGTCATTATCTAGGTTTCCGTTCAATTAGTGACAGATTTCCATGCTAATAACAATTCACATAAAAACAATAGGCGCCATTTCCCACCTGAGATATTTACATCAAATTGACTTGTTGTGGATAAAAAGCTGTGCGTGATGACGTGTGTACATACAAATAACTTTTGCGGTTAAATTCCCAAGTTAAATGGGTTTCCATTGCATTTTCAACTCTACTGATGGTTTTGTCACTACACATTTTGCGTTAAAAACGGATTGCCGGGACGTGTAGTCTTAAATTATTTATTCACCTACCAGTTTAGATCGTATTCCAAACGCAGATCAATAACTTATCGCTGGATATTGTTAGTTGACCATCCTCTGCAATCACTGGTCAGTACTTCAAACTGCAACAAACCGTCTTCCATCCGAAACTCAAACCTCCGGTGCTGTACGGCTGCAGTACCTGCGGCGCCGTGAAGAGCGCACACATTCATACGTGCACTCTCACTTGATAGGAGCGTGCCTGTCAATCAATCAATCAACTTCCGGACAGGAGAACACTCCCTAATCGAATCCTCGTTTATGATTTCGGGAAACCCTACTCTAACATATGGAGTGTGTCTACATTCTGAAATGCTCTTCCACATCAATGTATTCAACATGAAAAATATGAATTTAGCATATTTTTAGACATTGTTTGGAACATATACTCTTCTACGTGTCCAATTTCCAGTGGTCTCTAGATGTGGGTTAGTACTCCTGTGGTCAACATCAGTACTCCTGTGGTCAACATCAGTACTCCTGTGGTCAACATCAGTTTTGCAGGACAAGGCTACTGATGGATGTAATCCGTTACATGTAAGGGATTAAAAAAATAAAACAGCTAACTGTAATCCGTTACGTGAGCATCATAAATAGTATAATCAGATTACATATACTTTTGAAAAACTACATGATTACTTTGATTACTTAAAAATTCACAAAGGATGTTTGCGGAACAAAAATCTTTGACACTTCTGTTTCTCAAATCAGCATTGAAAAAAAGGCGCAAATTTAAATTTGTTCCACCTGAGTGAGTCTGACCACCAATCAGAGACCACTATGATGACACACCAAATGATGACTACCAATCAGAGACCACTATGATGACACACCAAATGATGACCACCAATCAGAGACCACTATGATGACACACCAAATGATGACCACCAATCAGAGACCACTATGATGACACACCAAATGATGACCACCAATCAGAGACCACTATGATGACACACCAAATGTGTTTGATGGATCGCGGGAAAGAGCAGGAATAGACATTTGTAGGCTACAGTCCAAGCTATGTCTTCCAATGGTGCGACTGCTGTCGGCATCCAAAGATTATCCAATTTGAATAAACGCTTGGCGGTAAGGATTACAGCAGTGGTGTAGTCTACGGAGATCACTTATTATTGATATCTACATAGCGCATTGATGTGAATCACACTGCTGCTCTCTCATTTAGCTATTTGCGCTTTACGGATGGCTGTTCACAAATCCATTAACCGAAAGGTTGCTGGATCGAATCCCCGAGCCGACAAGGTGAAAACCTGTCGATTTGTCCTTGACTAAACCCTAATTTGCTCCAGCGGCTCTATGGCTGTAGGTAGGCCGTCATTGTAAATAAAAATGTGTTCTTAACTGACTTGCCTAATTAAATAAGGGTAAAAAAAAAAAAAAAGTGTATTTGAACCCAATAATGGTTGAATTCAAGATGTTCATGCTGCCTATCAATCATTGATGCGCTCTTGCAACAGCTGCATAGTGCTGATCCAAGCCTATGGAATAAAAGTGGGGCTTTTATTGCTCAATCTAATTCATACTGATAATATATATCCATAGACCTAATGGATACATGGTCAAATTTGCACAAGTTTGATAGAATTAAAGGGGCAATCTGTAGTAGCTACATCCATTTTTGGATTTATAAATTATATATACAGTGCCAGTCAAAAGTTTGGACACACCTTGTCATGTGTTGCTGCCATGCTATGTTGTTGTCTTAGGTATCTCTTTATGTAGTGTTGTGTTGTCTCTCTTGTCATGATGTGTGTTTTGTCCTATATTTGTATATAATTTATTTTTATTTGTAATCCCAGCCCCCGTCCCTGCAGGTGACCTTTTGCCTGTTGGTAGGCCGTCATTGTAAATACGATTTTGTTCTTAACTGACTTGCCTAGTTAAATAAAGGTTTAACATTTTAAAAACTACTCATTCAAGGGTTTTTCTTTATTTTTACGAATTTCTGCATTGTAGAAGGAATCATGTAGTAAACAAAAAAGTGTTAAACAAATCAAAATATATTTTAGATTCTTCATTGTAGCCACCCGTTGCCTTGACAGTTTTGCACACTCTTGGCAAA
Organism: Thymallus thymallus; assembly: GCA_023634145.1. Classification (NCBI taxonomy): domain Eukaryota; kingdom Metazoa; phylum Chordata; class Actinopteri; order Salmoniformes; family Salmonidae; genus Thymallus; species Thymallus thymallus. Next base: position 2,831,137 of record CM042404.1, on the reverse strand, counting down.
ACATGCCATTCCATGAGCACAGCATTTATTTAATAAGTCCTTAGTTTTGGGGTCATGCTCAGGTAAAACAATTTGGCTAATTTATACTTCTATATTCTCAAGGGGTATAACATTTACTGGAATGACTGGAATTCTGATAGACTTTGGTTTTTATTGTAAAGATATAATTTAATCGTATTATTATATGTAGTAGAAAGCGATGGGTTAGAAGAAGCCTACATAACCAACCCATAAAGTAACATTTAACATCCATATATGGCCAGCTATGTAAACTTTAACATTGATTTATCCTGGAATAGATGTCGTTCAATCGGTAACATTGTCTTCTTCTAATGTCTCTTAAGGGAATATAATCAGATTACGTTACTGAGTTTAATGCAAAAGTTAGGATTTAATTTAGAAAGTAACCCAACCCTGCCTATTGAGGTGAATCAAGCTGACACCATTTATATTGTCTGACAAACAATCATTCCTGTTCTACATGATACATCTCTCTCTGAATGTTCCATAATGTCGAGAGAGAGTTCCCATTATTTTGAAAGGGTAGAAGAGAAGAACAGATGTTAGCTCTGTGAATCTTGACTGACGCTCCTGCAGGATTCACACGCAAACACATGATCATCGGGTTCAGGTTAGTGACCCATTTATTGTCTGGTAATGAAGCAAGAACTGTAGCTAGCACAGGAGGCTGCTAAGGGTAGGACGGCTCAAAATAATGTCCGGAACGGAGCGTATGCAATGGCATCAAACGAGCCCGTACTCCCCAATTAAATCCAAGATGGCGTACCAGTGCAGATGTTTTTGTTTTGTCCTGTCCTGTGTAAATAGTCTGTTCTACTATTTCTTTCCCATTTAACTGAACCTCTGACAGAAGCTAGCCTGCTAACTAGCTACTAGCCATTGCTAGCCACTTCTAGCGGTCTCCACCACTGCTCTGCCTGCACCAGTCAGCTTTAGTTCGGACAATATCGGCTAGTCCGCACAGTGCGCTACCAACCCAGCTCATATCGGATCGCTTTCCCTAACACACCACCGGATTTCTGCCGAAATCACAGGACCCTCACACCGGATCAACGCAGCTAGCTAGCTGCAACCGAGTGGCTGTTGTTTGGCTAACACTACTGTCCCGAAGCATGCACCTTGAGCTAGCATCGAGCTAGGCCCATCTCCCGGCTAGCCGACGTGTACTAGCTAATTACCGGGCTACAGTACCTCTTTGTCAACCGGCCTGGACCATCTATTGTTGACACGGAGCCCCGCCGATCCATCACGACTGGTCTGCCGACATAATCGTCCGACGTGGTTTCAACAGGCTTTTGCTACGGCTGGCCATGCTTTCCACCTGGCTACCCCTACCCCGGCCAACAGCTCTGTCCCCCCCGCAGCAACTTGCCCTACAAATCTGCTGGGCTAGACAATCTGGACCCTTTCTTTCTAAAATTATCTGCCGCAATTGTTGCAACCCCTATTACTAGCCTGTTCAACCTCTCTTTCGTATCGTCTGAGATCCCTAGAGATTGGAAAGCTGCCACGGTCAATCCCCTCTTCAAAGGGGGAGACACTCTAGACCCAAACTGTTACAGACCTATATCCATCCTGCCCTGCCTTTCTAAAGTCTTCGAAAGCCAAGTTAACAAACATTTCGAATCCCACCGTACCTTCTCCGCTATGCAATCTGGTTTCCGAGCTGGTCATGGGTGCACCTCAGCCACGCTCAAGGTCCTAAACGATATCATAACCGCTATCGATAAAAGATAGTACTGTGCAGCCGTCTTCATCGACCTAGCCAAGGCTTTTGACTCACCGCATTCTCATCGGCAGACTCAATAGCCTTGGTTTCTCAAATGACTGCCTCGCCTGGTTCACCAACTACTTTTCAGATAGAGTTCAGTTTGTCAAATCGGAGGGCCTGTTGTCCGGTCCTCTGGCAGTCTCTATGGGGTGCCACAGGGTTCAATTCTTGGGTCTGACTTAGAATATGTGGACACCTACAAATACCTAGGTGTCTAGTTAGACTGTAAACTCTCCTTCTAGAGTCACATTAAGCATCTCTAATCCAAAATTAAATCTAGAATCGGCTTCCTATTTCGCAACAAAGCCTCCTTCACTCATGCTGCCAAACATGCCCTCGTAAAACTGACTATCCTACCGATCCTTGACTTCGGCGATGTAATTTCAAAATAGCCTCCAACACTCTACTCAGCAAATTGGATGTAGTCTATCACAGTGCCATCCATTTTGTTACCAAAGCCCCATATACTACCCACCACTGCGACCTGTACACTCTCGTTGGCTGGCCCTCACTACATATTCGTCACCAAACCCACTGGCTCCAGGTCATCTATAAGTCTTTGCTAGTTAAATCCCCGCCTTATCTCAGCTCGCTGGTCACCATAGCAACACCCACCCGTAGCATGCGCTCCAGCAGGTATATTTCACTGGTCATCCCCAAAGCCAACACCTCCTTTGGCCGCCATTCCTTCCAGTTCTCTGCTGCCAATGACTGGAACGAATTGCAAAAATCATTGAAGCTGGAGACTCCTATCTCCCTCAATAACTTTAAGCATCAGCTGTCAAAGCAGCTTATCGATCACTGCACCTGTATATAGTCTTCTGTAAATAACCCACCCTACTACCTCATCCCCATACTGTTATTTTTGCTAATTTGCACCCCAGTATCTCTACTTGCACATCATCTGCACATTTATCACTCCAGTGTTAATGCTAAATTGTAAATATTTCACCACTATGGCCTATTTATTGCCTTACCTTCCTAATCTAGATTTTCTATTGTGTTATTGACTGTACGTTTGTTTATTCTAATGTGTAACTGTGTTGTTATTGTTTGTCTCACTGCTTTGCTTTGTCTTGGCCAGGTCGCAGTTGTAAATGAGAACTTGTTCTCAACTGACCTACCTGGTTAAATAAAGGTGAAATACAAAAAATAAAGTAATGTGCCACCAACCTCCAAGGTTAATACAGTGTTATAGACCAGGGTTAATACGGTGTTATAGACCAGGGTTAATACGGTGTTATAGACCAGGGTTAATACGGTGTTATAGACCAGGGTTAATACAGTGTTATAGACCAGGGTTAATACGGTGTTATAGACCAGGGTTAATACGGTGTTATAGACCAGGGTTAATACGGTGTTATAGACCAGGGTTAATACGGTGTTATAGACCAGGGTTAATACGGTGTTATAGACCAGGGTTAATACGGTGTTATAGACCAGGGTTAATACGGTGTTATAGACCAGGGTTAATACAGTGTTATAGACCAGGGTTAATACGGTGTTATAGACCAGGGTTAATACAGTGTTATAGACCAGGGTTAATACGGTGTTATAGACCAGGGTTAATACGGTGTTATAGACCAGGGTTAATACGGTGTTATAGACCAGGGTTAATACAGTGTTATAGACCAGGGTTAATACAGTGTTATAGACCAGGGTTAATACGGTGTTATAGACCAGGGTTAATACAGTGTTATAGACCAGGGTTAATACAGTGTTATAGACCAGGGTTAATACGGTGTTATAGACCAGGGTTAATACAGTGTTATAGACCAGGGTTAATACGGTGTTATAGACCAGGGTTAATACGGTGTTATAGACCAGGGTTAATACAGTGTTATAGACCAGGGTTAATACAGTGTTATAGACCAGGGTTAATACGGTGTTATAGACCAGGGTTAATACGGTGTTATAGACCAGGGTTAATACGGTGTTATAGACCAGGGTTAATACGGTGTTATAGACCAGGGTTAATACAGTGTTATAGACCAGGGTTAATACGGTGTTATAGACCAGGGTTAATACGGTGTTATAGACCAGGGTTAATACAGTGTTATAGACCAGGGTTAATACGGTGTTATAGACCAGGGTTAATACGGTGTTATAGACCAGGGTTAATACGGTGTTATAGACCAGGGTTAATACGGTGTTATAGACCAGGGTTAATACAGTGTTATAGACCAGGGTTAATACAGTGTTATAGACCAGGGTTAATACGGTGTTATAGACCAGGGTTAATACGGTGTTATAGACCAGGGTTAATACAGTGTTATAGACCAGGGTTAATACGGTGTTATAGACCAGGGTTAATACGGTGTTATAGACCAGGGTTAATACAGTGTTATAGACCAGGGTTAATACAGTGTTATAGACCAGGGTTAATACAGTGTTATAGACCAGGGTTAATACGGTGTTATAGACCAGGGTTAATACGGTGTTATAGACCAGGGTTAATACAGTGTTATAGACCAGGGTTAATACAGTGTTATAGACCAGGGTTAATACGGTGTTATAGACCAGGGTTAATACGGTGTTATAGACCAGGGTTAATACGGTGTTATAGACCAGGGTTAATACGGTGTTATAGACCAGGGTTAATACGGTGTTATAGACCAGGGTTAATACAGTGTTATAGACCAGGGTTAATACGGTGTTATAGACCAGGGTTAATACGGTGTTATAGACCAGGGTTAATACGGTGTTATAGACCAGGGTTAATACGGTGTTATAGACCAGGGTTAATACGGTGTTATAGACCAGGGTTAATACGGTGTTATAGACCAGGGTTAATACGGTGTTATAGACCAGGGTTAATACGGTGTTATAGACCAGGGTTAATACAGTGTTATAGACCAGGGTTAATACAGTGTTATAGACCAGGGTTAATACGGTGTTATAGACCAGGGTTAATACGGTGTTATAGACCAGGGTTAATACAGTGTTATAGACCAGGGTTAATACAGTGTTATAGACCAGGGTTAATACGGTGTTATAGACCAGGGTTAATACGGTGTTATAGACCAGGGTTAATACAGTGTTATAGACCAGGGTTAATACAGTGTTATAGACCAGGGTTAATACGGTGTTATAGACCAGGGTTAATACGGTGTTATAGACCAGGGTTAATACAGTGTTATAGACCAGGGTTAATACAGTGTTATAGACCAGGGTTAATACGGTGTTATAGACCAGGGTTAATACGGTGTTATAGACCAGGGTTAATACAGTGTTATAGACCAGGGTTAATACGGTGTTATAGACCAGGGTTAATACAGTGTTATAGACCAGGGTTAATACGGTGTTATAGACCAGGGTTAATACGGTGTTATAGACCAGGGTTAATACGGTGTTATAGACCAGGGTTAATACTGTGTTATAGACCAGGGTTAATACAGTGTTATAGACCAGGGTTAATACGGTGTTATAGACCAGGGTTAATACAGTGTTATAGACCAGGGTTAATACGGTGTTATAGACCAGGGTTAATACGGTGTTATAGACCAGGGTCAGTACGGTGTTACCTAGAACCAACCTCTGTATCCTAATGAAATAATCACCATTAGTAAGAAGAGCAGGTATTGGTTTATGAAGTAATCACCATTAGTAAGAAGAGCAGGTATTGGTTTATGAAGTAATCACCATTAGTTAGAAGAGCAGGTATTGGTTTATGAAGTAATCACCATTAGTTAGAAGAGCAGGTATTGGTTTATTAAGTAAAAACATGTCATGGGATAATCTCTACTTCATCAGTCTCATTACAATAGAACCCATTAAAATGTATGTGTCCCAAATGGCACCCTATTCTACATAACAGTGCACTACTTTAGCCCAAGTAGGGTGACTCATACCAATATAATATGATAAATAAACCCCAGATTCAGCAGGTAAAAAAATCCCAAATTTCCCAGAATCCCAGGGGGTTGATTTATAAATCCCAGATTTCCCAGAATCCCAGGGGGTTAATTTAAAAATCCCAGATTTCCCAGAATCCCAGGGGGTTGATTTATAAACGTTGCTTAAGCTACTAACAAAACATGCGTGCGCCAGTTTTCACGCAAAAGTTGCGATCTTATAAAAACTGAACTTAACGTGAGAATGTGCTTATCCTCCTGCAAACTGTAGACCAAGCCTATAGTCTCTAGCGATTGAAGTATTGCATTGCAAGAAGGCAGTAGTAGCAGCCTAGTGCAAATGGGGAAACAGGCCACTAACTATAATAACAAGATGCAATCATTTGCCAATTAGTGAAGAGCTAAAATCGATTATCTTTGCATTCTAAAATAGTTAGAAATAGGCATCTATTTCCTATTATTTATTTAATTTCCATGATCATTGCAGAATAAAATTCCTCGCCTTTTCTGGCTGATGGTGTCATACGCTACAACAGGTTAACATAGGCTACCATTTGTCCCATGACATTTAATTGGACCCATTTCACAGCAGTAGGCTAAATATATATATATATATTTTAAATTATTTAACCTTTATTTAACTAGGCAAGTCAGTTAAATAAAAGGGCCCGTAACTGAAAGGTTGCCAGATCGAATCCCTGAGCTGACAAGGTAAAAATCTGTCGTTCTGCCCCTGAACAAGGCAGTTAACCCACTGTTCCTAGGCTGTCATAGTAAATAAGAATTTGTTCTTAACTGACTTGCCTAGTAAAATAAAGGTCAAATAAAAAAAATAAAAAAAACAGTGGGTTAACACCTTTTCCATTGATGTTTGTAGGCTACATCTGAATAATGTAAATGTAAAATTTAGCAAAGTAGACCATATTTAATTTATAAACATCATACATAGGCCTATATCATAGCCATTGCAGAATAAATCCTTCACCTTTTCTGGCCATGAGTTCATATTCCCGAAGTAGCCATAGAACAAATGACCATTCACATCTCTCATTTAGACAGGCTATTATAATTTAGTTTTTACTCTAGCCTAGCCTATTTGCATCCAACAGGTAGCGCAGTTGTATAACATAGGCCTACAGTAGAATTTAACAGGTGAACAGACAGTTGATGTTTTGCATTGAAGTGTGTAGGCCATCACTGTTTTGGGGAAAAGTGAATGCAAAACAGTCATATACAGCAAATGACACTGCAAAATAAAACATTCTGCTAAAACAAAGACATTTAGATATAGTCTTGGCCTAATTCCAATCCTTCAAAAATATACAGCAAATAATGGCTTTATTTTCAACATAAAATGAATAATGGGGCTTTTCAGGCGGCGTGTTAATGCTTGTTCACACGTGCAGTTTATAGAGAGGTCTGATGTATAATGGCAAACCTACGTATGTATATTTACATAACGGTTATGAGGCCCCAGATTTCCTAATTTTCCCCCACTGATTTTCAGGAATCTTTCAAACCAGGATTTCTGGTAAACCTTGAGATTTTGAGAATAGTTTTTACCCGAATCAGGGAACATACATTACATCATCTCATTGTAACACGCAATGTTGTCATTCATTTCTCTGCATTGTCATTGGCCATACCAACTAACAAAAGGACATCTTGACATTGTTAATAACCATAGCAACCAAGAAAGGTACATGTAACTATATCAGTGTCAGATGTTTTACCAGTAGTTCATTTAAAATAAATAATAATTAATGATTAATTTCATCACCATTAATGTGAAGGAATAAAATCCATGACTTACTATGGAGAAAACATGAGCATTACTGACATTAAGGTGTACAGCTCTGAAAAGTTGTCAATCATATATATTTGGTATAAAATAGTCTTCTTTAAAATGATACATGTCAATCAATTGATTTCAGGTCGTTGATTGTTAACTAAGACCAACTGGCTTACCATACAATACACAAAAGGATATTCACTCAACCAAAACATCTCTCTCATCATCATCATCAAAATTAAATAAGTCCTTTTCTAAAGAAAGAGAGAGATTGTGTATGTCAGTCTTTTGTAAAGTCATGGAGTTCTCACAGAAAGTAACGGTCCTAGATCACAACCAACCATGGAGTGGATCCAGTCAGTCTGGATGAGTGCAGCCCACTACCACCACCTGGACCCACTACCGCCACGGCTACCTGGACCCACTACCGCCACGGCTACCTGGAACCACTACCGCCACGGCTACCTGGACACACTACCGCCACGGCTACCTGGACCCACTACCGCCACGGCTACCTGGACCCACTACCGCCACGGCTACCTGGAACCACTACCGCCACGGCTACCTGGACCCACTACCGCCACGGCTACCTGGACCCAATACCGCCACGGCTACCTGGACCCACTACCGCCACGGCTACCTGGACCCACTACCGCCACGGCTACCTGGACCCACTACCGCCACGGCTACCTGGACCCACTACCGCCACGGCTACCTGGACCCACTACCGCCACGGCTACCTGGACCCACTACCGCCACGGCTACCTGGACCCAATACCGCCACGGCTACCTGGACCCACTACCGCCACGGCTACCTGGACCCACTACCGCCACGGCTACCTGGACCCAATACCGCCACGGCTACCTGGACCCAATACCGCCACGGCTACCTGGACCCACTACCGCCACGGCTACCTGGGCTGCAGTTCTTCTCACATCTGTCTTAACTCATTTCAAAATAAAGACAAAATACGTATTGATTCTCTTTCTTCTGGATAGCAGTCTATTGAAACCATAACCAACAACAGCCCAAACAAAGGAACCATGGAGTGAATTTAGTCAGTCTGTATGAGTGTCCTAGACTAGTATACATGAAACTGACTACCAACATCCACCACTACCTACCATTCTCCTGAGCTCCTCCTCTCCCTCTCTGAATGGCATCCGGCTCCCATGGTAGTAATTGAGCCTGGGGACAAGGTTACCTCCTCAGTGGTCTACTCTGAACTAAGACTGAATCATTGATGAGTGTCAAGCTTTTGTCACACACGAGAGTGGAGTTATCTGCTCTGTGGCACACTGGGATACAGTCCCCTTAGACTCAAAGGACAATCAGTCTTCACCATAAATTATTGTTCTCTCAGCTCCGTCCCCAATGGCTCCCTTTTCCCTTCATAGAGCACTACTTTTGGCCAGGGCCTATATAGGGAATAGGGTGCCATTTGTGATACACAACTAGTCTCTGGAAAAGAGATGAGGTCGCAGGGCTGTGCACATGCAACCAGGGCCTCTCTGACCTTTGACCCCTGACGACCCTGTCCTGGGTGACCTCTAAAAGTTCCAGGTGAAACTGGTGTCCCTGTTGCCCAGATCTAGGATATGCAAAGCTTACCCTTAACCATTGGTGGGAGAAATGCACAACTGATCTTAGATCAGTGTTTAGAGCAGGGTTGGGGTCAATTCCATTTGATGGCAGTCAAGTCAGGAAGTAAAATTGAAATTCCAATTTAATAATCAAAATATAATTGTAAATATTTTTGAATGACTTCTCAATAAACTGAAAAGTAAAAGCTAATTATTTCAAAAGTTTTTTTATTTTTTTATTCAAATCACTTCCTGAATTGACTGCCTTCAATTCAAATTGACCCCAACCCTGGTCTGGAGTCAACTTCTTCTCCAACAATACAAAACCACATTATTTTTAAGGTCACTATTGAAATGTAAAGCATGGGCAGGAGTGTAGTCATTCTCTCAGAATGGTATCCCATGCAGCAAGCAGTATATTGTGTGAGTGCATTGCTACACACAATAAGAAGAAGCCAATGGACCTAGAGTTGATTTGATTACATTTTTTACAAAGAACCTAACTAACATTTCCTGACATAAAAAAAAAAAAAAAAGAAGAAATATTTCAACCATTTTGTGTTTCAAATGAAAAAGATAAACTCCAGTCCTGATGTATCCAGATGACAGACCTGTCCCTGGTTTGACATGTGGGGAGGCTCTCATCCAAAACCCAGACAGTGCTTGATCTTCCTTCCACACACCAAGCCAGAAAGTCTTAAGGTAATCATATACAATACCAGTCAAAAGTTTGGACACACCTACTCATGGTTGAAAGAGAGTTCAAAGTTCAAATCTGTCATCAAGGCAAAGGGTGGCTACTTTGAAGAATCTCAAATATAAAATACATTTTGATTTGTTTAACACTTTTCAGGTTACTACATGATTCCATATGTGTTATTTCGTAGTTTTGATGTCTTCACTATTATTCTACATTGTAGAAAATTGTAAAAATAAAGAAAACCCTTGAATGAGTAGGTGTGTCCAAACTTTTACTGGTACTGTATCTACACACACACTCTCTTCATTGGGACACTAGTGGTAGTAAACCATGTATCTATTAGTAAAGGGGAGCTGGGAGGCTTGGTGTGGGTAGTGCTCAGGGACGACTCCTGTCTGGACTAGGTTATTGATCCTGTCTCTCAGGAGTCTGGACTGTCTGACCTTTACCAGAACTGTTTCTGACTACTGCTGTTGCTGCCGTCCTCATCATTGATGCTGCTGCTGCTGCCGTCCTCATCATTGATGCTGCTGCTGCTGCCGTCCTCATTGATGCTGCTGCTGCCGTCCTCATTGATGCTGCTGCTGCCGTCCTCATTGATGCTGCTGCTGCCGTCCTCATTGATGCTGCTGCTGCCGTCCTCATTGATGCTGCTGCTGCCGTCCTCATTGATGCTGCTGCTGCCGTCCTCATTGATGCTGCTGCTGCCGTCCTCATTGATGCTGTTGTTGCTGCCGTCCTCATTGATGCTGTTGTTGCTGCCGTCATCATTGATGCTGTTGTTGCTGCCGTCATCATTGATGCTGTTGCTGCCTTCATTATTGATGCTGTTGCTGCCTTCATTATTGATGCTGTTGCTGCAGTCATCATTGATGCTGTTGCTGCCGTCATTATTGATGCTGTTGCTGCCTTCATTATTGATGCTGTTGCTGCCGTCCTCATTGATGCTGTTGCTGCCGTCATTATTGATGCTGTTGCTGCCGTCATTATTGATGCTGTTGCTGCCTTCATTATTGATGCTGTTGCTGCAGTCATCATTGATGCTGTTGCTGCCGTCATTATTGATGCTGTTGCTGCCGTCATTATTGATGCTGTTGCTGCCTTCATTATTGATGCTGTTGCTGCCGTCCTCATTGATGCTGTTGCTGCCGTCCTCATTGATGCCGTTGCTGCCGTCCTCATTGATGCTGTTGCTGCCGTCCTCATTGATGCTGTTGCTGTCGTCATTATTGATGCTGTTGCTGCAGTCATCATTGATGTTATTGTGGGATACACGCTGGTCCTGGAGTGTTTGGGAGTGGGGGGCACTGGGTGATGACAGTAGTGATTTAAAGTGACTAAGACAAACTCAGAGAAAGAGGGAGAGAGAGAAAGGGACAGATCAGGTTAGAGTTCCTCTGCAGCTCAGTTGGTAGAGCATGGCAACGAGGAGAAGGACGACAGGAGAGGAGATATTATATTATAGAGGAGAGGGAATGGAAAGAAAAGCAATTAGTGGATAAAGAGAGAAAAAGAAGCGAGGTACCAAAAGTCCCTGATCTGTTCGTGACACTGTCCTCTATAGATTCAATGCCCTTGGCCCATTCATCAATTTATACAAAGTCCTGTCCGTCCGTGGTCCACTGTAGTGGATAGTAGGGGTTTGGGTGTCCTCTGTTTCCCAGGTTAGGAGGGCCTCTCCTGGGCTGCCCGGTCTCCTGTGGCCCCCTTTCTCATGGTTCCTCAAGCCAGGAGGGTTTGTCGGCCCCTGGGGGCCTCAGCTTGATGTTAAACTGCTTCAGGGTCTGCTCCAACTGCTGCTGGTTCCCAGCAAAGTAGGCTGAGATGGCATTATGGAAGAGGAGCAGCTGTTTATGCATTACCTTCACCTATAAGAGACAGAGAGAGAGAGAGATCAATACACTGATACACACATACAGGCATCTGTGTGTGTGTGTGTGTCTGAGTGCTTGTGTCGTTGCCTGTGTGTGTGTGTGTCTGTGTACAGGGGTTTGAGGAGGACAACAAGATACAGGAAGAAGGAGGTGCATCCTACCTTGTTTTCATCCAGGAACTTGAGTTTGATAGTGACGTCAGAGCGAAGGCGCTCATATTTGTCCTTGTGGATCTGGTACTGCTCCTGGGCTGTGTCTATGCGGGACATGGTCACCGCATCCCTAGGACCAACGCTCAACTCCTCTAGATCTGCCCTGTACGCATCAAACTCCAACCTGACAGAGAAACAAGCTTTATAAACCGGCTGGTTTGGATACTGGACACTGATTGGCTAAAACAGCATTTAGCCGTGTGTATGTGAGACCGTATACCATGACTGACGTTTAGGCTTTTCACCTCAATAAAATGGTGACATCAACAATAGTTTGACATGCCGATATAGAAAATAAGCGTTTTGATGAATTTGAGAGAAAACGAAACGAAAAGAACATTGTGAAACAAACTAAGTGGGCACTTACCTGCTTCACTGACTAGTGTGCAGAAACAGGACGTGAATGCAACAAAAACAGAGCGGAACGTCATTCTGCGGGACTATTATGGTTCAGTGAGAAACACGAATGGTGAAGAATATGGGATTAGCAGCTACACTGGACTCAGAGCTAGTTGGAACCAACATATCCCCGATCCCCTCTCAGGCTGGCATGGAGTATACAGTCGGCGCAATCAAAAAGTTGAGGAAAGAGGGACGAGACAAAGCTGCCCACTAGCGAATGGATACATTATGGTATGTACTGTAACTGTTAGCTAGCTAGTTAGTTAAATCATTCTAATGTACCCTGACAATATAACCAGTAGTTTTGTAGGCCTAGCTATTAATTAACGTTATTTTGTGTTTTGTTTGAGCCGTTGTGAGTGACCCCCCCCCTCGCAACAATGCTGCCTAAATACTGCTAAATACCTGTCCCGAACCACCATTATACAGGTGTCGGAAGACTGTAAAATTGCTAGCTAGCCTGTGGTTGTTACATAGCAACCACTCTAGCGATGAGACTTTTGTCCGGACTACTTTTTCTGGCGGAATGTATTTATTATGAATGTATTAATGTAACATGTTCAATTTAGATGTGTAGTTCCTTGGCAACCGATTTATATTAGCAATAAGGCACCTCGGGGTTTGTGGTATATGGCCAATATACCACCGCTAAGGGCTGTATCCAGGCACTCCGTGTTGCGTCGTGCATAAGAACAACCTTAGCCGTGGTATATAGGCCATATACCACACCCCCTCGTGCCTTATTGCTTAAATAACCCATCATACTCAACTCTGCAAAATATGCCCTGAGGGGTACACTACAAATGAGTTAGAACTACTGATTTTGGGGTTAAGCTAAACAGATATGTTTCTCATTGTTAAGTAAATTGGACCATGCCCATTTCAAGTTTATCGATTTTGCTCTGCAGTATAATCCACCTGTACACATCAAACTCCAGCCTGACACACAGAGAGACAGAGAGAGACGAGAGACAACTCCAACCTCACGGAGAGAGAGAGACCACCTAGAATCTGAAATAAAATGTTTGCTGATGATCTGGTGCTTCTGTCACTAGCAGCACCTAGATCTTCTGATTGTCAGACCCTGGGCTCTGACAGTAAATCTCAGTAAGACAAAAATAATGGTGTTCCAAAAAAGGTCCAGTTCAGGACAGCAACACAATTAGACCCAACCAAATCATGAGAAAAAAACTGAGCAAACTAGAATGCTATTTGGCCCTAAACAGAGAGTACACAGTGGCAGAATACCTGACCACTGTGACTGACCAAAACTTGAGGAAAGCTTTGACTATGTACAGATTCAGTGAGCATAGCCTTGCTATTGAGAAAGGCCGCCATAGGCAGACCTGGCTCTCAAGAGAAGACAGGCTATGTGCACACTGCCCACAAAATGAGGTGGAAACTGAGCTGCATTTCCTAACCTCCTGCCAAATGTATGACCATATTAGAAACACATATTTCCCTCAGATTACACAGATCCACAAAGAATTCGTAAACAAAACCAAATTTTGATAAACTCCCATATCTACTGGGTGAAATACCACAGTGTTCCATCACAGCAGCAAGATGTGTGACCTGTTGTCACAAGAAAAGGGCAACCAGTGAAGAACAAACACCATGTAAATACAACCCATATTTATATATTGTTTTGTTCTTAAACTATTTGCACATCAATACAACACTGTATATAGACATAATCTGACATTTGAAATATATTTTATTTTTTTGAACTTTTATGAGTAATGTTAACTGTTAACTTTATTGTTTATTTCACTTTTGTTTATTATCTACTTCACTTGCTTTGACAATGTAAACATACATTTCCCATGTCAATGGAGCCCTTAAATTGAGAGGTGACGATGGAAAGAGAGAGGAGACAACTCCTAACAACTCTGACTAAGAACATATTCATTATTCTAGACCTGAATACGAGTCAGTGTGTCTGGAGTAGTTCAGGGTGCGTGCAGAGTAACTCAATACTGCTTGCCTGGAACAGACTGTTTGGGCACTGTCTATCTTTTATATCTGCCATGGAGATGATGGTGTGTTACCTAGCAGCCTTGTACATCTTTATATCTGCCATGGAGATGATGGTGTGTTACCTAGCAGCCTTGTACATCTTTATATCTGCCATGGAGATGATGGTGTGTTACCTAGCAGCCTTGTACATCTTTATATCTGCCATGGAGATGATGGTGTGTTACCTAGCAGCCTTGTACATCTTTATATCTGCCATGGAGATGATGGTGTGTTACCTAGCAGCCTCGTACATCATTATATCTGCCATGGAGATGATGGTGTGTTACCTAGCAGCCTTGTACATCTTTATATCTGCCATGGAGATGATGGTGTGTTACCTAGCAGCCTTGTACATCTTTATATCTGCCATGGAGATGATGGTGTGTTACCTAGCAGCCTTGTACATCTTTATATCTGCCATGGAGATGATGGTGTGTTACCTAGCAGCCTTGTACATCTTTATATCTGCCATGGAGATGATGGTGTGTTACCTAGCAGCCTCGTACATCTTGATGGTCATCAGTGTGTCCTCCATGGTTTTGTTAACCAGTGTATTGATACTGGACACAAAGAAGTTGATGGCTCCTAGAAGTGTCTCTCCATTCTTACACAATAACTTCTGGGTCTCTGCGTTGTACCCAAACTCATCCTGGAGGAAACATCAGGCCATTAGACAGACACACACACACACACACACACCCCTAAATCAATCAACCTATAAATCAAACAATCAACCAATAAATCAAATCAACCAATGCATTCATGACACTTTTCAGATTCCTCACAAAGTGCTTTAAAAAAAAAATAACCTGACCTAAAGCCCCCAAAGACCAAACAGTGTTAAGTGGCAGCCCCACCTCTTGATTTAGGGTCAGGATTAAAGGTCAGGGGTTAGAGGTGATTTCTTGCTGAGGGGTCTGGGTTAGAGATCAGGGGTAATAAGTCAGGTTCTTACCTGTTGTTCAGGTGATTACTGACTGAGGGGTCTGGGTTAGAGATCAGGGGTAATAAGTCAGGTTCTTACCTGTTGTTCAGGTGATTACTGACTGAGGGGTGTGGGTTAGAGGTTATAGGTCAAGTTCTTACCCGTAGCTCATATGATTTCTGGGTTTAAGGTTAGAAGTCAGGTTTACCCGTAGTTAATGCAGGTGATTTCTGGGTTAGAGGTTTGGGTTCTCACCCGTAGTTTAGGTGATTTCAGGCTGGGGTCTAGGTTAGAGGTTATGGGTCAACGGCTAGAGGTTATAGGTCAGGTTCTCACCCGTAGTTCAGGTGATTTCAGGCTGAGGTCGGTGAAGGTGTCCCCGAGGGCGTGTTGCGTCTGCACCATGCTGTACAAGTGATTTGTCAGGGCTCTGGCCAATCGCAGCACGTTCTCATACTTCCTCTTGGTGTCCCGGAGAACTTCTATCTGAGCCTCCAGTTCTAGGTCCACAGTCCTAGAACCACGACCAAACCGCTCTGAGATCATCTGCTTAGTGCACTGGAGAGAGTGAGGGAGGGAAGCAAGAAAGGAGGAATGTCAAATGTAACACAGGTAAGTTACCACAGACAGGTAGAGTGTAGTACTCTAGAGGTATATGTGGCTCTAGGTATTCTAGATATAGTCCTGGGTATTCTGACACAGGTAACTGCACACAGGTAGCCAAACATATTCAGCCAGGTATTTTGTAGGAGGAGTCCCCTGTGTTTGGGTCTCATGTGTCTTCAGGTATGTCAACATGTAGACTAATAGCCAGGTATATCATGGTACCTTGTAGGTGTTGAGTCCCCTGTGTTTGGGTCTCTCATGTGTCGAAGTGTTCTGTTCCATGGTAAAGTAGACTACAGTACCTTGTAGGTGTTGAGGTGGTCAAGTAGATTACAGTACCTTGTAGGTGTTGAGGTGGTCAAGTAGATTACAGTACCTTGTAGGTGTTGAGGTGGTCAAGTAGATTACAGTACCTTGTAGGTGTTGAGGTGGTCAAGTAGATTACAGTACCTTGTAGGTGTTGAGGTGGTCAAGTAGATTACAGTACCTTGTAGGTGTTGAGGTGGTCAAGTAGATTACAGTACCTTGTAGGTGTTGAGGTGGTCAAGTAGATTACAGTACCTTGTAGGTGTTGAGGTGGTCAAGTAGATTACAGTACCTTGTAGGTGTTGAGGTGGTCAAGTAGATTACAGTACCTTGTAGGTGTTGAGGTGGTCAAGTAGATTACAGTACCTTGTAGGTGTTGAGGTGGTCAAGTAGATTACAGTACCTTGTAGGTGTTGAGGCCCCATTTCTTCATAAAGTCCAGTTTCTCTACAGCCACTCCTCTAGAGGCCTCTTCTGCAGTCATGGAACTGCTGCTGCTACTGTCCTGCATGCTGGAACCTGGGAGGGGGAGGGACAGGGAGGAGGAGGGACAGGGAGGGAGGGACGGACATGGAGGGAGGGAGGGACATGGAGGGAGGGAGGGACATGGAGGGAGGAAGAGGACAGGGAGGGATGGGGAGGAAGAGGCAGAGGCAGAGGAGGAAGAGGAGTGGGAGGAAGATGAGGATGAGGGGAGGAGGAGCAGGGGGAGTGAGTACACAGTACATCAAATACCATGGTAAAGTGACTAATTCAGACAAAGAAAGTCACAGAACATATCCATGGTTTGTGCTTTGTTGTAATATGTTATTGTATGTAATAGTGCACTCTACAGTAAACAACGTCTCACACCACTCTCCGAGAACAATATCCTAACAACAACTTCCTCCATCACCATAAAAACAGCATGAAAAGCAGTGCAAGTGGGTGATCAACCGACACAGACAGTGAATGAGAGAGAGAGAAACGTGGAATAGTGGCAGGAAGTAGGTCCCTGGAGAATACCTGGATACTCAAGGTAGAGGTTCACTACTAACCACATACCTAGGATCAGCCCTTACACATAGTCCCCACTTGGGGATGGGAATAAGAACTGACCCTGGACCAGATATTAGGGTAAAGGTCTGACTGGCTGACTCACCTAGAAACAGTAGTTAATGAAGGGGTAAGGTATACCGGTGTATGGCTGTATATGACTGGCTGGATGTAGGGTTAGCTTGGGGGTAGGTAGGAAGGGTTAGCTTGGGGGTCAGGTGTATAAGGTTGGGGGTAGGTGGGTAGAGGATCAGGGTTAGGGATGGGGATGTAGGGCAGAGGGGAAAGAGTGGGGTACGTAAGGTAAGAGGCATTGGGGTCAGGGTATGTGTCCGATCTTGTCACGAGCACGGGAAGTATGTTAAGGTTGGTAAAGTAGGGTTGGAGGGAGTTTCAGTCAAACCCAGGGATGAAATGATTAGTAAAGGTGAAGATATGGAGGGATGAGTGTTTAGGACAGATTAATAGAATGAATAAATGAAGGACAGAACCAAGGAGAGGAGAGGAGAGGAGGAGACGAGGGGAGGAGAGGAAGAGAAAGAGGGAGGGATGTGAACAGATGAAGACAGAATGGTTAGTGCATGGTGATTAGTTAACAATACAGAAAGAATGGAAACCACAGCAACAGATACACAGTGGCAGCAGTAGTGATGTCATGTAGTCAGACAGCCCTCGGCCCTAAACCCTCAGCCCTTGAATGACGTTGTACATAGTCACATCCCAGTGTACCTTAAATGTCCCTTGCCCAAGCGAGGGAGAAATGATCGGAGAGGCAACGTCCTTGGTTGGAAATCTTGAAATTGATCTTAAAATCAACCAGCCTAGTTGTGTATCTATGTACTGTGAGGTAAATGACTAACATGAAATACAGGTCAAGTTTATTTTTATGTTTCTTTCTGAAAGGATGCAACTCTTTCTAACAGCTATTTATTTTAAACGTAATGTGTTTAATTCAACAGAGGACAGAAACGAGGCAGACATTGACATCTAATGCCAGCCCACAGTGAAGAGTCTGACCAAATGTAACCCAGAAAAACAACAGTTTCCACAGAGATTAAAGGTTATTTAGTATGAAAACAGCAGCTCCTGGTGCACCAGACAAACATAATCACCTGACAGAGCAACCAAGAGGATAAACATGTCAATAAGAGAAATATACTGTCCCTTGAAAAAGAAAGAGAGAGTTTAAACGGGATGAGAGAAAGAAGCGGTATTCCAGACAAGAGGAGAAACCAATTGTGTCTGTGAAAGAAAGGAATGAGAAAGATGGATGACCACCTTGTCCTGTGACTGGGATGCGTCTGTTAAACTGAGAGTTGTAGTGCACAGCAGGGCCTGAGAGAGAGAGAGAGAGAGAGAGAGATGCTGATTCTTAAAAGATGAGTGCACCATATTACTGAAGCAGGAAGTGTTTGAATCAATAAAGCAGTTCAGTTTCTTACTGTTCTAGCCCCTGTTCAGTCCCTAGCCCCTCCCTTGTATTGTCGCACATGTAACCACTGGAACAACAGTAGTTAATCCACTGAACTGGAATATCAAGCTAATCTGGGACTGGGATTCTCCTAGTCAATAGAGAGACACCACTGCTACTGAACAAGACAGTAAACTAGATCCCAGCCAATAGAGAGACACCATTACTACTGAACAAGACAGTAAACTAGACCCTAGCCAATAGAGAGACACAATTATTACTGAACAGACAAACTAGATCCTAGCCAATAGAGAGACACCATTACTACTGAATAGACAGTAAACAGTCTTCCTCTATCTGCTGTCTCTCCTATCCTCTTCTCTCTCTTGATCTTCCTCTTAGTCCTCATCTCATCCATCTGCCCCATCTCCACTCCTCTCTCTTGATCTAAAGGAAATTGTCTTCAAGAGAGCGTTTATAAAGAATTTAATGAGAGTACCAGAGAAAGAGCTGAACTAACCTAAAACCAGCCAGCAATATCACTGCCATGTAGATGTTTTGCCTACTACAGACCCCCATGGACTTAAAATACATATCTAAATATTAAAACATTTCAAATAAAATACATATCTAAATATTAAAACATTTCAAATAAAATACATATCTAAATATTTAATAAACCCGGTCATGAGAAGAGAGAGAACAGTGAAGACAGGAAAATGTGCAGAGACAGCGAGACAGAGAGAGAAAATGTGTGCTGTACCTTTAATGGAGCTGGTAGGAATGATTCCCTCGGCTGTACCCCCATAACCCCCGGATACAATACTGGTCTCATTCAGGTTGGGTCCCGATACCATCACCTGCTGTAGGTCCTAGACAGACAGAGAGAGAGAAGAGAAGAGACAGAGGTAGACAGAAACAGACAGAGAGAGAGAAGAGAAGAGACAGAGGTAGACAGAAACAGACAGAGAGAGAGAAGAGAAGAGACAGAGGTAGACAGAAACAGACAGAGAGAGAGAAGAGAAGAGACAGAGGTAGACAGAGAGAGAGAAGAGAAGAGACAGAGGTAGACAGAAACAGACAGAGAGAGAGAAGAGAAGAGACAGAGGTAGACAGAAACAGACAGAGAGAGAGAGAGAAGAGAGAGGTAGACAGAAACAGACAGAGAGAGAGAAGAGAAGAGACAGAGGTAGACAGAAACAGACAGAGAGAGAGAAGAGAAGAGACAGAGGTAGACAGAAACAGACAGAGAGAGAGAAGAGAAGAGACAGAGGTAGACAGAAACAGACAGAGAGAGAGAAGAGACAGAGGTAGACAGAAACAGACAGAGAGAGAGAAGAGAAGAGACAGAGGTAGACAGAAACAGACAGAGAGAGAGAAGAGAAGAGACAGAGGTAGACAGAAACAGACAGAGAGAGAGTAAGGAGGAGAATGGCAACATTTAATTCTCCCCGTCTTCAGGAAACAAAGGATTACAGGTTGTTAAAGTAGTAGTCCATTTTAATTTAATGTCTAGTCCTACTAGGGTAGACCGTCTAGTCCTACTAGGGTAGACCGTCTAGTCCTACTAGGGTAGACCGTCTAGTCCTACTAGGGTAGACCGTCTAGTCCTACTAGGGTAGACCGTCTAGTCCTACTAGGGTAGACCGTCTAGTCCTACTAGGGTAGACTGTCTAGTCCTACTAGGGTAGACTGTCTAGTCCTACTAGGGTAGACTGTCTAGTCCTACTAGGGTAGACTGTCTAGTCCTACTAGGGTAGACTGTCTAGTCCTACTAGGGTAGACTGTCTAGTCCTACTAGGGTAGACTGTCTAGCCCTACTAGGGTAGACTGTCTAGCCCTACTAGGGTAGACTGTCTAGCCCTACTAGGGTAGACTGTCTAGCCCTACTAGGGTAGACTGTCTAGCCCTACTAGGGTAGACTGTCTAGTCCTACTAGGGTAGACTGTCTAGCCCTACTAGGGTAGACTGTCTAGTCCTACTAGGGTAGACTGTCTAGTCCTACTAGGGTAGACTGTCTAGTCCTACTAGTGTAGACTCACTAGGTGTCTCTATTAGTTCCACAGTCAGTCACCATATTATAGAACAGTGTTTCTCAAACCTGGTCCAATAGGGAATAGGGCTGGTAATTACCAGGCACCTCACGATACGATGTTATCACCATACTTGGGTATCTATTGCTATTCTCATGGTTCTATATGTATTGTTCCAGACAGATTGCTCACCATGTCTGCAACAGATCAGTCATGGAAATAAAACTGCTAAAAACAAACTGGTTCCCCATTTAAAAAGATGGAGAACACACTATGAAGGGAAAATACTGGCATGTTGGTGCAGGTACAGCCAACTAGCGCAAAAATAATATCCAGATATCAAACTGTATCGACCCCCCCCCCATCACTAGTAGAAACCCAAACTGTATCGACCCCCCCCCATCACTAGTAGAAACCCAAACTGTATCGACCCCCCCCCATCACTAGTAGAAACCCAAACTGTATCGACCCCCCCCCCATCACTAGTAGAAACCCAAACTGTATCGACCCCCCCCATCACTAGTAGAAACCCAAACTGTATCGACCCCCCCCCATCACTAGTAGAAACCCAAACTGTATCGACCCCCCCCCCATCACTAGTAGAAACCCAAACTGTATCGACCCCCCCCCCCATCACTAGTAGAAACCCAAACTGTATCGACCCCCCCCATCACTAGTAGAAACCCAAACTGTATCGACCCCCCCCCATCACTAGTAGAAACCCAAACTGTATCGACCCCCCCCCCCATCACTAGTAGAAACCCAAACTGTATCGACCCCCCCCCATCACTAGTAGAAACCCAAACTGTATCGACCCCCCCCATCACTAGTAGAAACCCAAACGGTATCGACCCCCCCCCCATCACTAGTAGAAACCCAAACTGTATCGACCCCCCCCCCATCACTAGTAGAAACCCAAACTGTATCGACCCCCCCCCCATCACTAGTAGAAACCCAAACTGTATCGACCCCCCCCCCATCACTAGTAGAAACCCAAACTGTATCGACCCCCCCCCCCATCACTAGTAGAAACCCAAACTGTATCGACCCCCCCCCCATCACTAGTAGAAACCCAAACTGTATCGACCCCCCCCCATCACTAGTAGAAACCCAAACTGTATCGACCCCCCCCCCATCACTAGTAGAAACCCAAACTGTATCGACCCCCCCCCATCACTAGTAGAAACCCAAACTGTATCGACCCCCCCCCCATCACTAGTAGAAACCCAAACTGTATCGACCCCCCCCCATCACTAGTAGAAACCCAAACTGTATCGACCCCCCCCCCATCACTAGTAGAAACCCAAACTGTATCGACCCCCCCCCATCACTAGTAGAAACCCAAACTGTATCGACCCCCCCCCATCACTAGTAGAAACCCAAACTGTATCGACCCCCCCCCCCATCACTAGTAGAAACCCAAACTGTATCGACCCCCCCCCCATCACTAGTAGAAACCCAAACTGTATCGACCCCCCCCCATCACTAGTAGAAACCCAAACTGTATCGACCCCCCCCCATCACTAGTAGAAACCCAAACTGTATCGACCCCCCCCCCCATCACTAGTAGAAACCCAAACTGTATCGACCCCCCCCCCCATCACTAGTAGAAACCCAAACTGTATCGACCCCCCCCCCCCATCACTAGTAGAAACCCAAACTGTATCGACCCCCCCCCCCCCATCACTAGTAGAAACCCAAACTGTATCGACCCCCCCCCCATCACTAGTAGAAACCCAAACTGTATCGACCCCCCCCCCCATCACTAGTAGAAACCCAAACTGTATCGACCCCCCCCCATCACTAGTAGAAACCCAAACTGTATCGACCCCCCCCCCATCACTAGTAGAAACCCAAACTGTATCGACCCCCCCCCATCACTAGTAGAAACCCAAACTGTATCGACCCCCCCCCATCACTAGTAGAAACCCAAACTGTATCGACCCCCCCCCCCATCACTAGTAGAAACCCAAACTGTATCGACCCCCCCCCCCATCACTAGTAGAAACCCAAACTGTATCGACCCCCCCCCATCACTAGTAGAAACCCAAACTGTATCGACCCCCCCAGGAGAGAGAGAGGACAGAGAGAGAGGAGACCCACCCAGGGACTGCTGCTCTAGAAGGGAAGAAACCATTTCCTCTCTACAAACAAATGTAGCCTAAACATTTGATGCTTTCATGTAGGCTACAGTAGATATGTAGTAAGTTATGCTACTGACTAAGCAACAGTTGTACTGGTATGTTGTTGGGAATAACTAACACACTAATGTTACATTCACTACAAGAGTTGGTAACACACACACACTTCTGATCTGCATATTTACTGTGTGTTTACCAAGGGTCTCCAACATGAGCTACTTATTTTTTCTAGTTTTCAAATAGGAACATTCTTCTCCCTGCAACTCTTCCCAGGGTCCTTAGTGTACAAGAGAAAGTAGTGCACTGTGTTTCCTGTCAAAATACCTGGTAAAATAATGGTTCATAAACAACTATGAACAACATTTTTTGTAGATAAACAACTCAATTTAAAAAAGACAAATTTTCTTTTTTTAAGTCTGGAAGAAATATAACCTGTTTAACAAGGTCTAAATGTTGTAGTTAGTAGTTAGTTTAGTTAGGGTTTAGAACCACTGTGGCAGAAGAACTTCTCTCATAAAGATAAACGGAGGACTCATTGAGGACTTTCACCATTTTGAAGTAGTCAACTGGGTGGGACTAACCCTAACCCTATGGGTTAAGGAAGGATCACATAACTCCTTCCTGGTCACGAGGAGGGCTCAGCCAATTAATTATACTTCCATAACTGCAGGTGGCAGTAAATCACGAACCGTGGCTTTAGACGTGTTCAAATAACACCCTCCAGGTGGCAGTATGCACCCTTTCAGTTTGTTTACCAACTCATAGAAGTAGTAGAAGAAAAGTGACTGCTTCAAAACGGAGATTACCTCAATGGCACCGCCTGTGCACTCACAGATGCCACAATGGACAGATACAAAGAAGAGTCCTCTATCATTCTCTATGGCGTCACCCTCTTGTAGCCTAAATTACGATTTGTTGTTTTCATTTTCACAGGATTCTGTCATTAAAAAAAAAAATGGTAGAAGATACCTACCTTATTTACAAGGAGCATGTGTTGGAAAATGTAGGAGCATAAATGAAAACTATTTGAGGTAATAAAGCTAGAATGCTTAATTTTTCTAGCCGTAACGTGGTTCCTAAACATTTTTTTACAGGTCACACAAACTATTTAGGTGCATTGTAAAACGGTAGCACTGTAGAGCCCTGATACATGTCTGCATTTTGATTAGCCTAGTGGAGGAGGGGCCAAAAACACAGATTCAGTCAACCTGCCTAATGCTTTGTTAATAACTCACAAAATACACCATGTGTAGCCTAGAGGCTATGTTAAGTTACGCTTGCTGTTGGGTGCAATAACAACTAGGCCTATTTCAAATCAGCAAGTCAGACAACATGACAAAGCATTAGGTGGCATTGTTTGAATCTATAATGCGCACACACACACAGTGACAGACAGCGACAGTGTTGTCCTTCTCACCCTGGTGATTGTGGAACTCCCTACCTTCTCATCTAAGCTCCACTGTAGCTTAGCAACCTGGACACAGATGGAGAGGGGTGGGGAGAAAGAAAAAAAAAAAACGACAGACAGAAAAAATACAAATGTGTAACTGAATCAAGACAGAATTCAAAAGGAAACCAACAATAGGCCTTGATGGTGATATGGGGAAGTCAGTAACCTGGTCCCAGATCTGTTAGTTCTCTTGCTAAATCCATTGATGTCATTGACATGGAGTTGGGGTGATAGCCTAAACATACTGGCACTCAGGCTAGGAAATCAACGTTTTAAACAATGATATACTATATAAACCCTGGATTGCTGATGTTATGTTTTGGCAATGGAGAAGCTTTGAAGCCACCGGTCGGCCATATTGGCACTCCTCAGAAAAACAGTCCTCCATAGGAATAGGAATTCTACAGTATATATGTTAAGGTCAAAATTACATGTATTTAAGATGTTTTTTGTTGTAGTGGGAACCATAACAGTACTTTCAAAAATGATACTTACAAATGTTTTAATATATTTTTTCATAATACATTTGTATGTTTAGCTCACATAACATAATTTGAAAAAGTATGCATTAAGGTGTCTGTAATAAGATAAACGTGTCAAAAACAGATTTTCACATTAGTAAAAGCATTTCTATAGCTTCCAAAATATGTTTGACAAATTGTGTGAGAGTGCCAAGATGGAGGTACAGTGGCTACAAAACACCCTCTGTCAGTCATCTAGTGTACATATAAATCATTGGTTTTAACCCCATAAAATAGATATGGTTATTAGCACTGGTATAACATTGGCCGATGTTATCCGATGAAAGAGCAACATCATTACAATGTCTAACCAATGAGGCCATATGGACAGTCCTCCCTGTGTTAAACCATAGATAGTCCTCCCTGTGTTAAACCATAGACAGTCCTCCCTGTGTTACACCATAGACAGTCCTCCCTGTGTTACACCAGACAGTCCTCCCTGTGTTAAACCATAGATAGTCCTCCCTGTGTTAAACCATAGATAGTCCTCCCTGTGTTAAACCATAGACAGTCCTCCCTGTGTTACACCATAGACAGTCCTCCCTGTGTTACACCAGACAGTCCTCCCTGTGTTACACCAGACAGTCCTCCCTGTGTTACACCAGACAGTCCTCCCTGTGTTACACCATAGACAGTCCTCCCTGTGTTACACCATAGACAGTCCTCCCTGTGTTACACCATAGACAGTCCTCCCTGTGTTACACCATAGACAGTCCTCCCTGTGTTACACCATAGACAGTCCTCCCTGTGTTACACCATAGACAGTCCTCCCTGTGTTAGATAGATAGATAGAGATAGATAGATAGGTACTTTATTGATCCCCCGGGGGGGAAATTTCATAATTACACCATAGACAGTGCAACATTAGGCATCAGATTACAGCAGAAAGAAACATTCAAAAACAGCCCCACCGCTGGCATGCTTACCAGACAGACACGTTCAAAACAGCCCCACCGCTGGCATGCTTACCAGACAGACACGTTCAAAACAGCCCCACCGCGGGCATGCTTACCAGACAGACACGTTCAAAACAGCCCCACCGCTGGCATGCTTACCAGACAGACACGTTCAAAACAGACCCACCGCGGGCATGCTTACCAGACAGACACGTTCAAAACAGACCCACCGCGGGCATGCTTACCAGACAGACACGTTCAAAACAGACCCACCGCTGGTATGCTTACCAGACAGACACGTTCAAAACAGACCCACCGCTGGTATGCTTACCAGACAGACACGTTCAAAACAGACCCACCGCTGGCATGCTTACCAGACAGACACGTTCAAAACAGCCCCACCACTGGCATGCTTACCAGACAGACACGTTCAAAACAGACCCACCGCTGGCATGCTTACCAGACAGACACGTTCAAAACAGCCCCACCGCTGGCATGCTTACCAGACAGACACGTTCAAAACAGCCCCACCGCGGGCATGCTTACCAGACAGACACGTTCAAAACAGACCCACCGCTGGTATGCTTACCAAACAGACACGTTCAAAACAGCCCCACCGCTGGCATGCTTACCAGACAGACACGTTCAAAACAGACCCACCGCTGGTATGCTTACCAGACAGACACGTTCAAAACAGACCCACCGCTGGCATGCTTACCAGACAGACACGTTCAAAACAGCCCCACCGCTGGCATGCTTACCAGACAGACACGTTCAAAACAGACCCACCGCGGGCATGCTTACCAGACAGACACGTTCAAAACAGACCCACCGCTGGTATGCTTACCAGACAGACACGTTCAAAACAGCCCCACCGCTGGCATGCTTACCAGACAGACACGTTCAAAACAGACCCACTGCGGGCATGCTTACCAGACAGACACGTTCAAAACAGACCCACCGCTGGTATGCTTACCAGACAGACACGTTCAAAACAGCCCCACCGCTGGCATGCTTACCAGACAGACACGTTCAAAACAGACCCACTGCGGGCATGCTTACCAGACAGACACGTTCAAAACAGACCCACCGCTGGTATGCTTACCAGACAGACATGTTCAAAACAGACCCACCGCTGGTATGCTTACCAGACAGACACGTTCAAAACAGCCCCACCGCTGGTATGCTTACCAGACAGACACGTTCAAAACAGCCCCACCGCTGGCATGCTTACCAGACAGACTACGTTCAAAACAGCCCCACCGCTGGCATGCTTACCAGACAGACACGTTCAAAACAGCCCCACCGCGGGCATGCTTACCAGACAGACACGTTCAAAACAGACCCACCGCTGGTATGCTTACCAAACAGACACGTTCAAAACAGCCCCACCGCTGGCATGCTTACCAGACAGACACGTTCAAAACAGCCCCACCGCTGGCATGCTTACCAGACAGACACGTTCAAAACAGCCCCACCGCTGGCATGCTTACCAGACAGACACGTTCAAAACAGACCCACCGCGGGCATGCTTACCAGACAGACACGTTCAAAACAGACCCACCGCTGGTATGCTTACCAGACAGACACGTTCAAAACAGCCCCACCGCTGGCATGCTTACCAGACAGACACGTTCAAAACAGCCCCACCGCTGGCATGCTTACCAGACAGACACGTTCAAAACAGCCCCACCGCTGGCATGCTTACCAGACAGACACGTTCAAAACAGCCCCACCGCTGGCATGCTTACCAGACAGACACGTTCAAAACAGACCCACTGCGGGCATGCTTACCAGACAGACACGTTCAAAACAGACCCACCGCTGGTATGCTTACCAGACAGACATGTTCAAAACAGACCCACCGCTGGTATGCTTACCAGACAGACACGTTCAAAACAGCCCCACCGCTGGCATGCTTACCAGACAGACTACGTTCAAAACAGCCCCACCGCTGGCATGCTTACCAGACAGACACGTTCAAAACAGACCCACCGCTGGTATGCTTACCAGACAGACTTACCAGATCACAGAAACCACAAATCGCTCACATGCTCAAGATAATGTTCATGAGAATAGGTTAGTACACAGAAATTGTTTCAAATGCACATCCCTAACTACAACAGGGTTAATATAGACCAGACCAGAACAGGGTTAATATAGACTAGACCAGACCAGAACAGGGTTTATATAGACTAGACCAGAACAGGGTTAATATAGACTAGACCAGACCAGAACCGGGTTAATATAGACTAGACCAGACCAGAACCGGGTTAATATAGACTAGACCAGACCAGAACCGGGTTAATATAGACTAGACCAGACCAGAACCGGGTTAATATAGACCAGACCAGAACAGGGTTAATATAGACTAGACCAGAACCGGGTTAATATAGACCAGACCAGAACCGGGTTAATATAGACCAGACCAGAACCGGGTTAATATAGACCAGACCAGAACAGGGTTAATATAGACCAGACCAGAACAGGGTTAATATAGACTAGACCAGACCAGAACAGGGTTAATATAGACTTGACCAGACCAGAACCGGGTTGATATAGACCAGACCAGACCAGAACCGGGTTAATATAGACCAGACCAGAACCGGGTTAATATAGACCAGACCAGAACCGGGTTAATATAGACCAGACCAGAACAGGGTTAATATAGACCAGACCAGAACAGGGTTAATATAGACTAGACCAGACCAGAACAGGGTTAATATAGACTTGACCAGACCAGAACCGGGTTGATATAGACCAGACCAGACCAGAACCGGGTTAATATAGACCAGACCAGAACCGGGTTAATATAGACCAGACCAGAACCGGGTTAATATAGACCAGACCAGAACCGGGTTAATATAGACCAGACCAGGAAAATGGAAAACAACTACACTAGGTTAAAGCTCCAAGTTATAGCATTCTCTGAAGAAAAATTGCCTTGTTGCCATGACAACGCCTGTTAATATTCAGCTAGGAACAATAAATAGCCCTGACTCTTCAAACCCTGATGAAAAAAAACACATCCTCTAACACACTGCTAGGCTGCGTCCAACTGACAACACTTCTGAACAGAGCCTATGGGACCTGGTTACGTGAATAGGGATGTAGCCTTACTAGGCTTGCAGGCGGTGTGTCTCTGTCTCTCTGGAGTGTTTGACTAAAGGACTGGCTAACAAAGAAAGATGCTGGAACACACAGCTAGGTTGTCTCTTTACTACTGGAACACACAGCTAGGTTGTCTCTTTACTACTGGAACACACAGCTAGGTTGTCTCTTTACTACTGGAACACACAGCTAGGTTGTCTCTTTACTACTGGAACACACAGCTAGGTTGTCTCTTTACTACTGGAACACACAGCTAGGTTGTCTCTTTACTACTGGAACACACAGCTAGGTTGTCTCTTTACTACTGGAACACACAGCGAGGTTGTCTCTTTACTACTGGAACACACAGCTAGGTTGTCTCTTTACTACTGGAACACACAGCTAGGTTGTCTCTTTACTACTGGAACACACAGCTAGGTTGTCTCTTTACTACTGGAACACACAGCTAGGTTGTCTCTTTACTACTGGAACACACAGCTAGGTTGTCTCTTTACTACTGGAACACACAGCTAGGTTGTCTCTTTACTACTGGAACACACAGCGAGGTTGTCTCTTTACTACTGGAACACACAGCTAGGTTGTCTCTTTACTACTGGAACACACAGCTAGGTTGTCTCTTTACTACTGGAACACACAGCTAGGTTGTCTCTTTACTACTGGAACACACAGCTAGGTTGCCTCTTTACTACTGGAACACACAGCTAGGTTGTCTCTTTACTACTGGAACACACAGCGAGGTTGTCTCTTTACTACTGGAACACACAGTGAGGTTGTCTCTTTACTACTGGAACACACAGCTAGGTTGTCTCTTTACTACTGGAACACACAGCTAGGATGTCTCTTTACTACTGGAACACACAGCTAGGTTGTCTCTTTACTACTGGAACACACAGCTAGGTTGTCTCTTTACTACTGGAACACACAGCGAGGTTGTCTCTTTACTACTGGAACACACAGCTAGGTTGTCTCTTTACTACTGGAACACACAGCTAGGTTGTCTCTTTACTACTGGAACACACAGCGAGGTTGTCTCTTTACTACTGGAACACACAGCTAGGTTGTCTCTTTACTACTGGAACACACAGTGAGGTTGTCTCTTTACTACTGGAACACACAGCGAGGTTGTCTCTTTACTACTGGAACACACAGTGAGGTTGTCTCTTTACTACTGGAACACACAGTGAGGTTGTCTCTTTACTACTGGAACACACAGTGAGGTTGTCTCTTTACTACTGGAACACACAGTGAGGTTGTCTCTTTACTACTGGAACACACAGCGAGGTTGTCTCTTTACTACTGGAACACACAGTGAGGTTGTCTCTTTACTACTGGAACACACAGCGAGGTTGTCTCTTTACTACTGGAACACACAGTGAGGTTGTCTCTTTACTACTGGAACACACAGCTAGGTTGTCTCTTTACTACTGGAACACACAGCTAGGTTGTCTCTTTACTACTGGAACACACAGTGAGGTTGTCTCTTTACTACTGGAACACACAGCGAGGTTGTCTCTTTACTACTGGAACACACAGCTAGGTTGTCTCTTTACTACTGGAACACACAGCGAGGTTGTCTCTTTACTACTGGAACACACAGCGAGGTTGTCTCTTTACTACTGGAACACACAGCTAGGTTGTCTCTTTACTACTGGAACACACAGCTAGGTTGTCTCTTTACTACTGGAACACACAGTGAGGTTGGCAAACACCAGCCTGTTAACTGCCTTAAATCTACTGCGCTCCTCCTCCCTCCCTCCCTCCTTCCCTCCCTCCCGGATCTGCAGTCCCTGTTAACCTGGGTTGTGTTTGCTCAACAAGGTGTGATTTAGGGCGGCCTGTTAACAATACACACGGACACAACCACCACACTCTAATCTAGGACAGTAAGTCTACATACCCAAGACCTTATCAACATGTTTGCATTCTGCATGGCTATACGTCTGTAGTTTACAGCCTTAACAGTATCACCCCATATGGAAGATCAGAGGAACCAGAGGAACCACTTTTTAAACTAGTCACTACTAAAAGAGATCTCTTCCCACGTTACACATATCCTACGTCAAGACATGTTTGCACTAACAACTCTTTACACAGAAATCAACGGTTTCCTTACATTATCAGATCCTCAAGTCCAACCTTATTCCTGAATGGACACTTACCACACTGTTAACTTTGTTAGGCAATACTTCCCAAACAGTTTCTCTCATACACACACAGAGATAAAACAAACATACCCTATCTGAAGCCCCCAAATAGCCACGCCACGCCACGCCACCTGTTAATAGAACTATACGTTCCCATGGATACCGTGGAATTGCAACAGGTGACATCCTAGAGCAGTTCACTCTGACACAGAGGCTGCTACCACACATTCCATCTGCCCAACTGAACCCTGACAAAACTATTCCACCTTGGTATGACACTCAGTTGTACACTTTTGTGCTCCTAATAATCTACATGATGATAAAAACTGGGTTTCCTGTCCTACTAGGATTGAAAGGAGTGTTTTGTTTAGGAAAGATACATCAGAACAGTCAACTAGCCTCTGTTCTGGTTGTCAGGGGAAATGGAAAGTATGTGTGTGTGTACATACATACATACATACATACATACATACATACATACATACATACATACATACATACATACATACATACATACATACATACATACATACATACATACATACATACATACATACATACATACATACATACATACATACATACATACATACATACATACATACATACATACATACATACATACTCGCTCGCATCACGTCTATCCTGAGTGCCAGTATATTTGTGCTGCCTGAAAATTACTGTAATGGAGCAGACAAGAGAACAAAACAGATCTGGGACCAGTCTAATGGAGCAGACAAGAGAACAAAACAGATCTGGGACCAGTCTAATGGAGCAGACAAGAGAACAAAACAGATCTGGGACCAGTCTAATGGAGCAGACAAGAGCACAAACTGATCTGGGACCAGTCTAATAGAGCAGACAAGAGAACAAACTGATCTGGGACCAGTCTACAGCACTCCTGTGGTAAGACAGAAAGAGCCGGGAAGTCAGGTGGGGGGCTCACCTGTTCAAGGCTGTCATCCTCCGGCAGCGTCCCTGTGTCTCCATTACGGTTCATAGGGATGTCCATAGTGGCTGCTTTACTCAGCATACTATCTGTCCTACTGACCTAGACCTGAGAGAGGGGAGAAATGGGAGAGAGAGGGGATGAGGAGAGGGGGAGGGGCAAGAGAGAGAAGACATGGAATTAGCATAACCACAGGCAGATTATAATGCTGTCTATGTAGGAACCTAGATGAGAGAATGATGTGTCTCCATGTGTTTTCAAAGAGCATGTCTCACTCTCAGCATATGAAACCAGGCCTTGTCATGGTGTATTTACAGTATAAAGGCAGTATACTGACAATGAGACCACCTGTTCAAGTGCCCAACCATTCATTCAGCTGTATTGGGCTACATTAAGAAGCATCTGTTACCGCTGCTCACACACACACCACTCAGCAGACACACCACTCAGCAGACACACCACTCAGCAGACACACCACTCAGCAGACACACCACTCAGCAGACACACCACTCAGCAGACACACCAGGGTTTCAGTTAGCCGGTAATTGCCGGCTATTGGGCGTAAAAAAAAATAATGTAAAAGCTGATAAATAAAACTGTTGCCAAATAAGACAGATCAGTTCACTATCACTATACTATCAACCACCACTATCACTATACTATCAACCACCACTATCACTATACTATCAACCACCACTATCACTATACTATCAACCACCACTATCACTATACTATCAACCACCACTATCACTATACTATCAACCACCACTATCACTATACTATCAACCACCACTTTACCATTAGTTTCACCCACCACGTTACCATCAGTTTCACCCACCACGTTACCATCAGTTTCACCCACCACGTTACCATCAGTTTCACCCACCACGTTACCATTAGTTTCACCCACCACGTTACCATCAGTTTCACCCACCACGTTACCATCAGTTTCACCCACCACTTTACCATCAGTTTCACCCACCACGTTACCATTAGTTTCAACCACCACTTTACCATCAGTTTCACCCACCACTTTACCATCAGTTTCACCCACCACTTTACCATCAGTTTCACCCACCACTTTACCATCAGTTTCACCCACCATTTTACCATCAGTTTCACCCACCACTTTACCATCAGTTTCACCCACCACTTTACCATCAGTTTCACCCACCATTTTACCATCAGTTTCACCCACCACTTTACCATCAGTTTCACCCACCACGTTACCATCAGTTTCACCCACCATTTTACCATCAGTTTCACCCACCACTTTACCATCAGTTTCACCCACCATTTTACCATCAGTTTCACCCACCACTTTACCATCAGTTTCACCCACCACTTTACCATCAGTTTCACCCACCACTTTACCATCAGTTTCACCCACCACTTTACCATCAGTTTCACCCACCACTTTACCATCAGTTTCACCCACCACGTTACCATCAGTTTCACCCACCATTTTACCATCAGTTTCACCCACCATTTTACCATCAGTTTCACCCACCACTTTACCATCAGTTTCACCCACCACTTTACCATCAGTTTCACCCACCATTTTACCATCAGTTTTAAATGGAGGCTGCATTTTGAAAGCTGCATTTTTTACTTCATATTATGAGGATCTTACCTTACTAGAGAATCCAACCATGGAAAGGTAGAGGCAATTATTTTATAAAAATATTCTGATAAATGCTGGTTCTTTCAATCACATTCATCTCTCTACTCCGCCTGTCTGCCTCCTATCTGTCTTGACCTGAGCTATCACTAGTGAAGTGCAGCATGGTTTCAAATCAATCAACTGGATCCACGAAGCCGTCTCTAGAGAACATTGTATGAACTAGCCTGTTCCACGCCCTCAGAGTTTCCTGCTTCAGAGACCTTGGCACAGACAAGGGAAAGGTATTTCATGACGTTTCCACTTCATATATAGAATCATCACATTATATTTTGCTCTTTCACATCGAGGTTGGCGATTACTGAGGAGGAGATTTTCAAATAGCCTAATAGTTCCTCACAGTAGGCCTATCATTCACAATGGATGTAATAAAACAACACACTTCATTGACTTAATGTGTGAGGTAAAGAAATAACGACTGACAAGTTTAGTTTATTACAAAATCAGATACCAAACATTCCCAAAAGGGCACTTTCCTACACTGGCACGCAGCAGGCCAGGTAGGCTACTTCTCAACATTAACAAGACAGAAAAACCAGACACATGCTCATTGCTCACATGGAGCCCTCCAAACAAAAAGGCAATAAAAAAGAAAAAAAAATGGACAACTCGTAAATTATGTTTATGAAATAAACACAAACTTTCTTCTCACAAGTGTAGCAGGTTGTGAACTCTGCAAACAACGCTGCTACTCCGAGTTAGAGAATGGTAAAAGACTGTAGGCCTAGTTAGTCATACAACGCATTAACAGAAATTCATGATGGGGATTGACGGTACATTTACTACTGGTGACGTATGTAATGGGGAACTGATCAAAATAAACAATCAAAAGGCCAAACAATTCACATGAAACAATGAATGTGGAAGAATTGGCGGGAGACAGCGGAGAGGATTATGGAGAGCTGAGCGCATGCATTCTGGAGAGACACTCCTATAGGCTATCTTCGCCAAACACCCCTCTTATTCTTCTTGTCTCAACATTTCAAATTATACTCAAGAGACATTATCTTCACATATTTTAGATGCTTTTCACTGACAGCCGCAACTCAATAATCAACTAGGCCTACTGCCATGAGACTTCCTTATACAGTTTAAGTCGGAAGTTTACATACACCTTAGCCAAATACATTTAAACTCCGTTTTTCACAATTCCTGACATTTAATCCTGGTAAAAATTCCCAGTCTTAGGTCAGTTAGGATCACCACTTTATTTTAAGAATGTGAAATGTCAGAATAATAGTAGAGAGAATGATTTATTTCAGCTTTTATTGCTTTCATCACATTCCCAGTGGGTCAGAAGTTTACATACACTCAATTAGTATTTGGTAGCATTGCCTTTAAATTCTTTAACTTGGGTCAAACGTTTCAGGTAGCCTTCCACAAGCTTCCCACAATAGGTTGGGTGAATTTTGGCCCATTCCTCAGTCAGATTTGTAGGCCTCCTTGCTCGCACACGCTTTTTCAGTTCTGCCCACACATTTTCTATAGGATTGAGGTCAGGGCTTTGTGATGGCCACTCCAATACCTTGACTTTGTTGTCCTTAAGCCATTTTGCCACAACTTTGGAAGTATGCTTGGGGTCATTGTCCATTTGGAAGACCCATTTGCGACCAAGCTTTAACTTCCTGACTGATGTCTTGAGATGTTGCTTCAATATATCCACATAATTTTCCTTCCTCATGACGCCATCTATTTTGTGAAGCGCACCAGTCCCTCCTGTGTTCAACAGATGCAGATCTGTATTCCCAGTCATCTGAAATCCATAGATTAGGCCCTAATGAGACTAGTATCTAAGTGTATCTGAAATTGGAAATTATCACTTTTTGGGGGGGGGGGGCACCACTTTAAAGGTCTGGGAAAAAACTCTAAAAAATTATTTTGAGGGTGTTGCCCTTTAATTCAATTGCGCACCTAGCCAGTGTTGGCTAGCGGTGTTTATGTACAGTACACTGTACATGTGATGGAAGAGCTGGAGAAACAAATGCCCACCCAACGGATACAAATTATCAGATATCATTCTGCCAGGTAGGCCTACTTTTGCTGTCAACACTTAATTGGGAAGTTTGTTTGGGGAAAGCCTTTACTTCCAGAGGCTACCAACATAACATCCTATTCTTCCCAACTGCAGAAATATGACAAACATATAAGAAAAATATTATAAGAATTATCTGTCCATGAAAATTCCTAATTCAGCCAACATAGATATTACACACGAAACAAACTGAGACCCAAGAGAGAAAGACAAAGCGCAAGAGAATCACCAAATCATGCTGCAAAGTGTTGTCTAAGTAGTATAGGTTGCACCTCTGTCAGTCGGTAGCGTCATTGTGTTGTCTAAGTAGTATAGGTTGCACCTCTGTCAGTCGGTAGCGTCATTGTGTTGTCTAAGTAGTATAGGTTGCACCTCTGTCAGTCGGTAGCGTCATTGTGTTGTCTAAGTAGTATAGGTTGCACCTCTGTCAGTCGGTAGCATCATTGTGTTGTCTAAGTAGTATAGGTTGCACCTCTGTCAGTCGGTAGCGTCATTGTGTTGTCTAAGTAGTATAGGTTGCACCTCTGTCAGTCGGTAGCATCATTGTGTTGTCTAAGTAGTATAGGTTGCACCTCTGTCAGTCGGTAGCGTCATTGTGTTGTCTAAGTAGTATAGGTTGCACCTCTGTCAGTCGGTAGCGTCATTGTGTTGTCTAAGTAGTATAGGTTGCACCTCTGTCAGTCGGTAGCGTCATTGTGTTGTCTAAGTAGTATAGGTTGCACCTCTGTCAGTCGGTAGCGTCATTGTGTTGTCTAAGTAGTATAGGTTGCACCTCTGTCAGTCGGTAGCGTCATTGTGTTGTCTAAGTAGTATAGGTTGCACCTCTGTCAGTCGGTAGCGTCATTGTGTTGTCTAAGTAGTATAGGTTGCACCTCTGTCAGTCGGTAGCATCATTGTGTTGTCTAAGTAGTATAGGTTGCACCTCTGTCAGTCGGTAGCGTCATTGTGTTGTCTAAGTAGTATAGGTTGCACCTCTGTCAGTCAGTAGCGTCATTGTGTTGTCTAAGTAGTATAGGTTGCACCTCTGTCAGTCGGTAGCATCATTGTGTTGTCTAAGTAGTATAGGTTGCACCTCTGTCAGTCGGTAGCATCATTGTGTTGTCTAAGTAGTATAGGTTGCACCTCTGTCAGTCGGTAGCGTCATTGTGTTGTCTAAGTAGTATAGGTTGCACCTCTGTCAGTCGGTAGCATCATTGTGTTGTCTAAGTAGTATAGGTTGCACCTCTGTCAGTCGGTAGCATCATTGTGTTGTCTAAGTAGTATAGGTTGCACCTCTGTCAGTCGGTAGCGTCATTGTGTTGTCCAAGTAGTATAGGTTGCACCTCTGTCAGTCGGTAGCGTCATTGTGTTGTCTAAGAAGTATAGGTTGCACCTCTGTCAGTCGGTAGCGTCATTGCCATTGTTATCAACGTTCCACAGACACATGCATGTCCAAAAAGTTGAATGGGTGCTAATGACGGTTTCACCCAGTGATTTAGTGGAGTCACTAAACATCAAGCTAATGACGGTTTCACCCAGTGATTTAGTGGAGTCACTAAACCTCAAGCTAATGACGGTTTCACCCAGTGATTTAGTGGAGTCACTAAACCTCAAGCTAATGACGGTTTCACCCAGTGATTTAGTGGAGTCACTAAACCTCAAGCTAATGACGGTTTCACCCAGTGATTTAGTGGAGTCACTAAACCTCGAGTCCCAATCAAGTCTCAATTCCCCTGTGCGCGAGTCCAATTCCAAGTCCGAGTCGCGAGTCCCTGTGGCTAAAGTCCGAGTCCCAGTGCTCGAGTCTGAGACACTGGGTCCACATTAACTCCAAATGAAGTTATTTAACTTGTCAGTCAGTGTAGTGGCAAGAGGAATTGTATCAATACATTGTTTGCCACCCTTCCATCCTTCTATCTGTGCCAACAAACTGTTTACATACATTTCAGGTTACAGGTGATGGTACAAGGGCCACGTTCAGTTGAAAAAGCGTTCTTGAAATGTTGCAGATAGAAATGACTCCTTAATTAACATGTCAGAGAGGAATGTTGGTTCTACATAGAACATTTCTATCTGAACTTTCCAAAACGTTGCGTCCTGCTGAACACACCCCAAGTTGTTAGCTATAGATAGCTAATGAGGTAACATGACTGAACAAGGTGTAGGCTACAGAAGCTGTATATGAAAAGCAGTGGAAGGGTTGAGCGAGACTCTCTCTCCTTGCAGTGTAGGCCTAGGGCGGGACACCAAACCATGGCCTGGACACTAATTACATAGCCTGGTTTATGACTCAACTAATGGCTTAAAAGAAAGAAAAGCCAAGCACTCAAAGACTGTAGTCAGTTAAGCCAGTGGACAAAGGAGTGGTTGTTTCTTATTTAGTCATTGCCGTCGGTTGCAGCCTGTGTGATCATTTTAGTTGGAGGACATTATAATGCGTAAGAACCATATTTGGCCTAAGATATTAATGTAAGGAGACACACACACTGATGTATTCACTGCAGCAGATAGACAGGCAGGCAGGCAGGCAGGCAGAGAGCTGTTGGTAAAAGAGCAACGTGGCTATATGACCATGATCCAACCACTGATCCAGGCCAGGGGTGTATTCATTAGTAGGACACTGTTGCAAAACATTTGCTTCTGTTTGGTTTCTAGTGAATACACCCCAGGCCTGCCTGACTACATTTGCATGTCTAATAGAACCTTTTCTGATGTGTTCAAATGGCCCCACAAAAAGTCCTACTAACAGTGGAATAAATCGTCAGAAACCATTAGGCTATACAAACGAGACATGGAGAGAGGGGGGAGAAAGAGGAGTGGCTCTCTACAGACAACAGAATAGATAGCCTAGTTGTGTCCTTTCAGCAGGGCCATGTCTGTCCCGTCACTATGACAACTGCTAGGGAACGCTCCATGTCTCTCAGGAGGACTGATGTGCAGCTGATACACACTCACAATAACGACACTCGCTATTCCAAAGTGAATGAGATTACCATCAATGCTGGGAATATTGAATGGCCATGTCCTACTCTTTAACCGCGGGGTGACAATCTGCAGTTGTTACTGATTTAAGATCAGTTGTCTTTAAAGCACAGAGCAGGTTGGAACCCCATCATTGTTTCAACTGCTGATTGCCCCTTTAAGAAAATCACTTGTGATAAGGAGAGATGGGGTAGGCTTCCCACAAGCTACACCTAGGCATTACTGCAGTGTATCACAAGGAAAATGGAACCTCCACTGTGGGCCTCTATGAGTCTGATTCAACAGATCAGACCTCGCCTGCAAATTTGTGTAAAACGCAAGCCAGAATGTTGAATAAAATGACATTCAAAATCATACTCTACCGGCTGTCTGTGCGGTTTGTCTTTCAGCTGCTAGAAATTTTAGACAAAATATCCACAGGAAAGTATTGTTTACCAGACTTGTTAGAGAGCTGGTAAGTATAGGTGCGTTAAAGCCTGAATATTTAATTCACACACAAAAAGTGTCGATTGTTCTCCAACCTCCCCTGACTCATTGAGGACGCATGCTTGGTTCAATAGCTATTGAAGAGAGAACTGAATATCCAATATAAAAATAACTTTACCTTGGTGCTGAACCGAACCACATACCTGCTGGCTCTCTAAAACATCGGGTAAACAATACTTTCCTGTGGATATTGTTTAAAGTTCTGAACAGCTAAAGGACAAACCACACAGACAACTGGTAGAGTAAGTATATATTTTGCAGGCATTAGTTTCAGGGTGGATATACACCAATTAATTGTGTATTTGAGGCTGATTAAATCAGTCTAACCTGGCGCCAGCAGGACATGCAGAATACAGACTGGCGGATTCTAGCTTATTACCGGCAAATAGAAACATTTATACAAAAACTCTTTCCCCAACTATAAAGCTCATGTTATAAAATGTATATTAAGGCAATGAGCTAGGTTGACAAGTCAGCTGACATCTCAAATTCCGTTGCGTCGCTGTCTACAACAAAATAAGGTCGTTGGAGTAAATGAATAACCAAGGTCCGGTTGGGAAACAGGTCAGTAAAATTACCTGGATTACTAGTTAGTCATCTAGCTACCGTTACCTTACTGTTAGCCCAGATCAGCATCTATACACAGTCATCTTGATAAGCCAGCTAACTAGCTACTTCAATCTGTGTCCCAAAACAGAACATATGGCTCCTGGGGCTGGAATGGTTCTTACCTGTTGGAGCTTTGTCTTGAATGAGCTATTCGGCTAGCTGGCTAGCTGGCTAGCTGTCTGACTGGCTAACTGTGTGACTGGCTAACTGTGTAGCTGGCTAACTGGCTAACTGGCTAGCTGGCTAACTGGCTAGCTGGCTAACTGTGTTACTGGCTAACTGGCTAGCTGGCTAACTGTGTAGCTGGCTAACTGGCTAGCTGTGTAGCTGGCTAGCTGGCTAACTGGCTAACTGGCTAGCTGGCTAACTGGCTAGCTGGCTAACTGTGTTACTGGCTAACTGGCTAGCTGGCTAACTGTGTAGCTGGCTAACTGGCTAACTGTGTAGCTGGCTAGCTGTGTAGCTGGCTAACTGTCTAACTGGCTAACTGTCTGGCTGGCTAACTGTGTAATGAACCGATGACAGATTCGTCTTGTTTTAGTGCTGTTTTATGGCATGGCTGCTAAACAGGCTTGTTGTTTGTACAGAGATCCAGTCCCGCTTTTCCAGGCTGGGAATTCCTCCCGGAACTGACGACATTTCAGCACCTTTTTTCTGGACAGCGTGGTGCGCGTTCACTGACTACTATGTGCGCGCACTTCAATTATTCCAGAATGAACAGCTAGGGGCACTGCAGTTCGGGTTGAGGGAATTGGGACGAACACATCTAAGTCAGTCAAACAAGAGAGGAGATGACTGATTGTAGACTACAGTATACACAGACAGAAACAAGCACACACAGAGACACATATGCTGCGTTTAGACAGGCAGCCCAATTCTGATCTTTTTTTCCCTACTTGGTCTTTTGACCAATCAGATCAGCTCTGAAAAAGAGCTGATGTGAAAAGTTCTGTTGTGATTGGTCAAAAGACCAAGTAGGGAAAAAAATCCAAATTGGCCTGCCTGTCTAGACACAGATAGGCAGACAGAGTGGCGCAGTGGTCTAGACACTACATCTCAGTGCTAGAGACATCACTGCAGACCCTGGTTCAATCCAG
The DNA here is from genome assembly GCA_023634145.1 of Thymallus thymallus. Lineage (NCBI taxonomy): Eukaryota > Metazoa > Chordata > Actinopteri > Salmoniformes > Salmonidae > Thymallus > Thymallus thymallus. The sequence goes on along the minus strand of CM042404.1, from coordinate 2,790,514 downwards.
GGCTGTATCACAACCGATCAGGAGTCCCATAGGGCGAATTACAATTGGCCCAGCGTCGTCCAGGTTAGGTTAGGTTAGGTTAGGTTAGGTTAGGTTAGGTGAGGCACCGGCCTCACTGTAGGCCGTCATTGTAAATAAGAATTTGTTCTTAACTGACTTGCCTAGTTAAATAAAGGTTAAGTAAAAAAAGAAACACATGCACAAGAGAAAGAGAGTAGGCTACATGTAGTATTTTGGTCAGCGGGTGTCAGTGTTACTTTAGAAATCAGGTAACAAGGCTATCATAGCAATACATTACTTCTCTCTGTCTCTCTCTGATGGAGTCCATTAATAAAATGTTTCACTATTATTAAAATCAGTGAAATAACAGTGGTGACTAATCCTACTACTCATCCAAGTCCAGGAGGATAAATCTGCCATGCCAACTCACCTGGGTAGAGTGTGATTATAAAAATGAAAACCAAACATCAGATAGGAACGCTAATATCCCCTAAATATCATTATTTGCTGATGTGTGCTTTGAGGTTTTTTTGGCAGTGGTTGAGTTGACCGCAACCATGACTAGCCCTCTGACTATGGTTGCCCTCTCACGGTCCTTACGGTAAGGAGAGTGATTCAGTCTTAAGTCAAAACAGACCCTGAAGATGATGAGTTGAAAAACAGGAAGTGCTGAATCGCCTGAATCCTTGATGACACCTGGGCCTTTTCTCAATTGGATTTGCTCAACTCTTATGTCCTCTTTCCTCAAACCTCTCTGGCCTCCTTTTGAAAAAGGTCAAAGGTCATATAGGAGAGGTCGGCGAGGAGAGGGAAAGTGGACGAAAATGCGCTTGTATGAAATGACTCTCCTTCTGCGCTCACACGTCATCAGGCAAATTACATTTACAGGGTGGAATCTCAAAATAAATGTATAAAGTTATAAAAACCATTGCAGTTAGTTGTGCAAGACATTTTATAGATAGTAGCATATATTTTTTGAAACGTACAGGGTTTTCTCCTCCCAACAATAAAACACACTCTTAGAAAAAAAGGTTCCTTATAAAGGTTTCTATCACTTGCTTAACCTTTTTATAGAGTTCTTTGATCAGAACCAAAGAGGGTCTTCTTCACTGAACGCAAATGGATCCATATGGAACCCTGCCTGGTGCCATTTATGATTTATTAAATAGTAATATTTTTTGTAAAATAATATATTTTACAAACAATTAAATAATGGACAAAAGAATACCAGTATAGTTTTTAGAAATGTGTACTGGTGTCCAGGGACGCATCTCTTCTTTTCCATGATGGCCCTCGTCAACTCTGGCTGACTTCTTTACAATACAATAAATATAGCTTTGTCCATTAGTTACAGTGAACAACAAAAATGTGTCTTCTGCTCCATTCTCAACCCCTCCTAACAGTAGACCTCACACATACTGTTGAGATGAGCACAGGTTCAAGCTGCATGCTTTTATGAAAACAAATATTTCCTCTTGCTTTTAGCTAGCACTTAGTTTGCAACAGCACAGGTTTGTATGAACATTGCTGTTTGCCACTCAGACCTGGCAACAATGTTGCAAAATATGAATTAGATCTTCCCTCTTTTTTCTGACTAGGTGAAATCATGCAGCATCATAAATATGGATATAAATGTCGTGGTGTGACTGGGTTTGCTTTTGTCAGCTGTTGTTTTCTTAAATCCTGATTCCACTCTGGGGTAGGGATAGAACCCTCAAGGTTCTTTGCCTTCACTGGGTATATACTGTATATAGAACCCTTTTCCCTAAAGGGTTCTTCATAAAAATAAAAATAAATGCTCTTTGTACATGCGAAAGCAAGGCTCTACACCATAACCTTGTGCTTATTAATCACCTGGTCTAGAGTGGCTGCTATAGTCCTGTAGTTCCATTAATCACCTGGTCTAGAGTGGCTGCTATACTCCTGTAGTTCCATTAATCACCTGGTCTAGAGTGGCTGCTATAGTCCTGTAGTTCCATTAATCACCTGGTCTAGAGTGGCTACTATAGTCCTGTAGTTCCATTAATCACCTGGTCTAGAGTGGCTGCTATAGTCCTGTAGTTCCATTAATCACCTGGTCTAGAGTGGCTGCTATAGTCCTGTAGTTCCATTAATCACCTGGTCTAGAGTGGCTGCTATAGTCCTGTAGTTCCATTAATCACCTGGTCTAGAGTGGCTACTATAGTCCTGTAGTTCCATTAATCACCTGGTCTAGAGTGGCTACTATAGTCCTGTAGTTCCATTAATCACCTGGTCTAGAGTGGCTACTATAGTCCTGTAGTTCCATTAATCACCTGGTCTAGAGTGGCTACTATAGTCCTGTAGTTCCATTAATCACCTGGTCTAGAGTGGCTGCTATAGTCCTGTAGTTCCATTAATCACCTGGTCTAGAGTGGCTGCTATAGTCCTGTAGTTCCATTAATCACCTGGTCTAGAGTGGCTGCTATAGTCCTGTAGTTCCATTAATCACCTGGTCTAGAGTGGCTACTATAGTCCTGTAGTTCCATTAATCACCTGCTCTAGAGTGGCTGCTATAGTCCTGTAGTTCCATTAATCACCTGGTCTAGAGTGGCTGCTATAGTCCTGTAGTTCCATTAATCACCTGGTCTAGAGTAGCTGCTATAGTCCTGTAGTTCCATTAATCACCTGGTCTAGAGTGGCTACTATAGTCCTGTATTTCCATTAATCACTGATGGCTGTACTTTGTTGGAAAACTAATTGCCTCTGTATCAGAACTGACTGTTTTACTGAAAATAACAGTAATCATTAGCTTGGTATACTTGTTGGCAAAAATTCAGTTTTCTACTCTATTACACATGCCTGTTGCTCTGTGCACTGACAGTATCACATTCAACAATTGTTTGATTATAATGACCTTGGGTAGGTGTTTGTGGGTGATACATTGAGTGCAGGTAGCCAAAGGCATGTGGTGCCATTTTCAATCAGGTGGATAGAATTCAACTATTGTTTTCAAAATAGTCCAATAATATCAATAATCACAGTATTTTCACAAGATACAAAAACAACTGTTTGGGGGAACTACAACCAAGGTAATAGTGATAAATAGCCAAAACAACGCAGGAGTGGCTTCAGGACAAGTCTCTTAATGACCTTGAGAGGCCCTGCCAGAGCCCGGACTTGAACCCGATCGAACATCTCTGAAGAGACCTGAAAATAGCTGTGCAGCGACGCTCTCCATCTAACCTGACAGAGCTTGAGAGGATCTGCAGAGAAGAATGGGAGAAACTCCCCAAATACATGTGTGCCAAGTGTTTAGCATGTTTTCCACCCCTGCTCCAGGGGTGCTTCAACAAAGTACTCAGTAAAGGATTTTAATACTTATGTAAATGTGATATTTCCGTTTTTATTTTTAATAACTTTTGCAAAAATGTCAAAAGAATTGTCATTATGGGGTATTGTGTGTAGATTGTCATTATGGGGTATTGTGTGTAGATTGTCATTATGGGGTATTGTGTGTAGATTGTCATTATGGGGTATTGTGTGTAGATTGTCATTATGGGGTATTGTGTATAGATCGATGCATGTTAGAAAAAGGCTTTAACGTTATTTGTTGTTTACAAAGCATGTGACGAATACAATTTGATTTGATTTGAGAGTCAGCTGCAAGTCTCCCAGCCAACCAAGACACCCCCACCAACCCTCCTCCTCTCCCCTCCTAACTGTCTCCCCTCCTTACAACCCCCCCACTCTGCCCTTCTTATCCTCCTCTCCCCCTCTCCCTTATGTCCTCCAGTGGGCCAGATGTGTGGAGGTATAAGGGATTGATGATGGATCCCAGCCAGCTCCCCAGAGGTTCCCAGGCCCATTTTATGATCATGTGTCCGGGCTGGCTGTCAACTACAGTCCCAGGCTCCATGTGGAGGTTGACTACTGTCACTGCTTTGTTCTGTTCTGCTCTGTTCTGCTCTGTTTGGTATTTTATTAGAATCCCCATTAGCTGTTGCAAAAGCAGCAGCTACTCTTCCTGGGTTCCACACAAAACATGAAACATAATACAGAACATTATTAGACAAGAACAGCTCAAGGACAGAACTACATACATTTTTTTTAAAGGCACACGTAGCCTACATATCAGTACATACAACAATCTATCTAGGTCAAATAGGGGAGAGGAGTTGTGTCGTGAGGTGTTGCTTTATCTGTTTTCTGAAACCAGGTGTGCTGTTTATTTGAGCAATTTGAGATGGCTCTATATAATACTGTACTCTTTCTTGAATTTGTTCTGTATTCAGGGACTGTGAAAAGACCCATGGTGGCATGTCTGGTGGGGTAAGTGTGAAAAGACCCCTGGTGGCATGTCTGGTGGGGTAAGTGTGAAAAGACCCCTGGTGGCATATCTGGTGGGGTAAGTGTGAAAAGACCCCTGGTGGCATGTCTGGTGGGGTAAGTGTGTGTCAGAGCTGTGTGTAAGTTGACTATGCAAACTATTTGGGATTTTCAAAACAATGTTTCTTATAAAAATAAAAAGTGATGCAGTTAGTCTCTCCTCAACTCTTAGCCAAGACAGACTGCCATGCATAGTATTTATATCAGCCATCTGATTACAATGAAGAGCAAGATGTACTGCTCTGTTCTGAGCCAGCTGCAGCTTAACTGGGTATTTTCTTGCAGCACTGGACCACACGACTGGACAATAATCAAGATTAGACAACTAGAGCAGAACTAGCTTTTTGGAGTCAAAAAAGCAGAGCATCTCTTTATTTAGTCCTCTCAAATTGTATTTATTTAACCTTTATTTAACTAGTCAAGTCAGTTAAGAACAAATTCTTATTTACAATGACGGCCAAACCTGGACGACGCTGGGCCAATTGTGTGCCGCCCTATGGGACTCCCAATCACGGCCGGATGTGATACAGCCTTGATTTACGGACAGACCTCTCCCCATCTTTACAACTATTGAATCTATATGTTTTGACCATGACAGTTTACAATCTAAGGTAACAACAAGTAATTTAGTCTCCTCAACTTGTTCAACAGCCACACCATTCATTACCAGATTCAGCTGAGGTCTAGAACTTAACTCTGTACCAAATACAATGCTCTTAGTTTTAGAGATGTTCAGGACCAGTTTATTACTGGCCACCCATTCCACAACAGACTGCAACTCTTTGTTAAGGGTTTCAGTGACTTCATTAGCTGTGGTTGCTGATGTGTATATGGTTGAATCATCAGCATACATGGACACACATGCTTTGTTTAATGCCAGTGGCAGGTCATTGGTAAAAACAGAAAAGAGTAGAGGGCCTAGAGAGCTGCCTTGCGGTACACCACACTTTACATGTTTGACATTAGAGAACCTTCCATTAAATAAAACCCTTTGAATTCTATTAGATTGCCAGATTGTGGATTCAGAGCTGAAAAGCCATAACACATACGTTTTTTCAACAACAGGTTATGGTCAATAATATCAAAGGCTGCACTGAAATATAACAGTACAGCTCCACAATCTTCTTCTCATCAATTTCTTTCAACCAATCATAAGTCATTTGTATCAGTGCAGTACATGTTGAGTGCCCTTCTCTATAAGAATGCTGAAAGTCTGTTGTTAATTTGTTTACAGAGAAATAGCATTGTATTTGGTCAAACACAATTCTTTCCAACAGTTTGCTAAGATCTGGCAGCAAGCTTATAGGTCTGCTGTTAGAACCAGTAAAGGCTGCTTTACCATTCTTGGGTAGCGGAATTACTTTGGCTTCCCTCCAGGCCTGAGGACAAAGACTTTCCTCTAGGCTCAGATTGAAGATATGACAGGAGTGGCTATAGAGTCAGCTAGCATCCTCAGTAGCTTTCCATCTACGTTGTCAATGGCAGGAGGTTTGTCATTATTGATCGACAACAAAAACATTTACTCCAGGGAGTATATTTATATCCTTGATCTTGGTTTCATAATACAGGGAGTATATTTATATCCTTGATCTTGGTTTCATGATACAGGGAGTATATTTATATAGTTGATCTTGGTTTCATAATACATTGAGTATATTTATATCCTTGATCTTGGTTTCATGATACAGGGAGTATATTTATATCCTTGATCTTGGTTTCATAATACAGGGAGTATATTTATATCCTTGATCTTGGTTTCATGATACAGGGAGTATATTTATATAGTTGATCTTGGTTTCATAATACATTGAGTATATTTATATCCTTGATCTTGGTTTCGTATGAGAAAGAGAGAGGGAGGGAGAGGAGATCAGGCTTTCTGTTATGCTCTGTTCTGTTCTGTTCTGCGGCAGCAGGGTGTTGGATAGAGCTTTGTTGGGTTGATACCACAGATTGCATGCAGGATGGGCTGGACGGGCTGTAAGTCAAACAGACTGAGGTCTCCTTTTTCTCTCTCTCTCTCTCTCTCTCTCTCTCTCTCTCTCTCTCTCTCTCTCTCTCTCTCTCTCTCTCTCTCTCTCTCTCTCTCTCTCTCTCTCATTTACACGCTTGGATGTCTTTGGATATTTTATTGATAGTACTCTTGGGACATTTTATTGATAGTACTCTTGGGACACACCTGTATTCACACCAGTAAAGCACATACCCACAAACACATGTTATTGCACGCATGCACACACACACACACACACACACACTTACATGCGCACTTACGCGGACACAGACAGACACACACACACACACACACACACTGTATGGTGCGTGGTAGGTGAATATCAGGATTTCTTGGTCCAGAGAAGAGAAGCAGCTGGTCATGGACCTAGAGAAAACAGCTGGCTACAGGGTTTCGTGTGTTTGAGCTCTCTGTCTTGGACATAGGTAAAACATTGTCTGGAGTCCATGCTACAAACCATGCAACACCATATAGAAAGCATTCTGCTTATAATGCTCATATCTACAGTATGCAACTCCCTGTTACACTCTGTCTGAAGGCCAACAGCAAACAACTCCCTGTTGCACTCTGTCTGAAGGCCAACAGCAAACAACTCCCTGTTGCACTCTGTCTGAAGGCCAACAGCAAACAACTCCCTGTTGCACTCTGTCTGAAGGCCAACAGCAAACAACTCCCTGTTGCACTCTGTCTGAAGGCCAACAGCAAACAACTCCCTGTTGCACTCTGTCTGAAGGCCACCAGCAAACAACTCCCTGTTACACTCTGTCTGAAGGCCACCAGCAAACAACTCCTTGTTGCACTCTGTCTGAAGGCCAACAGCAAACAACTCCCTGTTGCACTCTGTCTGAAGGCCAACAGCAAACAACTCCCTGTTGCACTCTGTCTGAAGGCCAACAGCAAACAACTCCCTGTTGCACTCTGTCTGAAGGCCAACAGCAAACAACTCCCTGTTGCACTCTGTCTGAAGGCCAACAGCAAACAACTCCCTGTTGCACTCTGTCTGAAGGCCAACAGCAAACAACTCTAGACTAGTCTTATGCTTACATTTTCCGACATTGACCCTCACTTTATAGAGTCTAACACTTCCTTCCAGATGTCTTAGTATCAGAGTGTTTTATACATGATAGAAGATGGACCATAATGTTTAGATGTCCATAATGTGTGGACCATAGATGGACCATAATGTTTAGATGTCCATAATGTGTGGACCATAGATGGACCATAATGTTTAGATGTCCATAATGTGTGGACCAAAGATGGACCATAATGTTTAGATGTCCATAATGTGTGGACCAAAGATGGACCATGATGTTTAGATGTCCATGATGTGTGGACCAAAGATGGACCATGATGTTTAGATGTCCATAATGTGTGGACCAAAGATGGACCATGATGTTTAGATGTCCATAATGTGTGGACCAAAGATGGACCATGATGTTTAGATGTCCATGATGTGTGGACCAAAGATGGACCATGATGTTTAGATGTCCATAATGTGTGGACCAAAGATGGACCATGATGTTTAGATGTCCATAATGTGTGGACCAAAGATGGACCATGATGTTTAGATGTCCATAATGTGTGGACCAAAGATGGACCATGATGTTTAGATGTCCATGATGTGTGGACCAAAGATGGACCATGATGTTTAGATGTCCATAATGTGTGGACCAAAGATGGACCATGATGTTTAGATGTCCATAATGTGTGGACCAAAGATGGACCATGATGTTTAGATGTCCATAATGTGTGGACCAAAGATGGACCATGATGTTTAGATGTCCATAATGTGTGGACCAAAGATGGACCATGATGTTTAGATGTCCATGATGTGTGGACCAAAGATGGACCATGATGTTTAGATGTCCATAATGTGTGGACCAAAGATGGACCATGATGTTTAGATGTCCATAATGTGTGGACCAAAGATGGACCATGATGTTTAGATGTCCATAATGTGTGGACCAAAGATGGACCATGATGTTTAGATGTCCAAAATGTGTGGACCAAAGATGGACCATGATGTTTAGATGTCCATAATGTGTGGACCAAAGATGGACCATAATGTTTAGATGTCCATAATGTGTGGACCAAAGATGGACCATGATGTTTAGATGTCCATAATGTGTGGACCAAAGATGGACCATGATGTTTAGATGTCCATAATGTGTGGACCAAAGATGGACCATAATGTTTAGATGTCCATAATGTGTGGACCAAAGATGGACCACAATGTTTAGATGTCCATAATGTGTGGACCATAGATGGACCATAATGTTTAGATGTCCATAATGTGTGGACCAAAGATGGACCATGATGTTTAGATGTCCATAATGTGTGGACCATAATGTTTAGATGTCCATAATGTGTGGACCAAAGATGGACCATGATGTTTAGATGTCCAAAATGTGTGGACCAAAGATGGACCATGATGTTTAGATGTCCATAATGTGTGGACCAAAGATGGACCATAATGTTTAGATGTCCATAATGTGTGGACCAAAGATGGACCATGATGTTTAGATGTCCATAATGTGTGGACCAAAGATGGACCATGATGTTTAGATGTCCATAATGTGTGGACCAAAGATGGACCATAGTGTTTAGATGTCCATAATGTGTGGACCAAAGATGGACCACAATGTTTAGATGTCCATAATGTGTGGACCATAGATGGACCATAATGTTTAGATGTCCATAATGTGTGGACCAAAGATGGACCACGATGTTTAGATGTCCATAATGTGTGGACCATAATGTTTAGATGTCCATAATGTGTGGACCATAATGTTTAGATGTCCATAATGTGTGGACCATAGATGGACCATAATGTTTAGATGTCCATAATGTGTGGACCATAGATGGACCATGATGTTTAGATCCATGGTAGTGTTATACATGTGTACCCTGGGTCAGTCAAATCAAATCAAATGTATTGGTCACATACACGTATTTAGCAGATGTTATTGCGGGTGTAATTAAATGCTTGTGTTCCTAGCTCCAACAGTGCAGTAATATCTAATAATTCACAATAATACATACGAATCTAAAAGTAAAATAATAATAATAATTAAATAAACATTTTTCCTAATCCTGTGTAGATGTATTAACACACTGGTCCGTCCCCTCTAAAAGTAAAAGTCCCCCCTGAAACGTGTGGAGTGAAAGATGGATGGATCCACCCCAGCGAGACATTAAGAGGGTGAGCAAACACTCCCTCGGAACTCCTTAAAATGACAAATACCCTCCCTTCTTATTTATATCCCTCGCTCTCTCTGTCCATCCCTGTTGAGAAAACAAATACCCTCTCCTCCTCTCCTCTCCTCTCCTCTCCTCTCCTCTCCTCTCCTCTCCTCTCCTCTCCTCTCCTCTCCTCTCCTCTCCTCCTCTCCCTCCTCCTCCCCCTCCCCCACTCCATCTCCTCCTCCTCTCCCTCCCCCCTCCCTCATTCCCCTGGCCTGAGGTCGTCCCATCCTGACAGAAGAGAGAAAGATAAATAAACAACAATGGTTGACCCCTGACCTCTATATTTACACATGTTTTGGGGAAGGGTTGATTGGGGGTGTGTGTGTAGCATGAATGTATATGTGTGTGTGTGTGTGTGTGTGTATGTCTGTGTGTGTGAGTGAGTGCATGTGTGCTAAGGTGCGGAGGGTCAGTGCAGGTGGTCAGTCCAGTTCAAGTGTTCAGCAGTCTGATGGCTTGTAGATAGAAACTGTCTCTGAGCCTGTTGGTATCAGACCTCATGCTGCGATAGTGTCTGCCCAACTGTAAGGGAGGGAACAGCTCGTGGCTGGGGTGTTTGGGGTCCTTGATGATGCTGCAGGCCTTCCTCAGGCACAGTTTCCAGTATATGTACTGGATGGATGGGAGCACAGTCCCAGTGATGTACTGGGCATCTCCACCACCCGCTGAAGGACCTTGCAGTGGTGGAAGAAGCAATTCCCGTACCAGGCAGTGATGCAACCGGTCTCGATGGTGCAGCAGTAGTATTTGGAGAGGACTCGGGTCGGTATGCCGAAATTCTTCAGCCGCCTTAGGAAGTAGAGACACTGTTGTGCCCTCTTCACAACAGTGGTGGTGTTGTTGGTCCATGACAAGTCTTCGGTGATGTGGATGCCGTTTCTCATAGTCTGAGAGTCCTTTAGGTGTATTTTGGCAAACTCCAAACGGGCTGTCATGTGCCTTTTTATCTGGCATCCATCTGGCCACTCTACCACAAAGGCCTTATTGGTGGAGTGCTGCAGAGATGGTTGTCCTTCTGCAAGGTTCTCCCATCTACACAGAAGAACTCTGGAGCTCTCTCAGAGTGACCATCGGGTTCTTGGTCACCTCCCTGACCAAGGCCCTTCTCAGTTTGGCCGGGGGGCCAGCTCTAGGAAGAGTATTGGGAGTTCCAAACATCTTCCATTTAAGAATGATGGAGGCCACTGTGTTCTTAGGGACTTTCAATGCTGCCTAAATTTGCTGCTACCCTTTCCCAGATCTGTGCCTCAACACAATCCTGTCTCGGAGCTCTACAGACATTTCCTTCGACCTCGTGGCTTTTGCTCTGACATGCACTGTCAACTGTGGGAACTAATATTGACAGGTGTGTGCCTTTCCAAATCATGTCCAATCAATTGCATATACCACAGGTGGACTCCAATCAAGATGTAGAAACATCTAAAGGATAATCAATGGAAACAGGATGCACTTGAACACAATTTTGAGTTTCATGGCAAAGGGTCTGAATACTTGTGCAAATAAGGTATTCATTTTTGGGTTTTTTGCTAAATACATTTAAGCGGTTTTTGCTTTGTCATTATGGAGTGTCGTGACGTAACTTTCATGAATCTGTTATTTATCGAATCAACAAACTATGTTTAATTGTTACCAGATTGAATTAATCATGTAACAATTAACTCATTAGGAATTAGGGGTACCACGGAATAAGTTGTTTAATTTGGGAGATAGTGACTTTATAAACTCTCTAAAATAAGTTATATATAGATAACAGTCATTTATTAATCATTACCTCATATCAGTCTCATTCTGAATGCTCACAGACTTCTTGGATCTGCAAGAACCCCAGCTTTACTTGGGATTCAGCACTACACACATTGGTTTCATAATTTATTTACTAGCTAATAACACAGAATACATACACACTTAACACATGAGAAAAAGCCCCTAGCGGAATAACAACATGACTGCTTGGCTACCAAAAGAAAGGGAGGGGTAGATAAAAAGAGGGAGAGGGAGACGGAGAAAAAGAGAGAGTCAACTTATCGTTGATACATTTGGGAACTATCCTTAAAGTAATAATTTACTCTGCACTCGAACCACCACCCTTTTGGGAAAATAAATCATGAATACATTTACTCTCTGTTGAAACCAATCAATCCTTCAATGGAGAAGGGGGTTGGTTGGTTGGGGTAAGGCTCTGGTTGTCCACCAGAGGTCACAATATTCTTAGTTTTCCTGGCTTGTAGTGGAGTGTTTTCAAAGCAGATACTCAGATGCACCAGTGAATAGTAAGAGTTTGGACCCCTTTACACGCACAGCTGCAGACTGGCAATGTTCAGGTCTAGTCTGGTGAGTTCATTCTTCACCACAGGTTGAGGTGGCTAATGTGAATTTCGTTAACAAGGCTTTTTATGAACTCTGGGTAAAAAGGGGCGTTCCATCATGCTGACAAAATCTCTGATCTCACTCGGGGCGTGGTTAGTCTCTGTGCATAGTTTATATGAAAAACAGTTATCTCATTAGAAAACAAAAATCACATTCCTATCTTAACAAAAATACTCTCATCCTTAATCATATATTTTATACAACAGTTAGATGTAAACTTGACGGATAGAATATGTACACTTTTT
>CM042404.1:2772332-2778095 GCA_023634145.1 Thymallus thymallus | reverse complement strand
AGGGAGAGAGAGAGAGAGAGAGAGAGAGAAGAGAGAGAGAGAGAGAGAGAGAGAGAGAGAGAGAGAGAGAGAGAGAGAGAGAGAATCGACAGTACACCATGGCAAACTATCTGACCATGGTGACTGATTAAAACCTCAGGAAAACCTTGACAAAGTACAGGCTCAGCGAGCACAGCCTTGCTATTGAGAAGGGGAGACACAGGAAGAAAGGCTGTGCAACCACTGCACCACAGCAGAGCCAGAGACAGAGCTGCACTTCCTCACAAAATGTGAGGTTTTTCCTATGTTGTTATTTTGTTCTTTGATGTAATTATAAATTTTTTTAAAAAAGGATGTATGATACTTTGGCAATATGTACATTGTTGCGTCATGCCAATAAAGTGAATTGAATTGAATTGAGAGAGAGAGAGCTGTACTGTACAGCTGCTGGACAACCAGAGAGAGAGATGATGGTGATGATGATGATGATGGTGATGATGATGGTGATGATGATGGTGATGATGGTGATGATGATGGTGATGATGATGATGGTGATGATGGTGATGATGGTGATGATGGTGATGGTGATGATGATGATGATGATGGTGATGATGATGATGGTGATGATGATGATGGTGATGATGATGATGATGATGGTGATGATGGTGATGATGATGGTGATGATGATGGTGATGATGGTGATGATGGTGATGATGGTGATGATGGTGATGATGATGATGATGATGATGGTGATGATGGTGATGATGATGGTGATGATGATGGTGGTGATGGTGATGATGGTGATGATGGTGATGATGATGATGATGGTGATGATGGTGATGATGGTGATGATGGTGATGATGGTGATGATGGTGATGATGATGGTGATGATGATGATGATGATGGTGATGATGGTGATGATGATGATGATGATGGTGATGATGATGATGAGGATGATGATGATGACCCAGACAGAGAAGCAAAACAACCATGTGGCAGGTTTCCATTTTACGGAGGGGTTAGTTCTCCTTTCTCAACTAAATACCTCACAGACAGGCAGGATGGATGTTGGGGCTTTTGGTGGAGAGCAGGGATCACACACACACACACACACACACAGTGCCTTTAAGGAGATACCCTCTACTATGAGGTAATGGGCCCATCCTTCATGTTAGAGTGAAGAGGTAATGTGACCATCCTTCATGTTAGAGTGAAGAGGTAATGGGCCCATCCTTCATGTTATAGTGAAGAGGTAATGGGACCATCCTTCATGTTATAGTGAAGAGGTAATGGGCCCATCCTTCATGTTAGAGTGAAGAGGTAATGGGCCCATCCTTCATGTTAGAGTGAAGAGGTAATGGGCCCATCCTTCATGTTAGAGTGAAGAGGTAATGGGCCCATCCTTCATGTTATAGTGAAGAGGTAATGGGACCATCCTTCATGTTATAGTGAAGAGGTAATGGGCCCATCCTTCATGTTAGAGTGAAGAGGTAATGGGACCATCCTTCATGTTAGAGTGAAGAGGTAATGGGCCCATCCTTCATGTTAGAGTGAAGAGGTAATGGGACCATCCTTCATGTTAGAGTGAAGAGGTAATGGGACCATCCTTCATGTTAGAGTGAAGAGGTAATGGGACCATCCTTCATGTTAGAGTGAAGAGGTAATGGGCCCATCCTTCATGTTAGAGTGAAGAGGTAATGGGCCCATCCTTCATGTTATAGTGAAGAGGTAATGGGCCCATCCTTCATGTTAGAGTGAAGAGGTAATGGGCCCATCCTTCATGTTATAGTGAAGAGGTAATGGGCCCATCCTTCATGTTAGAGTGAAGAGGAATATCTGTCTGTCCTGGTTACAACAACTAAATCAAATCAAAGTTTATTGGTTGTGTACGCAGATTCTGTAGATATTTAATCAGGAGCAGTGAAATGCTTATGTTACTAGCTCCAGCAGTGCAGTAGAATGTATAGCAAATACAATAAAAATAATAAAAATAAATAAAAACAAGAAATCAGTTTTAACAGTGGCCAAGTAGGCTACTGTGGCTACTTAATCCAAATGTAGGCCTACCAGACTGGCCAACCATTCATCCCATAACATTTTTACATTGAAATAGCTGTTCTATCATTCAGCCTACAGTAGCAGCCAATGTGTGGTGTTCAATGTAGGCCTACATTCCATGAGATGTTGTTGAGTTGTTTGATGCAAGAAACCACTTTACAAAATAAAACAAAATCATTATTCCCATACCATTATTACAGAGAATCAGACCAATTATGCTACCCTCTTCCTATTGGCTACTTAGCTTATTCAAGCCTGTCTCAAAATATAACACTGCCCCTTTAAGACAAAACATTTACCTGACTTCCTTTTCAAAGATGGCTAGAAATGTACACGTTTTGAACTCGTGTAGGAAGCAATCACTCCCCTATTGCTGACTACAAATGATCTATAACTGGGTTTATAACTCACTAATAAGCACAGGAAATTAACTAAATGTGCTCACATGGCTGCATGCAGCTCTCACTTTGATCTCAAAACAAGCGCATCTACTCACTACCGCACATGCTGTAAACACAGTCCAGTTTAAAGTAAATGGCACAGATCCATATATGGCAATGGTCTATTTGCATATAGGCCCTACTGCAGATCTCATTGGTTAAGCCGCACCATCTGTGAAGAGTACAGGCCGAGTCGTACTCCGATGTGTTCTGCCTCGAGTCGCAGCGTATTATTTCTGCCTCATGCACAAATTCATGTTGTTACTCCTATGAACAGAGAAAGTGAAATATTCCTGGATATTAAAATAACCCCCAAGCCGGTAATAATTCCTACCCATTCATTACTGCTGCAGTGCTGGTTGTTGCAGGCTGAGTGGTAATAGAAATAATGTGCATGTTATGGCTCATCAAAGTGTTGACAGCTGAGTAAGAACTTCAACATCAACTCACTCAGACAAACAGCAGCTCTTTGCTGTATTCCTTGACAGTCTCTCTCTAGTCGTGGTTTTAAATGTTTTGAAATCTCACAGTATCAACTTTGCTGTATCTTTCTTTTATGCCTGTAACGTTACTGCAGACACTGTAATCTGAGCCATCTGATTGGCCAGCAGTAGCCCTATAGTGGACCTGATTTCTCTCTCCTTGCCCGCCGGGAAAGCAGAGTTTGTACCTTCAGACACATGAAATGGTTCAAAATGGCAACAGTTGGCCTATCAGGCAGCAGGGCAGCTGAATCTGGTGAACCTACCGCCAACAGCCCGAGACTAATAACATTTGTTTTGAACAAAAGGCTTTATCGTTGGGTTTTTTACAGAAATGTTTGCCGATCGACAAGGAATGCCTTGGAGATCGACATCGACCGGTTGGTGACCACTGCTCTAGAAAGTTGAATGAAGTTCAATCTCGTCGTTCTCTCCGTTGGCTGATAGTTATTCTGCACAGTAATTCCAGGGAGCAGTGTGGCAGTCTCGGGGCTACTGCACACGTGCAGCTTAGAGGGAACATTGGTGGCCAGTAAAAAAACTGGTCCTGAAGATCTCTAAAACTAACAGCATTGTATTTGGTACAAATCATTCAGTTCTAGACCTGAATCTGGTAATGAATGGTGTGGCTGTTGAACAAGTTGAGGAGACTAAATTGCTTGGTGTTACCTTATATTGTAAACTATCATGGTCAAAACATATAGATTCAATAGTTGTAAAGATGGGGAGAGGTCTGTCCATAATAAAGAAACACTTTGCTTTTTTAAGTCCCGCAGGCTCTAGTTTTGTCTTGATTATTTTCCAGTCATATGGTCAAGTGTTGCAATGAAAGACCTAGTTAATCTGCAGCTGGCTCAGAACAGAGCAGCACGTCTTGCTCTTCATGGTAATCAGAGGGCTGATATAAATACTATGCATGACAGTCTGTCTTGGCTAAGAGTTGAGGAAAGACTGACTGTATCGCTTCATGTTTTTTAAGAAACATTAATGTGTTGGAAATTCACTGACACACACACACTTACCCCACCAGACATGCCACCAGGGGTCTTTTCACAGCCCCCAGGTCCAGAACAAATTCAAGGAAACGTACAGTATTATACAGAGCCATGATTGCATGGAACTGCCTTCCAAATGAAATAAAGCAATCTCAATCTCTCTTTCTCTCTCTCTCAGCAATGAATTGTTCCACCCCACCTCCCTGTCCTCCTTCTCTCTATCTCTCCCATCGTCATGGTAACCATTACCACCTCCTCCGCAGCCAGCTCCATGTTTTCACACCACATGCAGTCTTCTCTCCCTCTCCCTCTCCCTCTCCCTCTCCCTCTCCCTCTCCCTCTTGTCTTTCTCACCTTTTTGCAATTTTTTTTGCTGAATCCTAACATTTATTAGTCTCTAAAGCAGAGCTGTCTAACCCTGTTCCTGGAGAGCTACCATCCTGTAGGTTTTCACTCCAACCCACATCTAGCGCGCCTGATTCTAATAACTAGCTGCTTGAAAAGCTGAATCAGGTTGGCTACAACTGGGGTTGGAGTGAAAACCTAAAGGAGGGTAGCTGTCCAGGAACAGGGTTGAACAGCCCTGTTCTAAAGCCTTGTTCACAGTGCAGGCCTTAACGCTCAAATCAGTTTGTTTTTTCAAGTCAATTTTGGAATACTGACTGTCCAAACAGCAAGTTACAAGTGTGTGTTCAGAAAGCAGTAATTTGCTGACATGGCTTCGCTAGTTGTCATAGTAACAACAGGTGTGTGTGCAGTGGTGTAGGCTGATTGGTGGTGGTACTCGTGCTTCCTGTCACTCAGAAGTTATGTAGCAAGCTAAGGTGACAACAACGCCTGCCATGGACGTTTCCCAGTTGCTTAGAATGTTCAAAATCATAGTATAAGAACACTTTTAAAGCCTCAAAGGATCAGATGAACTTTCAAAACACTCCTTTTTTGACAAACCACAGCGGTCAACTAGCTAGCTAGGTATCTGTTGAGCTTTCTAGTACATTCACTCGTTTGTTTGTGAACAAGTAGGCTACCACATGTTCTTGTCAAACTGTCAACAGAGTAGCTTTTGTCTCTCTATACATAACATCCTGCTGCACCTATGGTTGTCCTCCTGAGCGTATATATTAGTGTGGATGCATCATGTTTATATACAATAGGGTCAAATGTTTGTAATGGAGTGCATTTCTCTGTGTTAATATGTTTTGGGGTGGTGAGTGAATATGTTTCTGTGTCTTAATATGTTTTGGGGTGGTGAGTGAATATGTTTCTGTGTGTTAATATGTTTTGGGGTGGTGAGTGAATATGTTTCTGTGTCTTAATATGTTTTGGGGTGGTGAGTGAATATGTTTCTATGTTTTGGGATGGTGAGTGAATATGTTTCTGTGTGTTAATATGTTATGGGGTGGTTAGTTCATATATTTATGTGTGTTAATATGTTATGGGGCGGTTAGTCCATATGTTTCTGTGTGTTAATATGTTATGGGGCGGTTAGTCCATGTTTCTGTGTGTTAATATGTTATGGGGCGGTTAGTCCATGTTTCTGTGTGTTAATATGTTATGGGGCGGTTAGTCCATGTTTCTGTGTGTTAATATGTTATGGGGCGGTTAGTCCATATGTTTCTGTGTGTTAATATGTTATGGGGCGGTTAGTCCATGTTTCTGTGTGTTAATATGTTATGGGGCGGTTAGTCCATGTTTCTGTGTGTTAATATGTTATGGGGCGGTTAGTCCATGTTTCTGTGTGTTAATATGTTATGGGGCGGTTAGTCCATGTTTCTGTGTGTTAATATGTTATGGGGCGGTTAGTCCATG
>CM042404.1:2699832-2769832 GCA_023634145.1 Thymallus thymallus | reverse complement strand
AATGTGAGGAGGCTATATACAGGAAGTATCAGTATAGAGTCAATGTGAGGAGGCTATATACAGGAAGTACCAGTACAGAGCCAATGTGAGGAGGCTAGATACAGGAAGTACCAGTACAGAGCCAATGTGAGGAGGCTATATGCAGGAAGTACTGGTACAGAGTCAATGTGCGGAGGCACCGGTTAGTCGAGGTAATTGAGATAATATGTACATGTAGGTAGAGTTAAAGTGACTATGCATAGATAATAAACAGAGTAGCAGCAGGGTAAAAGAGTGGGGGGGGGGGGGGGACAATGCAAATAGTCCGGGTAGCCATTTGATTAGCTGTTCTGGAGTCTTATGGCTTGGAGTTAGAAGCTGTTAAGAAGCCATTTGGACCTAGACTTGGCGCTCCTGGATGGCAGGAAGCTTGGCCCCAGTGATGTACTGGGCCGTACACACTACCCTCTGTAATGCCTTGCGGTCAGAGGCCGAGCAGTTGCCGTACCAGGCAGTGATGCAACCAGTCAGGATGCTCTCGATGGTGTAGCTGTAGAACTTTTTGAGGATCTGAGGACCCATGCCAAATCTTTTCAGTCTCCTGAGGGGGAATAGGCTTTGTCGTGTCCTCTTCACAACTGCCTTGGTGTGTTTGGACCATGATAGTTTGTTGGTGATGTGGACATCAAGGAACATGAAGCTCTCAACCTGCTCCACTACAGCCCTGCCAATGAGAATGGGGGCGTGCTCGGTCCTCCTTTTCCTGTAGTCCACAATCATCTCCTTTGTCTTGCTCACGTTGAGGGAGAGGTTGTTATCCTGGCACCACACAGCCAGGTCTCTGACCTCCTCCCTATAGGCTGTCTCATTGTTGTTGGTGACCACTGTTGTGTTGTCGGCAAACTTAATGATGGCGTTGGAGTCGTTCCTGGCCATGCAGTCATGGATGAACAGGGAGTACAGGAGGGGACTGAGCACGCACCCGAGGGGCCCCTGTGTTGAGGATCAGCGTGGCAGATAAGTTGTTACCTACCCTTACCACTTGGGGACGGCCTGTCAGGAAGTCCAGGATCCAGTTGTAGAGGGAGGTATTGAGTCCCAGGGTCCTTAGCTTAGTGATGAGCTTTGAGGACACTATGGTGTTGAAGGCTGAGCTGTAGTCAATGAACAGCAATCTCACCTAGGTGTCCTTTTGTCCAGGTTAGAAAGGGCAGTGTGGAGTGCAATAGAGATTGCATCATCTGTGGATCTGTTGGGGCGGTATGCAAATTGGAGTGGGTCTGGGGTTTCCGGGATGATGGTGTTGTGAGCCATGACCATCCTTTCAAAGCACTTCATGGCTACAGACGTGAGTGCTACGGGTCTGTAGTCATTTAGGAAGGTAACCTTAGTGTTCTTGGGCACAGGGGCTATGAGGGTCTGCTTGAAACATGTTGGTATTACAGACTCAGTCAGGGACAAGTTGAAAATGTCAGTGAAGACACTTGCCAGCTGGTAATCCGTCTGGCGGTCTTGTGAAAGTTGACCTGTTTAAAGGTTGGCTACGGAGAGGTGATCACACAGTCATCCGGAAAAGCTGATGCTCTCATGTATGCTTCCGTGTTGCTTGCCTCGAAGCGAGCATAAAAGGCATTTAGCTCGTCTGGTAAGCTTGTGTCACTGGGCAGCTCAGGGCTGCCACATCTGAGGAGCTTCAGTGCCGATGTAGTACGATTCAATCTTAGTTCTGTATTGACGCTTTGCCTGTTTGATGGTTCGTCGGTGGCCATTGTAATCCATGGCTTCTGGTTGGGGTATGTACAGTGGGGAGAACAAGTATTTGATACACTGCCGATTTTGCAGGTTTTCCCACTTACAAAGCATGTAGAAGTCTGTAATTTTTATCATAGGTACACTTCAACTGTGAGTGACGGAATCTAAAACAAAAATCCAGAAAATCACATTGTATGATTTTTAAGTAATTAATTTGCATTTTATTGCATGACATAAGTATTTGATACATCAGAAAAGCAGAACTTAATATTTGGTACAGAAACCTTTGATTGCAATTACAGAGATCATACGTTTCCTGTAGTTCTTGACCAGGTTTGCACACACTGCAGCAGGGATTTTGGCCCACTCCTCCATACAGATCCTTCAGGTTTCGGGGCTGTCGCTGGGCAATACGGACTTTCAGCTCTCTCCAAAGATTTTCTATTGGGTTCAGGTCTGGAGACTGGCTAGGCCACTCCAGGACCTTGAGATGCTTCTTACTGAGCCACTCCTTAGTTGCCCTTGCTGTGTGTTTCGGGTCGTTGTCATGCTGGAAGACCCAGCCCCGACCCATCTTCAATGCTCTTACTGAGGGAAGGTGGTTGATGGCCAAGATCTTGCGATACATGGCCCCATCCATCCTCACCTCAATATGGTGCAGTCGTCCTGTCCCCTTTGCAGAAAAGTATCCCCAAAGAATGATGTTTCCACCTCCATGCTTCACGGTTGGGATGGTGTTCTTGGGGTTGTACTCATCCTTCTTCTTCCTCCAAACACGGCGAGTGGAGTTTAGACCAAAAAGCTCTATTTTTGTCTCATCAGACCACATGACCTTCTCCCATTCCTCCTCTGGATCATCCAGATGGTCATTGGCAAACTTCAGACGGGCCTGGACATGCGCTGGCTTGAGCAGGGGGACCTTGCGTGCGCTGCAGGATTTTAATCCATGACAACGTAGTGTGTTACTAATGGTTTTCTTTGAGACTGTGGTCCCAGCTCTCTTCGGGTCATTGACCAGGTCCTGCCGTGTAGTTCTGGGCTGATCCCTCACCTTCCTCATGATCATTGATGCCCCACGAGGTGAGATCTTGCATGGTGCCCCAGACCGAGGGAGATTGACCGTCATCTTGAACTTCTTACATTTTCTAATAATTGCGCCAACAGTTGTTGCCTTCTCACCAAGCTGCTTGCCTATTGTCCTGTAGCCCATCCCAGCCTTGTGCAGGTCTACAATTTTATCCCTGATGTCCTTACACAGCTCTCTGGCCTTGGTCATTGTGGAGATGTTGGAGTCTGTTTGATTGTGTGTGGACAGGTGTCTTTTATACAGGTAACGAGTTCAAACAGGTGCAGTTAATACAGGTAATGAGTGGAGAACAGGAGGGCTTCTTAAAGAAAAACTAACAGGTCTGTGAGAGCCGGAATTCTTACTGGTTGGTAGGTGATCAAATACTTATGTCATGCAATAAAATGCAAATTAATTATTTAAAAATCATACAATGTGATTTTCTGGATTTTTGTTTTAGATTCCGTCTCTCACAGTTGAAGTGTACCTATGATAAAAATTACAGACCTCTACATGCTTTGTAAGTGGGAAAAACTGCAAAATCGGCAGTGTATCAAATACTTGTTCTCCCCACTGTACGTACGATCACTGTGGGGACGACGTCATCGATGCACTTAGTGATGAAGCCAGTGACTGATGTGGTGTACTCCTCAATGCCATTGGAAGAATCCCGGAACACATTCCAGTCTGAGCTAGCAAAACAGTCCTGTAGCTTAGCATCTCTGGTACTTCCTGCTTTCGTTTTTAATTGTAAGCAGGAATCAGGAGGATAGAATTATGGCCAGATTTGCCAAAATGGAGGTTAAGGGAGAGCTTTGTACGCGTCTCTGTGTGTGGAGGAAAGGTGGTCTAGAGTTTTTTTTTTCTGGTTGCACATTTATCACAGCATTATGACTGACAGCTATAGACAGACCAGTCTCTATGGACCAATAGTATGACTGACAGCTATAGACAGACCAGTCTCTATGGACCAATAGTATGACTGACAGCTATAGACAGACCAGTCTCTATGGACCAATAGTATGACTGACAGCTATAGACAGACCAGTCTCTATGGACCAATAGTATGACTGACATCTATAGACAGACCAGTCTCTATGGACCAATAGTATGACTGACAGCTATAGACAGACCAGTCTCTATGGACCAATAGTATGACTGACAGCTATAGACAGACCAGTCTCTATGGACCAATAGTATGACTGACATCTATAGACAGACCAGTCTCTGTGGACCAGCATTATGACTGACAGCTATAGACAGACCAGTCTCTATGGACCAATAGTATGACTGACAGCTATAGACAGACCAGTCTCTATGGACCAATAGTATGACTGACATCTATAGACAGACCAGTCTCTGTGGACCAGCATTATGACTGACAGCTATAGACAGACCAGTCTCTATGGAACAATAGTATGACTGACAGCTATAGACAGACCAGTCTCTATGGACCAATAGTATGACTGACATCTATAGACAGACCAGTCTCTGTGGACCAGCAGTATGACTGACAGCTATAGACAGACCAGTCTCTGTAGACCAGCAGTATGACTGACAGGTAGACAGACTAGATGTCTACATCACATCTCAGACCAGCTACTGGAACTACCCCTCTCTCTCTCCCTCCCTCGCTTTTTTCTCCTTTAATCATTTTCCTCGTAATTTCCTCACTCCTTCCATCAGCGAGATGAGAGGAGTGGAGCGAGAGATCAGAGAGAGGGGAGTGGAGGAGTGGGCAGTCTTCCGAGCATAGGCGCGTGAGGAATGTCTGATTCGTCCTGTGAGAGGGAAGCTACTACCTGCTCTGGTATAGAGGAAGTAGGAGAGAGGAAGAAGGAGAGAGGAAGAAGGAGAGAGGAAGAAGCAGAGATGAAGAAGGAGAGAGGAAGAAGGAGAGATGAAGAAGGAGAGAGGAAGAAGGAGAGATGAAGAAGGAGAGATGAAGAAGGAGAGAGGAAGAAGGAGAGATGAAGCAGGAGAGAGGAAGAAGGAGAGATGAAGAAGGAGAGAGGGGGAAAGAGAGATGAAGAAGGAGAGAGGAAGAAGGAGAGATGAAGAAGGAGAGAGGGGGAAGGAGAGATGAAGAAGGAGAGAGGGGGAAGGAGAGATGAAGAAGGAGAGAGGGGGAAGGAGAGATGAAGAAGGAGAGAGGGGGAAGGAGAGATGAAGAAGGAGAGAGGGGGAAGGAGAGATGAAGAAGGAGAGAGGGGGAAGGAGAGATGAAGAAGGAGAGAGGGGGAAGATAAAGAGGGAAGCTATTACTACTAGAGAGAAATACAGCTTTTGATGGGAGGTATCAAGTGAAATGACCGTAGAGACTTAGGAGGCCCTGGACGCTGGTTAACAAACACCTGTTCAGACACTCACACCTGTTCACACACACACACCTGTTCAGACACTCACACTCACACCTGTTCAGACACTCACACTCACACCTGTTCAGACACTCACACTCACACCTGTTCAGACACTCACACCTGTTCAGACACTCACACACACACACCTGTTCACACAAACACACACACACCTGTTCACACACACACACACCTGTTCACACACACACACACACACACACACACACACACACACACACACACACACACACACACACACACACACACACACACACACACACACACATACCTGTTCACACACACACACACACACACACCTGTTCACACACACACACACCTGTTCACACACTCACACACACACACTTGTTCACACACACACACACCTGTTCACACACTCACACACACACACCTGTTCAGACACAAACACACACACACCTGTTCAGACACTCACACACACACACATGGGAAACATACTGTATGTTTACATTGCCGAAGCAAGTGAAATAGATCTCTCTCTGTGTATTTCTCTCTCTCTCTCTCTCTGGACTCACATAGAAACAGGCATGCTTTAGGAGAAACTCTGTGTGCTTTTCTTCCCCCATAGCTGCCAAGGGACATGGTCTGACTGATGTCAGTTTAAGCGGAGCGTATTCCTGTGGCAGAGATTGTGCTCTGGATTAAGCATCAGATTCAGATTTAAGGTTAAACTGAGGTCAATGTTGATGCACGTCGATGACACAGTCCAACTCTCCAAAACTAGTTTACCTAACGCAGGGCAAATAACCCTAACCCCAGGCCAAATAACCCTAACCCCAGGCCAAATAACCCTAACCCCAGGCCAAATAACCCTAACCCCAGGCCAAATAACCCTAACCCAGGCCAAATAACCCTAACCCAGGCCAAATGGCTGTAATTCCACTCAGTGTTGTTGGAGGGACATGCTCTGAATACAACTGGACATGCCCTGAATACAACTGACCATCCTCTGAATACAACTGGCCATCCTCTGAATACAACTGGCCATCCTCTGAATACAACTGGACATGCTCTGAATACAACTAGAAATCCTCTGAATACAACACTATGAATGGAATATATCATGTACAGTCGAAGACGGAAGTTTACATACACCTTAGCCAAATACATTTAAACTCAGTTTTTCACAATTCCTAACATTTAATCCTAGTAAAAAGTCCCTGTCTTAGGTCAGTTAGGATCACCACTTTACTTTAAGAATGACAGAACTGGTGTAAGGTTTGTAGGCCTCCTTGCTCGCACAAGCTTTTTCAGTTCTGCCCCCAAACAGGGCTTTGTGACGGCCACTCCAATCTCCTTGACTTTGTTGTCCTTAAGCCAAACAGTTCTATTTTTGTTTCAACAGACCACAGGACATTTCTCCAAAAAGTGTCTTTGCAGATGCAAACCGTAGTCTGGCTTTTTATGGTGGTTTTGGAGCAGTGGCTTCTTCCTTGCTGAGTGGCCTTTCAGGTTATGCCGATATAGGACTTGTTTTACTGTGGATATAGATACTTTTGTACCTGTTTCCTCCAGCATCTTCACAAGGTCCTTTGCTGTTGTTCTGGGATTGATTTGCACTTTCGCACCAAAGTACGTTCATCTCTAGGAGACAGAACACGTCTCATTCCTGAGCGGTATGACGGCTGCGTGGTCCCATAGTGTTTATACTTGCGTACTATTGTTTGTACATATGAACGTGGTACCTTCAGGCATTTGGAAATTGCTCCCAAGGATGAACCAGACTTGTGGAGGTCTACAATTTCTTTCTGAAGTCTTGGCTGATTTCTTTTGATTTTCCCATGATGTTGAGCAAAGAGGCACTGAGTTTGAAGGTAGCCATTACAAATTTACAAGTAACCAAAAAAGTGTTAAACAAATCAAAATATATTTTATATTTTACATTCTTCAAAGTAGCCACCCTTTGCCTTGATGACAGCTTTGCACACTCATGGCATTCTCTCATCCAGCTTCACCTGGAATACTTTTCCAACAGTCTTGAATGAGTTCCCACATATGCTGAGCACTTGTTGGCTGCTTTCCCTTCACTCTGCGGTCCAACTCATCCCAAACCATCTCAATTGGGTTGAGATCAGGTGATTGTGGAGGCCAGGTCATCTGATGCAGCACTCCATCACGCTCCTTCTTGGTAAAATAGCCCTTACAGAGCCTGGAGGTGTGTTTTGGGTCATTGTCCTGTTGAAGAACAAATGCTAGTCCCACTAAGCGCAAATCAGATGGAGTGTAGTATCGCTGCAGAATGCTGTGGTAGCCATGCTGGTTAAGTGTGCCTTGAATTCCACCGGTCTAATGTCCATTGCTCGTGTTTCTTGGCCCAAGCAAGTCTCTTCTTCTTATTGGTGTCCTTTAGTAGTGGTTTCTTTGCACCAATTCAACCATGAAGGCCTGATTCACACAGTCTCCTCTGAACAGTTGATGTTGAGATGTGTCTGTTACTTGAACTCTGTGAAGCATTTATTTGGGCTGCAATCTGAGTCTGGTAACTCTAATGAACTTATCCTCTGCTGCAGAGGTAACTCTGGGTCTTCCTTTCCTGTGGCGGTCCTCAAAGCGCTTGATGGTTTTTGCGACTGCACTTGAAGAAACTTTCTTCAAAGTTCTTGAAATTTTCCGGATTGACTGACCTTCATTACTTAAAGAATGATGGACTGTCGTTTCTCTTTGCTTATTTGAGCTGTTCTTGCCGTAATATGGACTTGGTCTTCTACCAAATAAGGGTATCTTCTGTATACCACCCCTACCTTGTCACAACACAACTTATTGGCTCAAACGCCTTAAGATGGAAAGAAATTCCACAAATTGACTTTTAACAAGGCACACCGGTTAATTGAAATGCATTCCAGGTGAATAGTGAATGTAATGGTGAATGTAATGGTGAATATAATGATGAATGTAATGATAATGTAATTGTGAATATAATGGTGAATGTAATGGTGAATATAATGATGAATGTAATGATAATGTATTTGTGAATGGAATGATGAATGTAATGGTGAATGTAATGGTGAATATAATGATGAATGTAATGATAATGTAATTGTGAATGGAATGATGAATGTAATGGTGAATGTAATTGTGAATGTAATGATGAATGTAATGATAATGTAATTGTGAATGGAATGATGAATGTAATGGTGAATGTAATGGTGAATGTAATGGTGAATGTAATGATGAATGTAATGGTGAATGTAATGGTGAATGTAATGGTGAATGTAATGGTGAATATAATAGTAATGTAATGGTGACTATAATGGTGAATGTAATGATAATGTAATAGTAATAGTAATGTAATGATAATATAATGTTGCGTATAACAGGAGGTGTAGAGAGAGTGAGGACAACTGAGAGAGGGGATGTGTCCCAAATGGCAGCGTATTCCCTACATAGTCCCAATTGGCCATGGTCAAAACTAGTGCACTACATAGAGAATAATAATAAATAAAATAAATAAACAGGGAATAGGGTGCCATTTGGGATGCAGCCTGTGTGTGAGAGAAGTTATCCACATTGGTCATGTTCTAATAGGAAATTACACTGTGGTTTCCCAGCACTACACACTGACTATAACATGAATACAGCTGTGTTATGACTGGCTCGGGTCAATAAGTACAGCACAGTACAGTAACGTTATTCTGTCAGGAGAGGCTGTTAGAGGGGGTCTCCACCCAACTAACAGGTGTGAAACAGGGAAGGGACCTAAATCACTCTACTAAATTCAATTCAATTAAGTTAATCAAAACAGGACCATTTACATTTAGCTAGAAATTCAAATGGAAATGATCTCAAAATAGAAGAAATGTCCTCCTGTGTGCTACCTACAGTTGAAGTCGGAAGTTTACATACACCTTAGCCAAATACATTTAAACTCAGTTTTTCACAATTACTGACATTTCCTGGTAAAAATTCCCTGTCTTAGGTCAGTTAGGATCAACACTTTATTTAAAGAATGTGAAATGTCAGAATAATAGTAGAGAGAATGATTTATTTCAGCTTTTATTTCTTTCATCACCTTCCCAGTGGAACAGAAGTTTACATGCACTTAATTAATATTTGGTAGCATTGCCTTTAAATTGTTTAACTTGGGTCAAACATTTTCGGTAGCCGTTTTGTAGGCCTCCTTGCTCGAACACGCTTTTTCAGTTATGCCCACAAATGTTCTATAGGATTGAGGTCAGGTCAGCCACTCCAGTACCTTGACTTTGTTGTCCTTAAGCCATTTTGCCACAACAGGAAGTATGCTTGGGGTCATTGTCCATTTGGAAGACCCATTTGTGTCAGGCTCTGGCCATAGAGAAGCCTATTGCTTCTCTATGTAGCCATGGTCAGAGTCTGACAGGTCTATTATTTCTGGTTCTGGTGGTGGTTTGTGTTGGATCCCTAATTAGAGGCAGCTGCAGTGCATTGTCTCTAATTAGGGATCCTACATATGTTTGTATGTTCCACACTGGGGTTGTGGGTCATTGTATATATTTTACGAGTCACGTTAAGCAGTGTGAGTACGTGTGTATTACGTTGTTGGTTTATTTTGTGATGTTCGTAATTCAACATTTTGTTTCGTCTAATAAATAATGTCGAACTTCAACTGCGCTGTGCCTTGGTCTCTCACCATCCAGACTCGTGACAATTTGCGACCAAGCTTTAACTTCCTGACTGATATCTTGAGATGTTGCTTCAATATATCCACATAATTTTCCTTCCTCATGATGCCATCTATTTTGTGAACTGCACCAGTCCCTCCTGCAGCAAAGCACCCCCACAACATGATGCTGCCACCCCTGTGCTTTACGGTTGGGATGGTGTTCTTCCGCTTGCAAGCCTCCCCTTTTTTCCTCCAAACAGTTCTATTTTTGTTTCATCAGACCAGAGGACATTTCTCCAAAAAGCACGATCTTTGTCCCCATGTGCAGATGCAAAACATAGTCTGGCTTTTTTATGGCGGTTTTGGAGCAGTGGCTTCTTCTTTGCTGAGTGGCCTTTTACGTTATGCAGATATAGGACTTGTTTTACTGTGAATATAGATACTTTTATACCTGTTTCCTCCAGCATCTTCACAAGGTCCTTTGCTGTTGTTCTGGGGTGGATTTGCACTTTTCGCACCAAAGTACGTTCATCTCTAGGAGACAGAACGGGTGTCCTTCCTGAGCTGTATGACAGCTGCGTGGTCCCATGGTGTTTATACTTGCGTACTATTGTTTGTACATATGAACGTGGTACCTTCAGGCATTTGGAAATTGCTCCCAAGGATGAACAAGACTTGTGGAGGTTTCTTTAGATATTCTTTAGTTTCTTAAGTAGATGTCCTAACCGACTTGCCAAAACTATAGTTATAGCACCCGGCCTCACCTTACTAGATTCTGAAATCAATTGTCTACTGTTAGCTGATGGTCTGGCGATTCTGTCAAATTGGCTTTTTACCAAATTACCGTATGACAGACCACGTATTCACCCTGCACACCCTAGCGTTGTACGAAGATCTCGTACAACGCTTCACAGAACAGCGCAAACTGGCTCTAACCAGAATAGAAAGAGGAGTGGGAGGCCCCGGTACACAACTGAGCAAGAGGGCAAGTACAATAGAGTGTCTAGTTTGAGAAAAAGACGCCTCACAAGTCCTCAACTGCCAGATTCATTAAATAGTACCGCAAAACACCAGTCACAACGTCAACAGTGAAGAGGCGACTTCGGGATGCTGGCCTTCTAGGCAGAGTTGCAAAGAAAAAGTAATAACTTCCTCTGTCCAGTGTCTGTGTTCTTTTGCCCATCTTAAACTTTTCTTTTTATTGGCCAGTCTGGCTTTTTCTTTGCAATTCTGCCTAGAAGGCCAGCATCTTGGTGTCGCCTCTTCACTGTTGACTTTGAGACTGGTGTTTTGTGGGTGATATTTAATGAGATGAATAAGTACACAAACATCAGCAGGCTGTCCTGTCTCTGACCAGGAGAAGGAAAATAAACAGAGGAGAGGAGGAGAATAACTACGCTGACAACTATGGAACCGAGGGGTCGACCAGACAACAGTGTGTGTGTGTGTGTGCGCGCGTGAGTGTGTGTGTGTGTGTGTGTCTGGAAAGAGAGATAAAGGTCAGTATAGAGAGATAGAGGTCTGGATAGAGAGATAAGGGTCAGTATAGAGAGATAGAGGACAGTATAGAGAGATAGAGGACAGTATAGAGAGATAGAGGTCAGTATAGAGAGATAGAGGACAGTATAGAGAGATATAGGTCTGGATAGAAAACAGTAGAGAGAGATAGAGGTCTGTGTGGAGGACAGTATAGAGAGATAGAGGACAGTATAGAGAGATAGAGGTATTCGTGGAGGACAGTATAGAGAGATAGAGGACAGTATAGAGAGATAGAGGTCAGTATAGAGAGATAGAGGACAGTATAGAGAGATAGAGGACAGTATAGAGAGATATAGGTCTGGATAGAAAACAGTAGAGAGAGATAGAGGTCTGTGTGGAGGACAGTATAGAGAGATAGAGGTATTTGTGGAGGACAGTATAGAGAGATAGAGGACAGTATAGAGAGATAGAGGACAGTATAGAGAGATAGAGGTCAGTATAGAGAGATAGAGGACAGTATAGAGAGATAGAGGACAGTATAGAGAGATAGAGGTCAGTATAGAGAGATAGAGGTCAGTATAGAGAGATAGAGGACAGTATAGAGAGATAGAGGACAGTATAGAGAGATAGAGGTCAGTATAGAGAGATAGAGGTCAGTATAGAGAGATAGAGGACAGTATAGAGAGATAGAGGACAGTATAGAGAGATAGAGGTATTCGTGGAGGACAGTATAGAGAGATAGAGGACAGTATAGAGAGATAGAGGTCAGTATAGAGAGATAGAGGACAGTATAGAGAGATAGAGGACAGTATAGAGAGATATAGGTCTGGATAGAAAACAGTAGAGAGAGATAGAGGTCTGTGTGGAGGACAGTATAGAGAGATAGAGGTATTTGTGGAGGACAGTATAGAGAGATAGAGGACAGTATAGAGAGATAGAGGACAGTATAGAGAGATAGAGGTCAGTATAGAGAGATAGAGGACAGTATAGAGAGATAGAGGACAGTATAGAGAGATAGAGGTCAGTATAGAGAGATAGAGGTCAGTATAGAGAGATAGAGGACAGTATAGAGAGATAGAGGACAGTATAGAGAGATAGAGGTCAGTATAGAGAGATAGAGGTCAGTATAGAGAGATAGAGGACAGTATAGAGAGATAGAGGACAGTATAGAGAGATAGAGGTATTCGTGGAGGACAGTATAGAGAGATAGAGGACAGTATAGAGAGATAGAGGTCAGTATATAGAGATAGAGGACAGTATAGAGAGATAGAGGACAGTATAGAGAGATAGAGGTATTCGTGGAGGACAGAATAGAGAGATAGAGGACAGTATAGAGAGATAGAGGACAGTATAGAGAGATAGAGGTATTCGTGGAGGACAGTATAGAGAGATAGAGGACAGTATAGAGAGATAGAGGTCAGTATAGAGAGATAGAGGACAGTATAGAGAGATAGAGGACAGTATAGAGAGATAGAGGTATTCGTGGAGGGCAGTATAGAGAGATAGAGGACAGTATAGAGAGATAGAGGACAGTATAGAGAGATAGAGGTCTGGATAGAGAGATAAGGGTCAGTATAGAGAGATAGAGGACAGTATAGAGAGATAGAGGACAGTATAGAGAGATAGAGAACAGTATAGAGAGATAGAGGACAGTATAGAGAGATAGAGGTCAGAATAGAGAGATAGAGGACAGTATAGAGAGATAGAGGACAGTATAGAGAGATAGAGGACAGTATAGAGAGATAGATGTCAGTATAGAGAGAGAGAGTTCTGGATAGAGAGATATAGGTCTGGATAGAAAACAGTAGAGAGAGATAGAGGTCTGTGTGGAGGACAGTAGAGAGAGATAGAGGTCTGGATAGTGTGAGGGCTTGGTTGTGATAAGGCCTCTTACCCCCACCTAGGGGAGGATGAGAGGCACACAACCAAGTCCTCACACTCCTATTAGGGAGATTATCATCCCCAATCAGAGACAGCTGTATAGCGTTGTCTCTGATTGGGGATAGTATTTAGTCACCACACACAGCCACCTGTGTGTGGATCATTGTTTGTTCCTGTTTGTCTGCACTGCCAGCAGCCACACAGTAAGTCACCGTGTTTTGTTTGTAGTCTCGTTTTTGTTATACTCTCCTTTTATTTTATGCCTCGAGAGAACATCTCATTTAATAAAAGGATGACACTTCACCAGCGCTCCGTTTACCGTCCCTTATATAATGCGCACCGTGACAGATAGAGGACAGTATAGAGAGATAGAGGTATTTGTGGAGGACAGTATAGAGAGATAGAGGTCAGTATAGAGAGATAGAGGACAGTATAGAGAGATAGAGTTCTGGATGGAGGACAGTATAGAGAGATAGAGGTCGGGGTGGAGGACAGTATAGAGAGATTGAGGTCTTCGTGGAGGACAGTATAGAGAGATAGAGGTTGTGGTGGAGGACAGTGTAGAGAGATAGAGGTCTGGTGGAGGACAGTATAGAGAGATAGAGGTCTGGATGGAGGACAGTATAGAGAGATAGAGGTCGGGGTGGAGGACAGTATAGAGAGATAGAGTCTTGGATGGAGGACAGTATAGAGAGATAGTCTTGGATGGAGGACAGTATAGAAAGATAGAGGTCTGGTGGAGGACAGTATAGAGAGATAGAGGTTGTGGTGGAGGACAGTATAGAGAGATAGAGGTATTCGTGGAGGACAGTATAGAGAGATAGAGGTCTTCGTGGAGGACAGTATAGAGAGATAGAGGTTGTGGTGGAGGACAGTATAGAGAGATAGAGGTCTGGTGGAGGACAGTATAGAGAGATAGAGGTCTGGATGGAGGACAGTATAGAAAGATAGAGGTCTGGTGGAGGACAGTATAGAGAGATAGAGGTCGTGGTGGAGGACAGTATAGAGAGATAGAGGTCGGGGTAGAGGACAGTATAGAGAGATAGAGTCTTGGATGGAGGACAGTATAGAGAGATAGAGGTTGTGGTGGAGGACAGTATAGGAAGATAGAGTCTTGGATGGAGGACAGTATAGAGAGATAAAGGTCGTGGTGGAGGACAGTATAGAGAGATAGGTCAGGGTGGAGGGCAGTATAGAGAGATAGAGGTCTGGTGGAGGACAGTATAGAGAGATAGAGGTCGTGGTGGAGGACAGTATAGAGAGATAGAGGTCGTGGTGGAGGACAGTATAGAGAGATAGAGGTCTGGTGGAGGACAGCATAGAGAGATAGAGGTCTGGTGGAGGACAGTATAGAAAGATAGAGGTCAGTATAGAGAGATAGAGGACAGTATAGAGAGATAGAGTTCTGGATGGAGGACAGTATAGAGAGATAGAGGTCGGGGTGGAGGACAGTATAGAGAGATTGAGGTCTTCGTGGAGGACAGTATAGAGAGATAGAGGTCTGGTGGAGGACAGTATAGAGAGATAAAGGTCTTCGGGAAGGACAGATCTGTCTCCCCTGGCTTCTTTCTAAAAGGGGGCTTCCAAGTGGCGCAGCAGTCTAAGACACTGCATCTCAGTGCTAGAGGAGTCACTACAGACAACCTGTATCACAACCGGCCGTGATTGGGAGTCCCATAGGGCGGCTCAAAATTGGCCCAGCGTCGTCCGAGTTTGGCCGGTGTAGGCCGTCATTGTAAATAAGAATTTGTTCTTAACACACTTGCCTAGTTAAATAAAGGTTAATTTTTTAAAAATATATAAATAAATAAAGCTGAAACTCTCCACTGACTATATATATATATATATATATATATATATATAGAGAGAGAGAGAGAGAGAGAGAGAGAGAGAGAGAGAGAGAGAGAGAGAGAGAGAGAGAGAACAAGCACCATATGGTAGTGAGTACCAGGGTTAATGAGGCGTGTCGCCACCCTCTCCTCTCCAGCAGCAACCAATCATATCACACATGAGCGGACCAGCTGAAAACGGGAAATTTGTCCAGACCCTAGACCCAGCAATATGTAACCATCACACACACACACAATTACACTGCCATACAGGGAAAGAAAATAACAATAGTTTATATCAGCCATCTATAAGGCATAGAGTGGAAGGCATCCAAAATGTTTGCCAATTCCAAATCAACACCCCTAACCTCTACCATATACAGTATATGATCTGTGGATCTGAGAGAATTGGATAGGTGTAACCAATATGGTGTAACATCTTTAAAACATGTTATTAGAGGGCTACGTTGAGTTATTAACATCTGGCATATTGCTTATAACTAACAGCTTTTCTACTCTCAGATCTGGAGAAGGGTGACTAGTAGGGTTCAGATCTACTGTCTGGAGAAGGGTGACTAGTAGGGTTCAGATCTACTGTCTGGAGAAGGGTGACTAGTAGGGTTCAGATCTACTGTCTGGAGAAGGGTGACTAGTAGGGTGGGTTCAGATCTACTGTCTGGAGAAGGGTGACTAGTAGGGTGGGTTCAGATCTACTGCCTGGAGAAGGGTGACTAGTAGGGTGGGTTCAGATCTACTGTCTGGAGAAAGGTGACTAGTAGGGTTCAGATCTACTGTCTGGAGAAGGGTGACTAGTAGGGTTCAGATCTACTGTCTGGAGAAGGGTGACTAGTAGGGTGGGTTCAGATCTACTGTCTGGAGAAGGGTGACTAGTAGGGTGGGTTCAGATCTACTGTCTGGAGAAGGGTGACTAGTAGGGTTCAGATCTACTGTCTGGAGAAGGGTGACTAGTAGGGTTCAGATCTACTGTCTGGAGAAGGGTGACTAGTAGGGTTCAGATCTACTGTCTGGAGAAGGGTGACTAGTAGGGTGGGTTCAGATCTACTGTCTGGAGAAGGGTGACTAGTAGGGTTCAGATCTACTGTCTGGAGAAGGGTGACTAGTAGGGTTCAGATCTACTGTCTGGAGAAGGGTGACTAGTAGGGTTCAGATCTACTGTCTGGGGAAGGGTGACTAGTAGGGTTCAGATCTACTGTCTGGAGAAAGGTGACTAGTAGGGTGGGTTCAGATCTACTGTCTGGAGAAAGGTGACTAGTAGGGTGGGATCAGATCTACTGTCTGGAGAAAGGTGACTAGTAGGGTGGGTTCAGATCTACTGTCTGGAGAAAGGTGACTAGTAGGGTGGGTTCAGATCTACTGTCTGGAGAAAGGTGACTAGTAGGGTGGGTTCAGATCTACTGTCTGGAGAAGGGTGACTAGTAGGGTGGGTTCAGATCTACTGTCTGGGGAAGGGTGACTAGTAGGGTTCAGATCTACTGTCTGGAGAAGGGTGACTAGTAGGGTTCAGATCTACTGTCTGGGGAAGGGTGACTAGTAGGGTTCAGATCTACTGTCTGGAGAAAGGTGACTAGTAGGGTGGGTTCAGATCTACTGTCTGGAGAAAGGTGACTAGTAGGGTGGGATCAGATCTACTGTCTGGAGAAGGGTGACTAGTAGGGTGGGTTCAGATCTACTGTCTGGAGAAAGGTGTGATTTAGAGTAGTGAGTAAGTGAGTGTGTGTGAGAGAGATGATGATGATGTCATCATGTCATGATCATGATGTCATGATGATGACCAGATGTGTCATTTCACATTATTACACATAACTTAATTTCTGAACTTATTTGTTTTGTATGTATGGATTACTTGGATTGTTACCAACATCTGGTGAAAATTTCATGTCAATAGCACCTTTGGAAATATATTTACTGAGAAAAATGGTGACGTGTTCAATACTTATTTCACCCGCTGTATATTGGATTAGATACACCCTGTCAACAGATAACTTTCTCTCAGACACACCTTGTCAACAGATAACATTATCACACTCACAGAGAGAGCCCTCGATGACATTATCACACTCACAGAGAGAGCCCTCGATAACATTATCACACTCACAGAGAGCCCTCGATAACATTATCACAATCACAGAGAGAGCATTCGATAACATTATCACACTCACAGAGAGAGCCCTCGATAACATTATCACACTCACAGAGAGAGCCCTCGATAACATTATCACACTCACAGAGAGAGCCCTCGATAACACTATCACAATCACAGAGAGAGCATTCGATAACATTATCACACTCACAGAGAGAGCCCTCGATAACATTATCACACTCACAGAGAGAGCCCTCGATAACATTATCACAATCACAGAGAGAGCATTCGATAACATTATCACACTCACAGAGAGAGCCCTCGATAACATTATCACACTCACAGAGAGAGCCCTCGATAACATTATCACACTCACAGAGAGAGCCCTCGATAACATTATCACAATCACAGAGAGAGCCCTCGATAACATTACCACACTCACAGAGAGAGCCCTCGATAACAATATCACACTCACAGAGAGAGCCCTCGATAACATTATCACACTCACAGAGAGAGCCCTCGATAACATTATCACACTTACACTTGACTGACAACACAACACCAACTCTGGGACAAACCTGGGATCAAATCCCAGCAGCTCAGAAATAACTGGAATCTCAGGTCACTCTTCTCTTATACACTATATATACAGCAGTATGTGGACACCCCTTCAAATGAGTGGATTCGGCTAATTCAGACATACCTGTTGCTGACAGGTATATCAAATCGAGCACACTCGGCTCAGCCGTGAAATGGTAGGCCCCAGAAGCTCACAGAACGGGACGCATAGCGTGTAAAAATCGTCTGTCCTCGGTTGCAACACTCACTACCAAATTCCAAACTGGCTCTGAAAGCAACGTCAGCACAATTACTGTTCGTCGTGAGCTTCATGAAATGGGTTTCCGTGGCCAAATCCTAAGATCACTGTGCGCAATGCTAAGCGTCGGTTGGAGTGGTGTAAAGCTCGCCGCCATTGGAGCAGTGGAAATGCGTTCTCTGGAGTGATGAATCACGCTTCACCAACTGTAAGGTTTGGTGGAGGAATAATGTTCTGGGGCTGTTTTACATGGTTTGGGCCCCTTAGTTCCAGTGAAGGGAAATCTTAATGCTACAGCATACAATGACATTCTAGACGATTCTGTGCTCCCAACTTTGTGGCATAAGTTTGGGATAGGCCCTTTCCTGTTTCAGCATAACAATGTCCATGTGCACAAAGCGAGATCCATACAAAAATGATTTGCAAAGATTGGTGTGGAAGAACTTGACTGGCCTGCACAGAGCCCTGACCTCAACCTCATTTAACACCTTTGGGATGAATTGGAACGTCGACTTGTGAGCCAGGACTAATCATCCAACATCAGAGCCCGACCTCACTAATGCTCTTTTGGCAGCAATGTTCCAACATCTAGTAAGAAGCATTTCCAGAATAGTGGAGGCTGTTAAAGCAGCAAAGGGGGGACCAACTCCATATTAATATTAAGATGTTTAACGAGCAGGTGTCATCTCCCCACTCAGACTGGAGGGAAATCATCTCACCACTCAGACTGGAGGGAAATCATCTCACCACTCAGACTTAAGCACAACTTCATCTCTAAAGGGGGAAAATTCAAGACAACAAGAGTGTCCAGTCCACCGACATCAGACACTACTCTCAACACACATACACACACCTCTCTGCCTGGGAATTGCTGAGAGGAAGTGGCAGGGAGGCAGACAGGGAAGCATAGAAATAAATATGTCCTTTGTGTTGGGGCTAAGTAAACATTACACAGTATTACACAGGTCAATAGTGTAGTCTGATAAGAGGGAGAGAGTTGGAGAGGGAGAGAAAAAACAGAGCAAACTAGAATGCTAGTATTTGGCCCTAAACAGAGAGTACACAGTGGCAGAATACCTGACCACTGTGACTGACCCAAAAAGAAGGAAAGCTTTGACTATGTACAGACTCAGTGAGCATAGCCTTGCTATTGAGAAAGGCCGCCGTAGGCAGACCTGGCTCTCTAGAGAAGACAGGCTATGTGCACACTGCCCACAAAATGAGGTGGAAACTGAGCTGCACTTCCTAACCTCCTGCCAAATGTATGACCATATTAGAGACACATATTTCCCTCAGATTACACAGATCCACAAATAATTAAAAAACAAACCACATTTTGATAAACTCCCATGTGCCGTCACAGCAGCAAGATTTGTGACCTGTTGTCACAAAAAAAGGGCAACCAGTGAAGAACAAACACCATGTAAATACAACCCATATTTATGTTTATTTATTTTCCCTTTTGTACTTTAACTATTTGCACATCGTTACAACACCGTATATAGACATAATATGACATTTGAAATGTCTTTATTAGTGTAATGAGAGAACCACTCTGCCATTCCTCTGTATTTCCACTCCATAATGCTGTTTCCTCCTCATACTAGCCACCAAACACACAAGGGGTTTCCTTTTCCCAGGGAAATACAACATTTCAATTTTACACCATTGTTGATAGCATTCTGAAATGTCAACATCTCTCCTTTCCTCTTCAGATGTCAGAGTTGACGTGACAAACCTCACACTCAGAGCTCAGAGCCAAAAGAACCAGACATATAAACTAGGGCTGGCCGCACACCTTTTGCTTGTATCTATTTTAATAATTCAGCGATGTCATGTTGGAGAGATTTCCTATTGCCCAGAGTATGAGAAGTTTCATTGTGACTCCAGTGTGTTTGGGAAGAGGAAAAGTGCAACACATCTGGTCATCTTTGATGTCATTGGCTGACAGACAGCTGGGTGAGCTGAATTGTATGGGAATCAACAACAACCTCGTCATCAACCGATTTTTAAAACAACCGACTAATATGCTACACTTACACAAAACTAGACTAGCTGTCGCCATTGG
Organism: Thymallus thymallus; assembly: GCA_023634145.1. Taxonomy (NCBI): domain Eukaryota; kingdom Metazoa; phylum Chordata; class Actinopteri; order Salmoniformes; family Salmonidae; genus Thymallus; species Thymallus thymallus. The sequence continues at coordinate 2,749,888 of CM042404.1, read as the reverse complement.
GGATCCTAAGGAATCTAATCAAATAAATCAACCCCCCCCCCCCTTCCTCTCCTTCTCCCCCTCCCTCCCTCCCTCCCAGGAGTTTTAGAAAACCACCCGTGATGTCTGGCATGGGATCATGGTTGGGAAAGCCAGGAGAACTGTTGGCTGTAATTAGCTGGAAGTCTAACAGAGGCATGGGATTATGGTTGGGAACGCCAGGAGAACTGTTGGCTGTAATTAGCTGGAAGTCTAACAGAGGCATGGGATTATGGATGGGAACGCCAGGAGAACGGTTGGCTGTAATTAGCTGGAAGTCTAACAGAGGCATGGGATTATGGTTGGGAACGCCAGGAGAACTGTTGGCTGTAATTAGCTGGAAGTCTAACAGAGGCATGGGATTATGGTTGGGAACGCCAGGAGAACGGTTGGCTGTAATTAGCTGGAAGTCTAACAGAGGCATGTGATTATGGTTGGGAACGCCAGGAGAACTGTTGGCTGTAATTAGCTGGAAGTCTAACAGAGGCATGGGATTATGGTTGGGAACGCCAGGAGAACTGTTGGCTGCAATTAGCTGGAAGTCTAACAGAGGCATGGGATTATGGTTGGGAATGCCAGGAGAACTGTTGGCTGTAATTAGCTGGAAGTCTAAAGGAGGCATGGGATTATGAGGCAGTTGACATGGCAACAACTGAATCACACACTGGGTTTTTGTATCTGGTTTCTTTTGTCTTTTGACGGAAAACAGAATAGTTCAAATTAAGATGCCTAATTTACCAGATTCCCTCTTCCCCCATTCCTCCCTAATCCCTTCTTTTCTGCTTTGTCTGTACGTCTCTTCAGCTTCCTCCAGTTCTGTAATTCCCTTCCTTCTCACACTCTTTCCCTCTCTCCTCTCTCCTCTCTTCCCTCTCTCCTCCCTTCCCTCCTCCCTCTCTCCTCTCCTCCCTCTCATCTCCCCTCACTTCCATCTCTCCTCTCCTCCCCTCTTTCCTCTTCTCCCTCCCACTCTCCCTTCCCCCTCTCCTCTCCTCTCCTCTCCTCTCCTCTCCTCTCCTCTCCTCTCCTCTCCTCTCCTCTCCTCCCTTCTCTCCCTCTCTCCTCTACTCTCCTCCCCTCCCTTCTCTCTCTCCTCTTCTCCCTTCCCTCTCCTCTCCTCTCCTCTCCTCTCCTCTCCTCTCCTCTCCTCTCCTCTCCTCTCCTCTCCTCTCCTCTCCTCTCCTCTCCTCTCCTCTCCTCTCCTCTCCTCTCCTCTCCTCTCCTCTCCTCTCCTCTCTTCTCCCTTCCCTCTCTCTCCTCTCCTCTCCTCTCCTCTCCTCTTCTCCCTTCCCTCTCTCTCCTCTCCTCTCCTCTCCTCTCCTCTCCTCTCCTCTCCTCTCCTCTCCTCTCCTCTCCTCTCCTCTCCTCTCCTCTCCTCCCTCTCTCTCCTCTACTCTCCTCCCTTTACTGAGGAGCAGTCCTATATGGAAGATTCCTCCTCAGCACAGACCAACCTCCCTGTCCAAATAACAGGTACATTAACCTGCAAAAACAATGTGGAAGTCCACTATTTATCTAAACCCAGTTGTGCTGGAAGCCATCAGAGTGTCTTGGGTCAAGCAGCCGGGCGGTAACTGCACAGCTTTGAAGTCTATAACACCATATATTCTATAAAAAAAAAGAAAAGAAAAACATGCCATTCTCCTCCCCTTTCTGTCTCCCTCTCTCCGCCTTCCTTCAGCAGAAAGGAAAAACAAACTGAGAAAATAGGTGGAGTAAATGATGCATGGGCTGTGTCCCAAATGGCACCCTATTCCCTGGATAGTGCACTACTTTTGAACAGGGCCTGGGGCAAATAGGGAATAGGGTTACATTTGGGATGCAGACAAGGTCATCTTTTAGTTGTTCTCATTATGGGGCTGTTATATGGGGGATGAAAGCAAGACAGTCAAGCAACCTTGAGATAGCAGGGTGATTCTGAAGTCTCACCCTAACACTGCTGTCTCCGTTGCCATAGCAACACTCTAAAGGGAGGTTAAGGAAAGGACATGGCTACAGCGGCACAGAGTAAATCTCCTCACTGACTGGCTGACTACAGCTTAAGGAATGCAGGTGAACTCTCTCTTTCCCTCTATCTCTCTCCCGCTCTCTCTCTCTCTTTCCCTCTATCTCTCTCCCGCTCTCTCTCTCTCTTTCCCTCTATCTCTCTCGCGCTGTCTCTCTCTCTCTTTCCCTCTATCTCTCTCCCGCTCTCTCTCTCTCTTTCCCTCTATCTCTCTCGCGCTGTCTCTCTCTCTCTTTCCCTCTATCTCTCTCCCGCTGTCTCTCACTCTCTTTCCCTCTATCTCTCTCCCGCTGTCTCTCACTCGCTTTCCCTCTATCTCTCTCCCGCTCTCTCTCTCTCTTTCCCTCTATCTCTCTCCCGCTGTCTCTCACTCTCTTTCCCTCTATCTCTCTCCCGCTCTCTCTCTCACTTTCCCTCTATCTCTCTCCCGCTGTCTCTCACTCTTCCCTCTATCTCTCTCCCGCTGTCTCTCACTCTCTTTCCCTCTATCTCTCTCCCACTGTCTCTCACTCTCTTTCCCTCTACCTCTCTCCCGCTGTCTCTCTCTCTCTTTCCCTCTTTCTCTCTCCCGCTGTCTCTCACTCTCTTTTCCTCTCTCCATCTCTCTTTCTGTCTGTCTCGCTCCCTCCCCCACTCTCTTTTATAAATCCCTCTTTCTTCCCAATAAGAACACATTACGATCGCTGCACCTGTATATAGCCCTTCTGTAAATAGCCCACACTACTACCTCATCCCCATATTTATTTGTTTATTTTTCACTAATCTTGCACTCCAGTATCTCTATTTGCACATCATAATTTGCACATCCTTCATTCCTGTGTTAATGATGATAATTCTGTAATTTATTTCTACTCTATAGTCTATTTATTGTCCTACCTCCCAACCTTACTGCATTTTTGCACTACATTTTGCACTCTGTTTATAGATTTTCTATTGTGTTTTTTGACTGTTTGTTTAATGTGTAACTCTGTGTTGTTATTTGTCGCACTGCTTTGCTTTGTCTTGGCCAGGTCGCAGTTGCAAATGAGAACTTGTTCTCAACTGACCTACCTGGTTAAATAAAGGTGAAATAAAAAAATAAAAAAATAAAAAATTACAGGTCTGCCCAGTGTTCCACCTGGCCCACTTCCCTTTATCAATCACATGAAGATATGTCATCACCTCAGAGTGCTGCTAAAATCACCCTGATCCCGAAGACGGCCTAGTACAACACTGGGACCGTTCTCCCACCCATCCAGGGAATTTACTCAAAACTATGCCTGAGGAAGGCCTGCAGCATCTTCAAGGACCCCACACACCCCAGTCACGAGCTGTTCCCTCCCTTACAGTTGGGCAGACAGTATGGGTGCATGAGGTCTGATACCAACAAGCCATCAGACTGATGAACACTAACTGGACTGACTACCTACTCTGATTCTCCTCACCTTAGCACACATACACTCACTCATACACACACCCACAGACATACACACATCCACATCAGACAGACAGTGTTCCTACCTCTAAGAAGCAGGTCCAGACAGACAGACAGTGTTCCTACCTCTAAGAAGCAGGTCCAGACAGACAGACAGTGTTCCTACCTCTAAGAAGCAGGTCCCGACTACCGTATTCTCCTTGATCGTAACGTTGTAGAAGTTACTAGAGAACACCGGCTCGTTATCGTTTACATCCTGCAGCACCACGGCAACCCTCGCCGTCGACGACATAGGAGGCCGCCCGTTGTCCGTGGCAACCACTGTCACGCTGGGCGCCGGCTCCGACTCGTAATCCAGTGCCATCGCCGTGGTGATGATCCCGGTCACTGGGTCGACGGAGAACCAATCAGAGTGGCTCTTTTTGTCTTTGAGGAGGCTGTATCGGACGTCCCCATTGGGCCCCTGGTCCTTGTCCCGGGCCGTCACTTGGAGCACAAAGGATCCTGGGTATACAACCTCTGGGATGGTCTGTTTGTAAGCCTGCTGGTCGAAGAGTGGTGGATTATCATTCACATCAGTGACCTGGATAGTAAAGGAGGACTCAGCCCTGAGAGGAGGGGTGCCTGCGTCTGTTGCCATCACTCTCAGCTCGTACGTGTCCCTCTCCTCGCGGTCCAAAACCTGGTCCACACAGATCAGATAGATAATACTGTCCTTAGTGGTCAGGGCGAACTTCCCATCCCCTCCCTCTAGCGAAACGTTAACGTTAGCGTATTCTCCGTAGTCCGGGTCGGTAACGGAGATGCGCGCCACGTACTGGCCGGGCTGGGCGCCCTCAGAGATGCGTGGCGAGCCGTCTTCGCTGAGGAAAATGATGGTCATGGTGGGTTGGTTGTCATTGTAGTCTCGGACGTGGATGGTCACGAAGGCATTGGTCACCTGGAGGGCAAAACAACAGTAGCTAGTCATCACAATTGAGAGGAAGTGGAGAACAGAAAATAACCTCCTTCCTCTAAAAGTTCCAGAGCAAGCAGAGAGAGACTCAATGCACACTCCAAACTGTCCACAGGAAGGCTCCACAATTACGAAAACAATAACTGGTATTAAAGTGTCATTTGATGGCATTGTGCCATTACAGAAGAAACCTTTACAGACATACATATTTCTTAATGCTTATCAGATAAAATGACTACTTCGCTGTTCTGTTTTGACTGTCGTCAGCACATCATGTTGGCTACCTGCAGCGAAACACCATCCCATCTGGTTTGGGCATAGTGGGACTGTCATTTGTTTTTCAACCGGACAATGACCCAGAACACACCTAAATGTTGTGTAAAGGTTATTTGACCAAGAAGAGTGAGTGCTGCATCAGATGAACTGGCTTCCACAATCACCTGATCTCAACACAATTGAGATGGTTTGGGATGAGTTGGACCGCAGAGTGAAGGAAAAGCAGCCAACAAGTGCTCAGCATATGTGGGAACTCCTTCAAGACTGTTAGAAAAGCATTCCTCATGAAGCGGGTTGAGAGAATGCCAAGAGTGTGCAAAGCTGTCATCAAGACAAAGGGTGGATACTTTGACCTTCCTGGTCAAATAGCCCTTACACAGCCTGGAGGTGTGTTGGGTCATTGTCCTGTTGAAAAACAAATTATAGTCCCACTAAGCGCAAACCAGATGGGATGGCGTATCGCTGCAGATCCTGGGATCAAACCAGGATCTGTAGTAACACAGCTAGCACTGCGATGCAGTGCCTTAGACCGATGCGCTACTCGATAGACCTATATGTATTTTTATGACGGTTATTTAATTTTCATTAAAGGTCTTCATCCATAACCGTTGGTTACATGGTTATACAGTAATTGTGCCAGCCCTACCCATGCACACTCCATCACCCCACCACAAACCCATACACACACACCCACATACCTCAGGGTGGCTGGCGTTGTCTCTGGCCTGCACCACCAGCTCGTGGACTCTCTTCAGCTCGTAGTCCAGTGGTCGGTTCAGAGTGATGACCCCCGACCTCGTATCCATGACGAAGTAGCGGTCAGGGTCACTCTGGCGACGGTTAATCTCGTACAGAACCAGACCGTTGTCTCCCTCGTCAGGGTCGGACGCAAACACCTGCAGGACGGGAGAGATTGATTATTTATTGACACTCAGTAAAGATGAGCAGGTCAGTAAACAGCAGGTCAGTAAACAGCAGGTCAGTAAAACAGCAGGTCAGTAAAACAGCAGGTCAGTAAACAGCAGGTCAGTAAACAGCAGGTCAGTAAACACCAGGTCAGTAAACACCAGGTCAGTAAACAGCAGGTCAGTAAACAGCAGGTCAGTAAACACCAGGTCAGTAAACAGCAGGTCAGTAAACACCAGGTCAGTAAACAGCAGGTCAGTAAACAGCAGGTCAGTAAAACAGCAGGTCAGTAAACAGCAGGTCAGTAAACAGCAGGTCAGTAAACAACAGGTCAGTAAACAGCAGGTCAGTAAACAGCAGGTCAGTTAACAGTAGGTCAGTAAACACCAGCCTTTGTCTACAAAACGTTTTGCTCTATTTTCTGGCCACCAATAATACCTGTAGTATGTTGCTTCCCTGTGGTAAACTCTCTGAGATGATGGCATGATATCTACTCTGGTTGAAAACGGGGGCGTGGTCATTGATGTCGGTGACAGACACCTCCAGGGTCATCAGGCCGGTGCGTCTGGGACTCCCCCCGTCGAAGGCCTCCAGAACAAGGCTGTACGAAGACCTCTTCTCCCTGTCCAGAACACCGTTCACCACCAGGTCCAGGTACAACACCTAAGAGTGACAAGACACGGCAGGACACAAGAACAACGGAGAGAAAACCATATATATAGAATGAATAGAACGGGCATGGAACCTCTTAACAATGGCAATTTGACAGGTAAACTCGCAATGTCTGCTTGGTATTGTGATGCAATCATTTCCATGGTAATGTTTTTACTCCATCATTGACTTGAATGGGGAGTGGACATGAAAGTGGACAATAAAGTATCATATCTTATTGTAAAAGACCAGTTTAATAAACCTTGTTAGATCTCTTGCTCCTGATCACGTGTCCTTGGGTGCTTTGCTATGCTTTGATATGTTACTCAACGCTATGCTATGATATTCTACGCTATGCTACTCTACGCTATGCTACACTATGCTACTCTCCTCTACTCTATGCTATGCTAAGCTATTCTACTCTATGCAACACTACGCTATGCTATTCTACGCTATGCTACTCTACGCTATGCTACTCTACGCTATGCTACTCTACGCTATGCTACTCTACGCTATGCTACTCTACGCTATGCTATGCTACGCTATTATACGCTACGCTATTCTACGCTACGCTACGCTATATTGTATTATACCTTGTTAGCAGCTCTCTTGGTCTCCAGTCTGAAGGCTTGCCCCACGTTGCCCTCCTTAATCGCATATCCCTGTGTGGTAAGCTGATCGCGGTCCGCGTCCGACGCCGGCTCCAGGGACACCCGTGTTCCCAACGCCGTCTGCTCCGGGATCTTCAGCGACGCCTTGGGCTTGAGGAACGCCGGCGCGTGGTCGTTGATGTCGTTGACCGTGACGGACACCTCCACTGTGATCCCGGTCATGGTGACGGCGATGAAGCTGTAGTGGTCCCTCTGCTCGCGGTCGAGGCGGCGTGCTGTGGTGATGATCCCCGAGGTCTCGTCGATGTGGAGGTCGCTGCCCACCCCTGTCCCCTCGTGGTCGGAGATGAAGTACAGCGAGGCGGTGATGCCAGGGGGTAGCCCAGCACTGATGTCCCCTACGATGGTCCCTGCCGGCTGCTCTTCATCCAGCTGGAGCTCCAAAGCACCCAGGACCGCGGTGGAGTGGACCAGAACCAGCTCCAGGACCACGTAGAGCAGGAGCAGACACAGTTGCCTCCACAGGCCTGAACACACACACCGACCGCTGGCCCTGGGCCGACCTTCACAAGTTATTGTCATGGCTGGGGCCTCCTACATCTGAAAGAGAGAGAATACAGAGAATAGAACTTTAGAATAGAACCTTAGAAGAGAACTTCAGAATAGAAATTCAGAATAGAACTTCAGAATAGAACTGCAGAATAGAACCTTAGAATAGAACCTTAGCATAGAACCTTAGCATAGAAAGTTAGAACCGTAGAATGAAACATATGAATTCAATTTCAGAATAGAAAGTTAGATTGGAACTTTTATCCATTCTTGGAAGACAAATGTGTTTCGTTGCTACATAACTTCCATGTTTGAAAGCAGGTAGGTAGGTCGGTCGGTCGGTCGGTCGGTCGGTCAGTGTTCTTGGGGACCTTCAATGCTGCAGAAATGTTTTGGTACCCTTCCCCAGATCTGTGCCTCGACACAATCCTGTCTCGGAACTCCACGGACAATTCCTTCAGCCTCATGGCTTGGTTTTTTCTCTGAAATGCACTGTCAACCCTATTTTTGCTTTGTCATTATGGGTTATTGTGTGTAGATTGATGAGGAAAATGCTTTATTTAATAAATTTTTGAATAAGGCTGTAACGTAACAAAATGTGGAAAAAGTCAAGGGGTCAACTTACTTTCCGAATGGACTATATAAACTGTTTGTATATATATATATATATATATATATATATATATATATATATACACTGTATATCCTCCTTCTCTCCCTCTCTCTCTCTTTCACACACACACACACACACACACACACACACACACTTCAGAAAGCACAATTCAATTGCGAAAACCCTTCTACTGCACTTTCCCTGTGTATCCAGACTATAAATGTTTGTCCAATCTTAGAAACAGTCATAATTCTGTTGATAAATAACCCCTAACAATTATTTAAGATGATTGATAGAGTTTATATCTCTTGACAACATTATAGAGTTCAGAGTAAATACAATTAATCCAGTACAAAAACACGTTCGCCCAATCAGAGCCAACCTTGGATAAAACCTACCTACAGTATATAATGCACAGGATCTCCTCAAGTAGAAGTACTGTTACTGTAATTACATTTTACTCAGTAGAAGTGCTGTTACTTTAATTACATTTTACTCCTGTAGAAGTACTGTTACTGTAATGACATTTTACTCAGTAGAAGTACTGTTACTGTAATTACATTTTACTCCTGTAGAAGTACTGTTACTGTAATTACATTTTACTCAGTAGAAGTGCTGTTACTGTAATTACATTTTACTCCTGTAGAAGTACTGTTACTGTAATGACATTTTACTCAGTAGAAGTGCTGTTACTGTAATTACATTTTACTCCAGTAGAAGTAAAATGACTGACTTGGTAAAAATACTCTAAAAAGCTCCTCAATTACAGTAACGCCAGTTACACCTCTAAAAGTGCACTATATAGAGTCCTATGGGCCCTGATCAGAAGTAGTGCACTATATAGAGTCCTATGGGCCCTGATCAGAAGTAGTGCACTATATAGAGTCCTATGGGCCCTGATCAGAAGTAGTGCACTACATAGAGTCCTATGGGCCCTGATCAGAAGTAGTGCACTACATAGAGTCCTATGGGCCCTGATCAGAAGTAGTGCACTACATAGAGTCCTATGGGCCCTGATCAGAAGTAGTGCACTACATAGAGTCCTATGGGCCCTGATCAGAAGTAGTGCACTATATAGAGTCCTATGGGCCCTGATCAGAAGTAGTGCACTATATTGGAAATAGGGTACTATTTTGGGACGCATCCAGAGTGTTTTACTTCAACTTAACAATTGCCTCTGTTCCAATATGAAGATGGGTGAGGCTCTACAGTTGTATTGTGCTACAAACGTCTTATATCCCTCCCTCTCTCTGCCGGTATGTCTCTCCACCCCTCCCTCTCTCTATCCCTACCTCTCTATCCCTCCCTCTCTCTACCCCTCCATCTCTCTGCCGGTATATCTCTCCACCCCTCCCTCTCTCTATCCCTACCTCTCTATCCCTCCCTCTCTCTACCCCTCCATCTCTCTGCCGGTATATCTCTCCACCCCTCCCTCTCTCTATCCCTCCCTCTCTCCACCCCTCCCTCTCTCTATCCCTCCCTCTCTCTGCCGGTATGTCTCTCCACCCCTCCCTCTCTCTATCCCTCCCTCTCTCCACCCCTCCCTCTCTCTATCCCTCCCTCTCTCCACCCCTCCCTCTCTCTATCCCTCCCTCTCTCTGCCGGTATGTCTCTCCACCCCTCCCTCCCTCTATCCCTCCCTCTCTCTCCCTCTCTCTATCCCTCCCTCTCTATCCCTCCCTCTCTCTATCCCTCCCTCTCTCTGCCGGTATGTCTCTCCACCCCTCCCTCCCTCTATCCCTCCCTCTCTCTCCCTCCCTCCCTCTCTCTCTCCCTCCCTCCCTCTCTCTCTCTCTCTCTCTCTCTCTCTCCCTCTCTCTGCCGGTATGTCTCTCCACCCCTCCCTCTCTCCACCCCTCCCTCCCTCTATGCCTCCCTATATACCTCCCTCTCTCTGCCGGTATGTCTCTCCACCCCTCCCTCCCTCTATCCCTCCCTCCCTCTATCCCTCCCTCTCTCTGCCGGTATGTCTCTCCACCCCTCCCTCCCTCTATCCCTCCCTCTCTCTCTCCCTCCCTCTCTCTGCCGGTATGTCTCTCCACCCCTCCCTCTCTCCACCCCTCCCTCTCTCTATCCCTCCCTTCCTCTCTCTGCCGGTATGTCTCTCCACCCCTCCCTCTCTCTATCCCTCCCTCCCTCTCTCTGCCGGTATGTCTCTCCACCCCTCCCTCCCTGTAATGGATGCAGCAGATAGTCAAACAGGATCCAGAGTCACGGGAACTCTGGGCTGAATGCTCATTCTATACATCCCCTGTCTGTGTCCCAAATACTACCATAGACCCTACAAAGTGCCCAGAGCCCTATGGACACTGGTCAAAAGTAGTGCACTATACAGCGAATAGGGTACCATTTGGGATGTAGCCCCTGTCTCCTCCATGGTTGTATTATACATCCCCTGTCCTGCCTGTCTCCTCCATGGTTGTATTATACATCCCCTGTCCTGTCTGTCTCCTCCATGGTTGTATTATACATCCCCTGTCCTGTCTGTCTCCTCATTGGTTGTATTATACATCCCCTGTCTTTTCTGTCTCCTCATTGGTTGTATTATACATCCCCTGTCCTGTCTGTCTCCTCATTGGTTGTATTATACATCCCCTGTCCTGTCTGTCTCCTCATTGGTTCTGACTGGTAGATAAAACAGCTTATTAACATATGTGGAAAAGTCAGTTGAATAAGAATGTTGGGAGCTTTCTTGAGCAAACATATTTCTGATCTGAATCCACTGCAGTGTGGAAACTGCCAAACACCCCTTTACCCGGAACGGCGCCCTGTCAATGATATTGTATTTGTACTGTGTGAAATAGAGACAGTTGGACTCACACAACACACACGCAACACACACACACACACACACACAACACACACAACACACACGCACACACAACACACACACACACACACAACACACACACACACACACACACACAACACACACACACACACACACACACACACACACACACACACAGGCTAGACCTGGAGGACAGCAAGGCCTGGAACCTGCAATTCAGTCTCAATTCTCTCTTCTGGCTCAGAAAACATTGTGCCCCAAAAGGCAGCCTTTTCCCTATTTAGGGCACTCCTTTCGACCAAGGCCAACAGAGATCTACACAGTGAGTAGGGAGCCATATGGGACGCAACAATAACCAATCACCTCAGCGGGCTATGGAGGTGTGATCCAGCAGGGAATGACCTCATCCAGTTCACCAATTATAGAGCTGATACTAAAACATATACAGCCCCCCCCACACCAACTATAACATATACAGCCCCCCCCACACCAACTATAACATATACAGCCCCCCCACACCAACTATAACATATACAGCCCCCCCCCCCACCAACTATAACATATACAGCCCCCCCCACACCAACTATAACATATACAGCCCCCCCCCCCACACCAACTATAACATATACAGCCCCCCCACACCAACTATAACATATACAGCCCCCCCCACACCAACTATAACATATACAGCCCCCCCCCACCAACTATAACATATACAGCCCCCCCCACACCAACTATAACATATACAGCCCCCCCCCACACCAACTATAACATATACAGCCCCCCCCACACCAACTATAACATATACAGCCCCCCCCCCACCAACTATAACATATACAGCCCCCCCCCACCAACTATAACATATACAGCCCCCCCCACACCAACTATAACATATACAGCCCCCCCCCACACCAACTATAACATATACAGCCCCCCCACACCAACTATAACATATACAGCCCCCCCCACACCAACTATAACATATACAGCCCCCCCACACCAACTATAACATATACAGCCCCCCCACACCAACTATAACATATACAGCCCCCCCCCCCCCACACCAACTATAACATATACAGCCCCCCCCACACCAACTATAACATATACAGCCCCCCCCCCCACACCAACTATAACATATACAGCCCCCCCCCCCACACCAACTATAACATATACAGCCCCCCCCACACCAACTATAACATATACAGCCCCCCCCCCCACACCAACTATAACATATACAGCCCCCCCCCACACCAACTATAACATATACAGCCCCCCCACACCAACTATAACATATACAGCCCCCCCCCACCAACTATAACATATACAGCCCCCCCACACCAACTATAACATATACAGCCCCCCCCCCCACACCAACTATAACATATACAGCCCCCCCCCCCACACCAACTATAACATATACAGCCCCCCCCACACCAACTATAACATATACAGCCCCCCCCCCCCACACCAACTATAACATATACAGCCCCCCCCACACCAACTATAACATATACAGCCCCCCCCCCCACACCAACTATAACATATACAGCCCCCCCCCCCCACACCAACTATAACATATACAGCCCCCCCCACACCAACTATAACATATACAGCCCCCCCCCCCACACCAACTATAACATATACAGCCCCCCCCCCACACCAACTATAACATATACAGCCCCCCCACACCAACTATAACATATACAGCCCCCCCCCACCAACTATAACATATACAGCCCCCCCACACCAACTATAACATATACAGCCCCCCCCCCCACACCAACTATAACATATACAGCCCCCCCCCACACCAACTATAACATATACAGCCCCCCCCCCACACCAACTATAACATATACAGCCCCCCCCCCCACCAACTATAACATATACAGCCCCCCCCCCCCACACCAACTATAACATATACAGCCCCCCCCCACACCAACTATAACATATACAGCCCCCCCCCCCCACCAACTATAACATATACAGCCCCCCCACACCAACTATAACATATACAGCCCCCCCCCCACACCAACTATAACATATACAGCCCCCCCACACCAACTATAACATATACAGCCCCCCCCCCCACACCAACTATAACATATACAGCCCCCCCCACACCAACTATAACATATACAGCCCCCCCCACACCAACTATAACATATACAGCCCCCCCCCACACCAACTATAACATATACAGCCCCCCCACACCAACTATAACATATACAGCCCCCCCCACACCAACTATAACATATACAGCCCCCCCCACACCAACTATAACATATACAGCCCCCCCCACACCAACTATAACATATACAGCCCCCCCACACCAACTATAACATATACAGCCCCCCCCCCACACCAACTATAACATATACAGCCCCCCCCACACCAACTATAACATATACAGCCCCCCCCCACACCAACTATAACATATACAGCCCCCCCCCCCACACCAACTATAACATATACAGCCCCCCCCACACCAACTATAACATATACAGCCCCCCCACACCAACTATAACATATACAGCCCCCCCACACCAACTATAACATATACAGCCCCCCCCACACCAACTATAACATATACAGCCCCCCCACACCAACTATAACATATACAGCCCCCCCACACCAACTATAACATATACAGCCCCCCCCCCCCCCACACCAACTATAACATATACAGCCCCCCCCACACCAACTATAACATATACAGCCCCCCCCACACCAACTATAACATATACAGCCCCCCCCACACCAACTATAACATATACAGCCCCCCCCCCCACACCAACTATAACATATACAGCCCCCCCCACACCAACTATAACATATACAGCCCCCCCCCCACACCAACTATAACATATACAGCCCCCCCCCCCCCCACACCAACTATAACATATACAGCCCCCCCCCACACCAACTATAACATATACAGCCCCCCCCACACCAACTATAACATATACAGCCCCCCCCACACCAACTATAACATATACAGCCCCCCCCCCCACACCAACTATAACATATACAGCCCCCCCCACACCAACTATAACATATACAGCCCCCCCCCCACACCAACTATAACATATACAGCCCCCCCACACCAACTATAACATATACAGCCCCCCCCACACCAACTATAACATATACAGCCCCCCCCACACCAACTATAACATATACAGCCCCCCCCCCCACACCAACTATAACATATACAGCCCCCCCCACACCAACTATAACATATACAGCCCCCCCCCACACCAACTATAACATATACAGCCCCCCCACACCAACTATAACATATACAGCCCCCCCCACACCAACTATAACATATACAGCCCCCCCCACACCAACTATAACATATACAGCCCCCCCCACACCAACTATAACATATACAGCCCCCCCACACCAACTATAACATATACAGCCCCCCCCACACCAACTATAACATATACAGCCCCCCCCACACCAACTATAACATATACAGCCCCCCCACACCAACTATAACATATACAGCCCCCCCCCCCACACCAACTATAACATATACAGCCCCCCCCCCCACACCAACTATAACATATACAGCCCCCCCCCCCCCACACCAACTATAACATATACAGCCCCCCCCACACCAACTATAACATATACAGCCCCCCCCACACCAACTATAACATATACAGCCCCCCCCACACCAACTATAACATATACAGCCCCCCCCCACACCAACTATAACATATACAGCCCCCCCCCCCACACCAACTATAACATATACAGCCCCCCCACACCAACTATAACATATACAGCCCCCCCCCACACCAACTATAACATATACAGCCCCCCCCCCACACCAACTATAACATATACAGCCCCCCCCCACACCAACTATAACATATACAGCCCCCCCACACCAACTATAACATATACAGCCCCCCCCCCCCACACCAACTATAACATATACAGCCCCCCCCACACCAACTATAACATATACAGCCCCCCCCACACCAACTATAACATATACAGCCCCCCCCACACCAACTATAACATATACAGCCCCCCCCACACCAACTATAACATATACAGCCCCCCCCACACCAACTATAACATATACAGCCCCCCCCCCCCACACACCAACTATAACATATACAGCCCCCCCCCACACCAACTATAACATATACAGCCCCCCCCCACACCAACTATAACATATACAGCCCCCCCCACACCAACTATAACATATACAGCCCCCCCCACACCAACTATAACATATACAGCCCCCCCCACACCAACTATAACATATACAGCCCCCCCCACACCAACTATAACATATACAGCCCCCCCCCACACCAACTATAACATATACAGCCCCCCCCCCCCCCACACCAACTATAACATATACAGCCCCCCCCCCCCACACCAACTATAACATATACAGCCCCCCCCCACACCAACTATAACATATACAGCCCCCCCCCCACACCAACTATAACATATACAGCCCCCCCCACACCAACTATAACATATACAGCCCCCCCCACACCAACTATAACATATACAGCCCCCCCCCCACACCAACTATAACATATACAGCCCCCCCCCACACCAACTATAACATATACAGCCCCCCCCACACCAACTATAACATATACAGCCCCCCCCACACCAACTATAACATATACAGCCCCCCCCACACCAACTATAACATATACAGCCCCCCCCACACCAACTATAACATATACAGCCCCCCCCCACACCAACTATAACATATACAGCCCCCCCCCCCACACCAACTATAACATATACAGCCCCCCCCACACCAACTATAACATATACAGCCCCCCCCACACCAACTATAACATATACAGCCCCCCCCCCACACCAACTATAACATATACAGCCCCCCCCCCACACCAACTATAACATATACAGCCCCCCCCACACCAACTATAACATATACAGCCCCCCCCCACACCAACTATAACATATACAGCCCCCCCCCACACCAACTATAACATATACAGCCCCCCCCACACCAACTATAACATATACAGCCCCCCCCACACCAACTATAACATATACAGCCCCCCCCACACCAACTATAACATATACAGCCCCCCCCCCCACACCAACTATAACATATACAGCCCCCCCCCACACCAACTATAACATATACAGCCCCCCCCACACCAACTATAACATATACAGCCCCCCCCCCCACACCAACTATAACATATACAGCCCCCCCCCCACACCAACTATAACATATACAGCCCCCCCCCCCCACACCAACTATAACATATACAGCCCCCCCCCCCACACCAACTATAACATATACAGCCCCCCCCACACCAACTATAACATATACAGCCCCCCCCCCACACCAACTATAACATATACAGCCCCCCCCCCACACCAACTATAACATATACAGCCCCCCCCCCCACACCAACTATAACATATACAGCCCCCCCCACACCAACTATAACATATACAGCCCCCCCCCCACACCAACTATAACATATACAGCCCCCCCCACACCAACTATAACATATACAGCCCCCCCACACCAACTATAACATATACAGCCCACCCCCACACCAACTATAACATATACAGCCCCCCCACACCAACTATAACATATACAGCCCCCCCCCCACACCAACTATAACATATACAGCCCACCCCCACACCAACTATAACATATACAGCCCCCCCCCACACCAACTATAACATATACAGCCCCCCCACACCAACTATAACATATACAGCCCCCCCCACACCAACTATAACATATACAGCCCCCCCACACCAACTATAACATATACAGCCCCCCCCACACCAACTATAACATATACAGCCCCCCCCACACCAACTATAACATATACAGCCCCCCCCCCCCCACACCAACTATAACATATACAGCCCCCCCCACACCAACTATAACATATACAGCCCCCCCCACACCAACTATAACATATACAGCCCCCCCCACACCAACTATAACATATACAGCCCCCCCCCACACCAACTATAACATATACAGCCCCCCCCACACCAACTATAACATATACAGCCCCCCCACACCAACTATAACATATACAGCCCCCCCACACCAACTATAACATATACAGCCCCCCCCCCACACCAACTATAACATATACAGCCCCCCCCCACACCAACTATAACATATACAGCCCCCCCACACCAACTATAACATATACAGCCCCCCCACACCAACTATAACATATACAGCCCCCCCCCACACCAACTATAACATATACAGCCCCCCCCCACACCAACTATAACATATACAGCCCCCCCCCCCACACCAACTATAACATATACAGCCCCCCCCCCCACACCAACTATAACATATACAGCCCCCCCCACACCAACTACTTTCATTGTGAAGGAAGGTTAGTTCTCTCTCTCTACCACAGAAGAAAGGCTTGTTAGCCAACACCTATTGTGTTCCACAGCATGTAAGGCCCATTGGTCTCAGTAGTGTTGTACAAGCTGAGTGGCACATTTAGCGTTTCATTGTGAAGTAAGGTTAGTTCTCTCTCTCTACCACATTTAGGGCTTCATTAACCTCGTCCCCAGGCTCTAATTTCTGGCGCATAGAGCCTGGTAACAGTGTGGGACTGTTTGGAAGTTAAGGGGTGTGGATTTACTGAGTGACATGCTAATCACACGACTATGAGGCGTGGCTATAAATGGAGTCGAGAAAGGATCATTACTAGTTAAGGTCATAAACCCCGCCCATTTCTACAGTTTATCTTCTTAAAATCTGATTTGAAACCTAACCCTAACCTTAAAACACACTGCTAACCGTATGCCTAACCTTGAATATAACTAAGTCATTTTGATTTTGTGGATGTCGAATATGACTTTGTGACTATCGAAGTTAATGGAAACAGAGAGGGAGAGAGCCTGTGACATTTGTATTAGATGGGGCTAATTAAGTTTATTAGTTCGGGCATATTAAGTTTAAAACTATTCCTAAAATGTGTAGTTTCAGATTGTCCGTTTTGAAGTCAACAATGTAGTGGGGAGGTTCTAAGGGTCATGCTAGATGGTGATGGACTAAAAGAACAGCCAATTAAAACAGCGGCTGTTTTCACACTTCCTGCCATAGACTCCATCTAAAAGTCTATGAAACCAGACGGTTCGCAGAGAGAGAGCTGTCTGGTGGATTCATTGTAAAGGAAGGTTTGTTCTCTCCCCTCTCTCTCTCCACAACATTTAGGGTTTTGGTGTTGAAGGTTAGTGCTCTCTCTCCACAACATTTAGGGTTTTGGTGTGGAAGGTTAGTGCTCTCTCTATACCACATTTAGGGTGTTGGTGTGGAAGGTTAGTTTTATTCAATTCAATTCAATTCAACTCAATTTCAATTCAAGGGCTTTATTGGCATGGTAAACATATGTTAACATTGCCAAAGCAAGTGAAGTAGGTAGTAAACAAAAGTGGAAAATGAACAGTAAACATTACACTCAGAAGTTCCAAAAGAGTAAATACATTTCAAATGTCACATTATATATATATATATATATATATATACAGTGTTGTAACGATGTCCAAATAGTTAAAGTATAAAAGGGAAAATAAATCAACATAAATATGGGTTGTATTTACATGGAGTTTGTTCTTCACTGGTTGCCCTTTTCTTGTGACAACAGGTCACACATCTGCTGCTGTGATGCACACTGTGGTATTTCACCCAGTAGATATGGGAGTTTATCAAAATTGGATTTGTTTTCTAATTCTTTGTGGATCTGTGTAATCTGATGTAAATATGTGTCTCTAATATAGTCATGGATTTGGCTGGAGGTTAGGAAGTGCAGCTCAGTTTCCACCTCATTTTGTGGGCAGTGTGCACATAGCCTGTCTTCTCTAGAGAGCCAGGTTTGCCTATGGCGGCCTTTCTCAATAGCAAGGCTATGCTCACTGAATCTGTACATAGTCAAAGCTTTCCTTAAGTTTTGGTCAGTCACAGTGGTCAGATATTCTGCCACTGTGTACTCTCTGTTTAGGGCCAAATAGCATTCTAGTTTGCTCTGTTTTTTTGTTAATTCTTTCCAATGTGTCAAGTAATTATCTTTTAGTTTTCTCATGATTTGGTTGGGTCTAATTGTGTTGCTGTCCTCTGTGGGGTCTGTTTGTGTTTGTGAACAAAGCCCCAGGACCAGCTTGCTTAGGGGACTCTTCTCCAGGTTCATCTCTCTGTAGGTGATGGCTTTGTTATGGAAGGTTTGGGAATCGCTTCCTTTTAGGTGGTTGTAGAATTGAATGGCTCCTTTCTGGATTTTGATAATTAGTGGGTATCGGTCTAATTCTGCTCTGCATGTATTATTTGGTGTTTTTCGTTGTACACAGAGGATATTTTTGCAAAATTCTGCATGCAGAGTCTCAATTTGGTGTTTGTCCCATTTAGTGAATTCTTGGTTGGTGAGCGGACCCCAGACCGCACAACCATAAAGGACAATGGGTTCTATAACTGATTCAAGTATTTTTAGCCAGATCCTAATTGGTATGACGAATTTTATGTTCCTTTTGATGGCATAGAAGGCCCTTCTTGCCTTGTCTCTCAGATCGTTCACAGCTTTGTGGAAGTTACCTGTGGCGCTGATGTTTAGGCCGAGGTATGTATAGTTTTTCGTGTGTTCTAGAGCAACGGTGTCTAGATGGAATTTGAATTTGTGGTCCTGGAAACTGGACCTTTTTTGGAATACTATTAATTTGGTCTTACTGAGATGTACTGTCAGGGCCCCAGGTCTGGCAGAATCTGTGCAGAAGATCTAGGTGCTGCTGTAGGCCCTCCTTGGTTGGTGACAGAAGCACCAGATCATCAGCAAACAGTAGACATTTGACTTCAGATTCTAGTAGGGTGAGGCCGGGTGCTGCAGACTGTTCTAGTGCCCTCGCCAATTAGTTGATATATATGTTGAAGAGGGAGGGGCTTAAACTGCATCCCTGTCTCACCCCACGGCCCTGTGGAAAGAAATGTGTGTGTTTTTTGCCAATTTTAACCACACACTTGTTGTTTGTGTACATGGATTTTATAATGTTGTATGTTTTTCCCCCAACACCACTTTCCATCAATTTGTCTCTCTCTCTCTCTCTCTCTCTCTCTACCACATTTAGGGTTTCATTGTAGAAGGTTATTTAGGTCTGCTTTCTTTAAACAATTTTATTGTTGTGCAGGCTGGCTGTCCACAGTGTGCTTGAAAAAAACATTTTTTCACGCTACAACCACATTTGCAGAAATTTGACTTGAATGTTAAAAGTTTGAACCATAACTAGTCTTCAACCGTTTAAGATAGAAACACCATTCAAACTCTAAAACGTACGGTCTGAAATAGTGTGCTTGATACCATTTATACTTTTTTGAACTATAACCATTTAAAATGTTAATAAAAGCTCCATAAGCTTGAATTGGAAGTATTTGGATTCACTGCTCTTTAGCAGTTAAAGCAACAAACAACAAACCAACAATGACATGTACAGACTGATCCAACTTAGATTGTAGATGCTGTTTGTACTTTTCAGTGGTGTAAAGTACTTAAGTAAAAATACTTTAAAGTACTACTTAAGTAGTTTTTTGTGGTATCTGTACTTTACTATTTATATTTTTGACAACATTTACGTTTACTTCACTACATTCCTAATGAAAATATTGTACTTTTTACTCCACACATTTTTCCTGACAACCAAAAGTACTTGTTACATTTTGAATGCTTAGCAGGAGAGTAAAATTGTCAAATTCACACTTATCAAGAGAACACGTGCTCATCCCTACTGCCTCTGACCTGGTGGGCTCACTTAACACAAATGTATCTTTTGTATATAATGTCTGAGTGTTGGAGTGTGCCCCTGGCTATCCCCCAAAAATATATATACAAGAAAATGGTGCCGTCTGCTTTGCTATATAATAGGAATTTTAAATGACTTATACTTTTACTTTGACTTTTGATACTTACAGTAAGTATTTTCTTATAATTGCATTTACTTTTGTTACTTAAGTATATTTAAAACCAAATACTTTAAAACTTTTACTCAAGTAGTATTTTGAGGTTGGTGTGAATTTAGGGTAAGGTTGGAGCAAAGTTGGGGTAAGGTTGGGATGATTAGGTTGAGGTTTGGGTAAGGTTTGGGTGAGGTTGGGTGAAGGTTGAGGTAAAGTTGGGGTGTGTGCATGCTAGGGTGCTGGGTAAAGGTTTGTGGTTTGTGGAGGGGGTATGGAAGTCAGCAGGAGGGATGGAGGAATGCTTTCCATCTCAGTTTTCACTGATTCAGGGATATCATGTCTTGGGGGTATGATCTTTGACTTTTTCACTCATCATTCATTAGTGACGATTCATTCAGGATTATCCGTAACCATGGTGGCATCCACATTAAGGTACAAGTGTTTAGAAACATATTATATTCTTATTTATAATAAAAGGGACTTTCATACATTTCTATTGGCCACAAAATAATCTGAACCACAACCAAAATGAATACAATAACACAATAACTACATGTATAAAGTATAAATATATGGAATACACTTTTGATACTTTATTTATAAGAATCTTTACAGTCAATAAAATGCTTGGTTGGAAACAACCCAGAGGTGGGTAACTATTGGACAGAAAACATGTTGGGTTATTTTGATTACCGGGTCAGATCATTAAACTGGAGGTGGGGCTTTCAGATAGTTACAGTCATTCAGATAGATACAGTCATTCAGATAGTTACAGTCATTCAGATAGTTACAGTCATTCAGATAGATACAGTCATTCAGTGAGTGTGTGTGTGTGTGTGTGTGTGTGTGTGTGTGTGTGTGTGTGTGTGTGTGTGTGTGTGTGTGTGTGTGTGTGTGTGTGTGTGTGTGTGTGTGTGTTTTCGGCGTTGGATTGAAGGTAAAGGTGACAGGCACGAACACACACTCTACGTCCCCCAGCGAGTCTATCTCAGACAGACAGACCGCCCATGTCTGCCAGCCTACTGAAATATACATGTACAAAGATGTCTACAGTGCTGAGAACACAGCACCCCCCCTCCCTCCTCTAGGTCCTCTCTAACCCTCCCCCCTCCTCCAGGTCCACTAGGTCCTCTCTAAACCCCCCCCTCCCTTCTCTAGGTCCTCTAAACCCTCCCTCCTCTAGGTCCTCTCTCCCCCCTCTCCCCTCCTCCTCTATGTCCCCTCTCCCCCCTCTCCCCTCCTCCTCTATGTCCCCTCTCCCCCCTCTCCCCTCCTCCTCTATGTCCCCTCTCCCCCCTCTCCCCTCCTCCTCTATGTCCCCTCTCCCCCCTCTCCCCTCCTCCTCTATGTCCCCTCTCCCCCCTCTCCCCTCCTCCTCTATGTCCCCTCTCCCCCCTCTCCCCTCCTCCTCTATGTCCCCTCTCCCCCCTCTCCCCTCCTCCTCTATGTCCCCTCTCCCCCCTCTCCCCTCCTCCTCTATGTCCCCTCTCCCCCCTCTCCCCTCCTCCTCTATGTCCCCTCTCCCCCCTCTCCCCTCCTCCTCTATGTCCCCTCTCCCCCCTCTCCCCTCCTCCTCTATGTCCCCTCTCCCCCCTCTCCCCTCCTCCTCTATGTCCCCTCTCCCCCCTCTCCCCTCCTCCTCTATGTCCCCTCTCCCCCCTCTCCCCTCCTCCTCTAGGTCCCCTCTCCCCCCTCTCCCCTCCTCCTCTATGTCCCCTCTCCCCCCTCTCCCCTCCTCCTCTAGGTCCCCTCTCCCCCCTCTCCCCTCCTCCTCTATGTCCCCTCTCCCCCCTCTCCCCTCCTCCTCTATGTCCCCTCTCCCTGATAGAGGCCAATAGTGAAAGGTCTGAGTTTGTAATCTGTTCATTTAAACACGCCTTGGTAATAAAGTCATTCTCATTACCTCTATGCAGACAGTACAGGACGAATTCTAACTTCCACTGAAGCAACATTCTCACTTGGTCTCCTATTGACATCAATGCATGACTAAGTGAAAAGTTAAAATTTGCTACTGAAGCAGATAGTTCTAAATATGAAGGTAATAAGTAGAAAGAGAAGTGTTGTAAGTGTTCCTTGATGTTCTACAGAGAAGAACGTTGTGTCACGTTTTCCCCCCACTCCCAGGGATGACATCAATTTCATCCCTCCCTCTCTTGGGAGCGATTGAAGTGGAACAGGGGCAAAAATGACATCAGTGTTGGGTTTCTATGCTCACACACACACACACACACACACACACACACACACACACACACACACACACACACACACACACACACACACACACACACACACACACACACACACAATTTCCAGTCTGTATAGTGCTTGACTTAAGGTCTGTATCATGTAACTGTGTTGGAATCCTAGCTTTTATTAACACACCATCACAGAGACAGGCTAGAGACAACACACCATCACAGAGACAGGCAGAGACAACACACCATCACAGAGACAGGCTAGAGACAACACACCATCACAGAGACAGGCTAGACACAACACACCATCACAGAGACAGACTAGAGACAACACACCATCACAGAGACAGGCTAGACACAACACACCATCACAGAGACAGGCTAGAGACAACACACCATCACAGAGACAGGCTAGAGACAACACACCATCACAGAGACAGGCTAGACACAACACACCATCACAGAGACAGGCTAGAGACAACACACCATCACAGAGACAGGCTAGACACAACACACCATCACAGAGACAGGCTAGACACAACACACCATCACAGAGACAGGCTAGACACAACACACCATCACAGAGACAGGCTAGACACAACACACCATCACAGAGACAGGCTAGACACAACACACCATCACAGAGACAGGCTAGAGACAACACACCATCACAGAGACAGGCTAGACACAACACACCATCACAGAGACAGACTAGACACAACACACCATCACAGAGACAGGCTAGACACAACACACCATCACAGAGACAGGCTAGAGACAACACACCATCACAGAGACAGGCTAGACACAACACACCATCACAGAGACAGGCTAGACACAACACACCATCACAGAGACAGGCTAGACACAACACACCATCACAGAGACAGGCTAGACACAACACACCATCACAGAGACAGGCTAGAGACAACACACCATCACAGAGACAGACTAGAGACAACACACCATCACAGAGACAGGCTAGAGACAACACACCATCACAGAGACAGGCTAGAGACAACACACCATCACAGAGACAGGCTAGACACAACACACCAGGTAGACAAAACACGGCAGCCTGGGATCCTTCCTGCCAATCAACTTCATCACAGACACACACACACACACACACATACACACACACACACACACACACACACACACACACACGCACAGACACACAGACACACACACACACACACACACAGACACACACACACACACACACACAGACACACCCCTGCCGTGGCCCCTCCACCCTACAACAAGCAAAACACTTGGCCTGTGTGTTCCACCTGGAGCCGTGTTATTGTTTTAGGAATTACATAAATATTGATTGAAGCGATTCTGTTTCCCACTGAGCTGTTAGCCAGCTTCTAATCCAATAAGAGAATGGGACCTGGCCTAGCGGCTAAGAGAGTTTGGCTAGTAACCGAAAGGTCGCTTGTTTGAATCCCAGAGCCGACTAGGTGAAACAATCTGTTGATGTGCCCTTGAGCAAGGCACTCTCTGGATAAGAGTGCCTGCTAAATGACTAACATGTAAATGTATTACAACATGTAGGGCCAGGAGAATTCCCTTGGAACTACAGTGTGTGGATTTAATACCTTGACTTTCCTTTACCTCACTCTCGCTCCCTGTCTCCTCCCTCTCTATCTCTCGCTCCCTATCTCCCCCCTCTCTATCTCTCGCTCCCTGTCTCCCCCTCTCTATCTCTCGCTCTCTGTCTCCCCCCTCTCTATCTCAATTCCATTTAAGGGCTTTAAGGGATATGTTTACATTGCCAGA
The DNA here is from genome assembly GCA_023634145.1 of Thymallus thymallus. Lineage (NCBI taxonomy): Eukaryota > Metazoa > Chordata > Actinopteri > Salmoniformes > Salmonidae > Thymallus > Thymallus thymallus. The sequence goes on along the minus strand of CM042404.1, from coordinate 2,725,152 downwards.
GCAAGTGAAATTTATCATAAACAAAAGTGAAATAAACAATGAAAAAATGTACAGTAAACATTACAAAGTCTCTCTCAATTCAATGTAATCTCTCTCTCTGTCTCTCCTTTAATATTACAGTCTCTCTCTCTCTCCCCCCTGCAGAAAGGAGAGACGGTGAGAGTGACTGGGATATTAAATTATTCAGACGATGGCTGGTTATTGTGGAGGCCCTAACCCATGTCCTGAGTCTGAGCGTGCCACAAACAGTGACCCCACCATGACACCAATACCATGAAAGTATAGTGAAGAGTTCAATGTATCGTTTTCATATGTAGGCCAAGGAGATTATGTATATACACTGCAATATGCAATCTTAAAGACATGCTCCGGAACTTATTGGCTTTGTCTGAACACTGCAATATGCAATCTTAAAGACATGCTCCGGAACTTATTGGCTTTGTCTGAACACTGCAATATGTAATCTTAAAGACATGCTCCGGAACTTTGGCAACAAGGAAGTCTTTTTAAAACCTCCCTCTTTGGGCTGGATGTGTAAATGTGCAGTTCATACATGCCTAATCTATGAGCAGAATTACTGTCTTACCTCAATTACGCACAAAATATCTTGTTTGAAAGCAACATTTTTTTCTGGATCTGTGAGGCCCATTTTCCCTACATTTTCCCCCTTGTGGGCCAGCCAGCTAGCAATACGAGTTCTAGCCAATGAGATTCCATCCCTCGCCATTTGAGTGACAGCTAGCAAGATGCACACACAGCAGGGCGAGAGAGAGAGAGCAAGTAGTACGCAATTTCCGATGACCACCTCCTGAGTGTTACTTTCAGAACTACTTTCACACAAACACTCACACACTCTCTCTCTCTCTCACACAAACACACACACCCACACACAAACACACACAAACACACATCCACATACACACACACACTCTCAAACACCCCCACACAAACACACACCCTCACAATCTTTATTTTAAACGTTGCCACAATTATATCCATTGAAAACCCCCTCCCAGACAGACACAATGTGGTACCCATGGCAACCCTACCCAGAGGCCTCCTGGGTATTCCAGAGCAATCATCTATTTCACTGTTGTCCTATTGCTCTGCCTATTAATAACAGCAGAGATAGAGAGATTGTGTGTGTGTGTGTGTGTGTATTTCTGTGTCTCTATGTGTCTCTGTGTCTGTATGTGTGTGTGCGTGCATACGTGTGTGTATGTGTATTTCTGTGTCTCTATGTGTCTGTATTTGTGTGTGTGTTTGTGTGTGTCTGAGTGCCTGCATGCTTACAGTGTGTGTCCAACCTTCCCTGTAGGGTTATTCTCCAGGAGACCAACACAAAACTCCTCCAACACAACAGAGGAATAGCTCTGGTCTGACTGCTGAGAGCTGAGCTAACAACAGAGGAATAGCTCTGGTCTGACTGCTGAGAGCTGAGCTAACAACAGTGGAATAGCTCTGGTCTGACTGCTGAGAGCTGAGCTAACAACAGAGGAATAGCTCTGGTCTGACTGCTGAGAGCTGAGCTAACAACAGAGGAATAGCTCTGGTCTGACTGCTGAGAGCTGAGCTAACAACAGAGGAATAGCTCTGGTCTGACTGCTGAGAGCTGAGCTAACAACAGAGGAATAGCTCTGGCCTGACTGCTGAGAGCTGAGCTAACAACAGAGGAATAGCTCTGGCCTGACTGCTGAGAGCTGAGCTAACAACAGAGGAATAGCTCTGGTCTGACTGCTGAGAGCTGAGCTAACAACAGAGGAATAGCTCTGGTCTGACTGCTGAGAGCTGAGCTAACAACAGAGGAATAGCTCTGGCCTGACTGCTGAGAGCTAACAACAGAGGAATAGCTCTGGTCTGACTGCTGAGAGCTGAGCTAACAACAGAGGAATAGCTCTGGTCTGACTGCTGAGAGCTAACAACAAGAGGAATAGCTCTGGTCTGACTGCTGAGAGCTGAGCTAACAACAGAGGAATAGCTCTGGCCTGACTGTGAAGAGTCATCAATTATGGACAGCCCCATCAAGAGGATCCTCCTGGATTATGTATTTTGGGAGAGAGTGGTAAGCAGCTCTCTCCCACTCTCTCCCATAATACATCCAGGAGGATCCTCTTGATGGGGCTGTCCATATCGGAAGACTATGATATGGCCATTTCTTTTAGAGACTCCTTCCCCTCCAGGAGACTGTCAAACATGATGACAATGCCACCCCAACGGGTGTTGCTGGGCAGCTTCAATGTGATGCTCTTATTCTTCTTACTTTGCTTGTTGAGGTAAATTGCTGCTATAATTGATGACTCTTCACATACCTAACCATTTCCTTGGCTCTCTTGTAGAGTGTATCCATTGTTTTCAGCGCCATGATGTCCTTGAGGAGCAGATTCAATGCATGAGCAGCACAGCCAATGGGTGTGATGTGAGGGTAGGACTCCTCCATTTTAGACCAAGCAGCCTTCATGTTCGCAGCATTGTCTGTCACCAGTGCAAATACCTTCTGTGGTCCAAGGTCATTGATGACTGTCTTTAGCTCATCTGCAACGTAGAGACCGGTGTGTCTGTTGTCCCTTGTGTCTGTGCTCTTGTAGAATACTGGTTGACGGGTGGAGATGATGTAGTTAATTATTCCTTGCCCACAAACATTCGACCACCCATCAGAGATGATTGCAATACAGCCTGCTTTCTCTATGATTTGCTTGACCTTCACTTGAACTCTGAATCCAGCAAATGAGTAGATAAAGCATGTCTGGTTGGAGGGGTGTATGTTGGGCGAAGAACATTCAGAAATCTCTTCCAATGCACATTGCCTGTGAGCATCAGAGGTGAACCAGCTGCATACACAGCTCGAGCAAGACATTCATCAGCATTTCTCTGACTACGTTCCACCATTGAGTCAAAAACTCTTCTGATTCCAGGAGGACCATGAGCTGTTGCTATCGATAAGGTGTCTGATTAAACATTTTCACCTTGAATAGAAGTAGAGGGACTTTTGTCAGAGGTTGCTTGTTGTGAGCGCTGAGGGAACTTTATGCACTTGGCCAGATGATTCTGCATCTTTGTTGCATTCTTCACATATGATTTGGCACAGTATTTGCAAATGTACACAGCTTTTCCTTCTACATTAGCTGCAGTGAAAGATTAGAAAAGAAATTGTAAAAAAAAACAAATACAATTCCATGTACAGATAAATAGTTAAGCAGTTAGATTAAACAACTCCTTTGTAAGATCAATGTTTTCAAATGAAACATGTATGGAAACAGGTGAATTAACACTCCTCAGTTAGCAGGCTCAAGCAAGCTAAAACCCACATGGTAGCAAAAACTAACTAGCAGAAATTTCTAACAATTTAGAAATGATTTAAATACACTTTGCTGTAGGCTACTATTCACTAGTTAACAAAAAATAATGTCATATAAAATATATTCACCCCACCCAGTATTGTAATCAAACTTACCAGAAAGCATGTAGTCCTTGGCTCAGACAATGTAGTAGTGTGGGCTCAATAGCATCTCATTAGCGTGCAAGATCTTGAGAATCAGCTGTACATGGATGGAAGAATGCACTGTGCATGCAGAGGGTTGCAATTCCATTGAATTGGGGATAGTTTAACCAAAGATATGCCACAAGACCTAGAATTGCCTAATGTGTATCCCACAAAAAAGGTTCACTGTTATAAGCTAGCTTTTTTGATGAATTTAAGCAAAATTCCCCAAATTCCCGGGGCTTAACTTCCCATGGATAATTTCCGGAAAAATTCTGGAAATTTACTGGAAAGTTTCCAACCCTTTGCAACCCTAGCTGTAACAACAAAATGTGGAACAAATCAAGGGGTCTGAATACTTTCCGAAGGCACTGTATATGGGGCAATTTAGCAATTAGGATTTGTTATCTGTAATGGTTATGATGAATTAGACATTGTTGCACACTATTAACATAGACCTATAGATACATGTGTACATATTTGCCTTGTGAGCTAAAAATAGATTTTTTTCCATTTGAGTACTCAAAAAATGTTTATGCGAGTACTCGAACAGTCAAAGAATTTCAAATGCCCATACCTACTCAACAATGTGTGTGTGTGTGTCACTTTCCGACATTTGTGCTCTGAAGTCGGTCAAAAAGACACACAGCAGCTCTGTATGGACTGACTGCTGACCTGAGTACAGTGTGTGCAGTTTACAGACCATCAACTCACAGACAGATCAGCTGAACCCAGCTAGAACCACCACATGTGGTTCACATTAGAACATGATTCGGTTTACAGACCATCAACTCACAGAAAGATCACCTGAACCCAGCTAGAACCACCACGTGGTTCACATTAGAACATGACTCGGTTTACAGACGGGTGCCTCGCACGCCTAGACTCTCCAAGAGAAACCGATCCGTCACCAAGCCCCAAGACGTCTTCTCTCTATGCAGAGACTGAGACCGGGGCCGTGAAGTTAGATCAGCCGGTATAATGTAACAGGGTAACGTAGCCTACGTTAACAGCTAACGGAAAAAGAGCAGTTTCTCCTTATGCAGAGAGAAGGTCTGTGGATAGCGTTTAACTAAAATATGTATTGTTGTTTGGTAATTAAATAAGCCCTTCCATCCTGGGTCTTAAATAGGCCCTTCCATCCTAGGTCTTAAATAGGCCCTTCCATCCTAGGTCTTAAATAGGCCCTTACATCCTAGGTCTTAAATAGGCCCTTCCATCCTAGGTCTTAAATAGGCCCTTCCATCCTAGGTCTTAAATAGGCCCTTCCATCCTAGGTCTTAAATAGGCCCTTCCATCCTAGGTCTTAAATAGGCCCTTCCATCCTAGGTCTTAAATAGGCCCTTCCATCCTAGGTCTTAAATAGGCCCTTCCATCCTAGGTCTTAAATAGGCCCTTCCATCCTAGGTCTTAAATAGGCCCTTCCATCCTAGGTCTTAAATAGGCCCTTACATCCTAGGTCTTAAATAGGCCCTTCCATCCTAGGTCTTAAATAGGCCCTTACATCCTGGGTCTAAAATTGGCCCTTCCATCCTGGGTTTTTACACTGCTGTCATGTAACACTACCCTGGCAGGCTCCAATGAAAAAATATATATATTTTAACCTTTATTTAACTAGGCAAGTCGGTTAAGAACAAATTCTTATTTACAATGACAGCCTACACCGGCCAAACTGTGCCAGTTGTGATACAGACTGGATACAGGCTAGATTCAAACCAGGGACTGTAGTGACACCTCTAGCACTGAGATCCAGTGCCTTAGACCACTGCGCCACTTGGGAGCCCTAAGTAGCTTGTCCTGGTGGGGAAACATCACTACTAATGCTCCCTTCTCAGGAGGAGTATGCATTTCAAATAGACTAATTTCAATAATTTCAATTACACAATGAATCTAGCTAGAATTGCATTGTGGGAATGCCCCATCTCCGAGCCTTATGCTAAATTTGTCAGTGCATTTATTAAACGTTTTTTCCCTGGTAGGTTAGGTTATGAAGAGAGATCGATAATCAATGAGGGTATGCTGCTGGCTGAACAATCTTTACACCAGCAGCAGGGCTCTCTCTCTCACACACGGCTGGCGGACCCCATTGTCAAGCCGTCTGCACTCCATATCCCCACTACAGAGCTCCGTATGTTCCCGCAGCAATTGGATGCAGTGATATGTAAACCATACCAGATTTACTGCTACATTTCAATGCACAGCTACGCACACAACCATTGTAAATTAATGATATTGAGAACGCACTAACCGAGCATAACCTGCAGCATTATAACTGGTCGGCCACATATAGCTAATTAGTCCCCATTTATCGTCATTCACACAAATGACAGTACAATTGCCGCTGTTCGGTGTGGAGACGCACTGTGTGTGTGACACAGACAGACAGACAGACAGACAGAGAGAGAGAAAGAGAGAGAAAGAGAGAGAGAGAGAGAGAGAGAGAGAGAGAGAGAGAGAAAGAGAGAGAGAGAGAGAAGAAAGGGACTGTCACTTACATGCATCTGAACCCGCTGAAGCTGTTCTGCTCGTGCGCTCCTTGTCCCGTTATTTCCCGGTATTCCTTTATTCCAGATCAGTATGCACACAGCTCCCCTATTCCCCCGACGACGCACACACACAGGCACACAATCCACAGAAAAATTTATAAATAAACCCAACACTGCTGCTCTCCACTTCTCCGCTCTACATAATATCCACCACAGAGAAATAAAATAAATATTCCCGTTTTCGGTGATTAGGCTTTAGTGCTGCTGGTTATGGTTAGGGTTACTCCTCCAGAAAGCGATAGCATTCCGTTCTTATTCTCCAGTGGCAGGTGAGGGGAGATGGTTTTCTCAGTCAGAAATATGGTTCCTCTCCTCAGTTCAGTCTCAGCTGGTAGCTTAGCGGTGAGAACAACGCGTCTGTACCCCACAGGCGACTCTCCCTCTCTCTTTCTGTGCGGTTCTAACGGGCACCTCTCTCTCTCTCTCTCTCTCTCTCTCTCTCTCACTTGCTCTCTCAGCATCCAATTGAACAGGAATCGCGCGCTCAGAGGACACGGCAGTAGAAGCACCTCCGAATGAAACCGTACACCGACACCAGTCCCAAACCCCTCCCTCTCTCCTCTCTTCCCCCTCTCCTCCTCTCTTCCCCCTCTCCACCTCCTTTGGGTTGCTAATTTATTCGACACGTGAGGAGCTGCACAAAAGGGGGAGCGGAGGAAAGAGAGGAGAGCAGAGAGGGGAGAGAGAGCTGAGAAAGGAAAGAGAGAAAATATTGGGGTTTGGTGCCCCCAAGCTCCGCCGAACAGAAGTGGTTTTTCCGTTTAAATTCAGACAAAGGGGGGCGCGCCTTTCAACTGCGTTGCGGCCGAGTCAGCTGATCGTTACGTTAATAATGATTACCATGGCAACTGTCATTTGATTGATTAGCTAGCTCCCAGAGCCATATATATATATATATATATATATATATATATATATATATATATATATATATGACCCCGTTAATTACAACATGAGACCATAAACCAAAATATGACATACTTTACTGACATCATTGAAAATGTAACCTGTTCCCATCATGCATCAGTGTCATGAGTAATTAGGCCTAATACATGTAATTAATGTTTATAACAGCCTACTGTAATGACTCATTACAAATTGAGGAAAGCCTAATGTACACTGAACATAAACATAAACACAACATGTAAAGTGTTGGTCCCATGTTTCATGAGCTCAAATAAAAGATCCCAGAAATGTTCCATACGCACAAAAAAGCTTATATCTCTGAAATTTTGTTCACAAATTAATAAAATGTTCAATGCCAATATAATCTATCCACCTGACAGGTGTGGCATGTCAATAAGCTTATTAAACAGCATGATCGTTACACAGGTGCACCTTGTGCTGGGGACAATAAAAGGCCACTAAAATGTACAGAGAGATGTGTCGCGCTGCATGAGGTAAATGGTGGTCACACAAGATACTGACTGATTTTCTGATCCATGCCCCTAACTTAAAAAAAAAAGGTCTGTATTCCCAGTCATGTGAAATCCATAGATTAGGGCCTAATTACATTATTTTAATTGTCTGATTTCCTTATATGAACTGTAACTCAGTAAAATCATAGAAATTGTTGCATGTTGCGTTTAAATTTCAGTTCAGTATACAGTAAATTCCTTAGTTAGAGGTATTTACAGTATGTTCCTTACTAAACTATGAATGACCCCTATAGATGTGGTCAATATGAGACACTTTTAACACCTGTGTCGCACATAAAGGTGGACAGGTAGGGAATAGTACTACACCACACACACACACACACACACACACACACACACACACACACACACACACACACACACACACACACACACACACACACACACACACACACACACACACACACACACACACACACACACACACACACACACACACACACACACCCAGCACACAGTACACACACACACACACACACCCAGCACACAGTACACACACACACACACACACACACACACACACACACACACACACACACACCCAGCACACAGTACACACACACACACACACACACACACACACAGTAAAGCAACAGTCATTTATCCAACAAGATCTCATAGTTTCCCTTTGAAATTCGATGTATTATGGATGAAGGTCTATTTTTTAGGCATTCATTTCACATGATTACAGGGCTAAAACAGAAACAACTCAAAGGTTAACAGTTTAGGCATTCATTCTCATGGCATACTGGAGCATTGTGAACTGCGGTGGCACCGTGGTCTGAGCAGCGGGATTCAGCTCAGAGCATCCAGAGTTTGCACCCTGTGCTGGGCAATAGTTTTTAATTTTAATTTTTGTGAGCGCTGAGGAAGGCAGATATTAACGTTCTCAGGATCTTTTCAAACATCCAAAATCAAAGTCTATTTCTAGTGATCAGGCTGCATTTATCACCCTGGGTTTTAGGTCAAGCCTCTACTGGAGCAGACAGTGTGTGTGTGTGCCCGTGTGCACATGGATGTGTCCACCTTAAATCAGTGTATATCGGGAGGCTTCTGGGGAACTCCAGTATGTCTCCATTCTAACTCTGTTAAAATGACAGTGTAAAACAGTGTTAGTCACCAGCATGCTTCATGGGGATGCAAGTATTCACTTATCTGTAAATATAACTGTATATTTACCTGTACAGCTAATTTATCTATCTATCTATCTATCTATCTATCTATCTATCTATCTATCTATCTATCTATCTATCTATCTATCTATCTATCTATCTATCTATCTATCTATCTATCTATCTATCTATCTATCTATCTATCTATCTATCTATCTATCTATCTATCTATCTATCTATCTATCTTTCTATCTATCTATCTATCTATCTATCTATCTATCTATCTATCTATCTATGTGTGAAACTTACTCCTAAGCCTTAAGTGTTGCTGTTTAATTTTTTACGTTTCTGAGACGCCGACTGGTAAGATGCTTTGGGAGGGCAGTCACATGTGCTAGCAAGGCAGAGGTCCTGGGTTTGAGCCTCAGTGTGAGCCGAAGCGGTACTTGCTTAGCAGGCAGCGTGAATATACATTAACTCTCTGGCTCATCTGTACCAATGTAACAACCCAAACAGAAACTAGCCAAAGTACTCTGGATAAGTAATTTACCTACGGGTCTAACCAAGTCTCCTGTTTGCAGGCTGATCTTTCCCGAAGAAGCCCTACTAACTAAATAAAACCATTGCTATTCACACAGGGGCTAACTGATGTGTGGCAGGTAGCCTAGTGGTTAGAGCGTTGGGCCAGTAACTGAAAGGTTGCTGGTTCAAATACCTGAGCTGACAAGGTGAAAAACCTGCTGATGTGTCCTTGAGCAAGGCACTTAGCCCTGATTTGTGCTAGGGGCTGACCCTGTAGGTAGGCTGTCATTGTAAATTAGAATTTGTTCTTAACTGACTTGCCTAGTTAAATAAAATAAACTGTTGATCCCCTCCAAGCCCAGCTCTCTCCTGTATGCTGTCTGGCCAAGCCCAGCTCTCTCCTGTATACTGTCTGGCCAAGCCCAGCTCTCTCCTGTATACAGTCTGGTCAAGCCCAGCTCTGTCCTGTATACTGTCTGGCCAAGCCCAGCTCTCTCCTGTATACTGTCTGGCCAAGCCCAGCTCTCTCCTGTATACTGTCTGGCCAAGCCCAGCTCTCTCCTGTATACTGTCTGGCCAAGCCCAGCTCTCTCCTGTATACAGTCTGGCCAAGCCCAGCTCTCTCCTGTATACTGTCTGGCCAAGCCCTCCTGTAGAAGCTTTGGTGGTGGTTGTAGCTGAAATTAGTATGTTCTCCTGAATATAGATACTCTCTAGGTGCAGCAAGCCAAACAGAAACAGAAGTCAAGTGGATAAACTTAATACACCCATGGCCTTTTAGACTGGTTCCCATCTGTACTTGCCCATGTCAGTGGCTGCAGCTGAGAGCCTGTGGCTGTGATGTCATTGGGAAATGCCTCGTTTGGAGGTAATGGAGGGTCCTGTCTGTTGGCTGGAACACACCAAGTTACTATCCACTCACACTCACACACACACACACACAGGCTCAAACACACCTAGGACTATACAACCCTATGTTATTTCTCCTAGATATGAGTCAGCCAAAGTCATAAATGAGTATAATTGACATGTGTACTGGACTGACTATAATTTGGGTTTTCAACCAGGCTTAGCGCAGCAGGAGGTTTAGCTGGTGAATACTAGAATATAGAAAATAAAGTATTCTTGAGCTTTGGAAGGTATTTTGGCTTTTTGCAATAATAACTCTGACAGTCCGTGTAATGCCCTTGCTCCCATGCAGATCTATCCAAATCAGTCCGTAATGTATGACTTTTTTTTTCCAATTCAGTATTACTTTTCAGCATGTCCTTATTTCCATTGTACGGTTATCTGTCCATCATTTTGGAATCTGTCCCTTTCCTGACACTTAACTGCACGTAGACACACACACACACACGGTCTGTCAGTCTGTGCAGGTGTCCATCTCTATTATCTGATTCATACTTCCTTCCTAGGAAACGGGATGAGGTGAGGTCACACTCCTCCATGCAGGGGGATGGGGGGGATGGGGGGGCGTGTCCTAGACTGGATCCAAAGTTTTAAAAAGTATTTTAATAATACAGAAGCATTTTTCCATTCAATCTATTGTCCTCCAGGAATGGCTGAATATACCTCTCACATCCTCTTTGGCAGAGGCCCTCAGTCCCCCCAAGTGACACACACACACCACACACACACACGCACCACACACACTCTAAAACCTCGCTCATTCCATTTTCACTCATCCGTTCTAACCAGGAAATCCCATTGAGAATGTGGTTTAAAGGGAGACCTGACCCCTATATAACTTTTTTAACCTGGAGATCCCATTGAGACGGTGGTTTAAAGGGAGACCTGACCCTACTAAAAAGACTACATGGCGACTAGCTCTTAGGAAACTTTGCAGTATCTTGTTTTTTTTATGTACTATTTTTTACATTATTAGCTGAGGAAATGTTTTGTGTTATTACATACAGCTGGGAAGTACTATTGGATATCAGAGCGGCGATAACTACCAGCATTACAACCAGGAATATGACTTCCCTGGAGCAGATCCTTTGTTCACTCTCCCCAAAGCAATTGAACTTATTCCAGAGGCCGACCCAAAACATTGCCGGCGGAGGAGAGGCACTCAAGCTGGTCTGCTGGTTCGACTTAGGACGCGCGCACACCACCCACAGCTTCCGAGTATATTACTCACTAATGTCAAGTCTTTGGATAACAAAGTTGCTGAGGCAAGGATTAATTTCCAGAGAGACATCAGGGCCTGTAACATGCTTTGTTTCATGGAAACATGGCTCTCTTGGGATACTCTGTCGAAGTCGGTGCAGCCAGCAGGATTCTCAGGCCATTGCGCAGATATGAATAAATATCTCTACGGGAAGCAGAGGGGTGGAAGGGTGTGTTTCATGATTAACGACTCATGGTGTAATTGCAGTAACATGCAGGAACTCCTTTTGTTCACCCAGTCTAGAATACCTCACAATCAAATGCCGACCGTATTATCTCCCAAGAGAATTCTTGCTTCCGGACAGGCTGAACACATTCTTTGCCCGCTTTGAGGATAACACAGTGCTACCGACTCGGCCCGCTACCAAGGACTGTGGGCTCTCCTTCTCCGTGGCCAACGTGAGACATTTTTTAAAATGTGTTAACCCTCTCAAGGCTGCCGGCCAGGATGGCATCCCTAGCCGCGTCCTCAGAGCATGCGCAGACCAACTGGCTGGTGTATTTACAAGCATATTCAATCTATCTCTATCCTAGCCTGCTGTCCCCACATACTTCAAGATGGCCACCATTGTTCCTGTACCCAAGAAGGCAAAGGTAACTGAACTAAATGACTATCGCCCCGTAGCACTCACCTCTGTCATCATGAAATGCTTTGAGAGACTAGTCAAGGATCATATCACCTCTACCTTCCCTGCCAACATAGACCCCCTTCAATTTGCTTACCGCCACAATAGATCCACAGATGATGCAATCACCATCACTCTGCACACTGCCCTTTCCCATCTGGACAAGAGTATTACCTATGTAAGAATGCTGTTTATTGACTATAGCTCAGCATACAACACCATAGTACCCTCCAAGCTCATCATTAAGCTCGAGGCCCTGGGTCTGAACCCCACCCTGTGCAACTGGGTCCTGGACTTCCTGACGGGCCGCCCCCAGGTGGCGAAGGTAGGAAACACCTCCACTTCGCTGATCCTCAACACTGGGGCCCCACATGGGTGCGTGCTCAGCCTCCTCCTGTACTCCCTGTTTACCCCATGACTGCGTGGCCAAGCCCTCCTCCAACTCAATCATCAAGTTTGCAGACGACACACCAGTAGTAGGCTTGATTACCAACGATGACGAGACAGCCTACAGGGAGGAGTTGAGTGCTCTGGGAGTGTGGTGCCAGGAAAACAACCTCTCACTCAACGTCAACAAAACAAAGGAGATGATCGTGGACTTCAGGAAACAGCAGAGGGAGCACCCCCCTATCCACGTCGACGGGACCGCAGTGGAGAAGGTGGAAAATGTCAGGTTCCTTGGCATACACATCACTGACAAACTGAAATAGACCACCCACACAGACAGTGTGATGATGAAAGGCGCAACAGAGCCTCTTCAACCTCAGGAGGCTAAAGAAATTTGTCTTGGCACCTAAAACCCTCACAAACCTTTACAGATGCACAATTGAAAGCATCCTGTCAGGCTGTATTACCGCCTGGTACGGCAACTGCACTGTCCACAACCGCAAGGCTCTTCAGAGGGTGGTGCGGTCTGCCCAACGCATTACCGGGGGCAAACATCCCGCCATCACTAGCACATTAGAGACTGCTGCCTATAGACATAGACCAGAAATCACTGGACACTTTAAGAAATGAAACACTAGTCACTTTAATAATGTTTACATACTGTATATAAAAAAATTTGTGTTCCACAAATCTTGATGGGACTAAATTCAGAGGTGATGAGAGAACTTTAATTTAGTTTTAGGTTAATTGGAGGAGTATCTTGTAAGGATGTATGTTCAGAGAGGTCTCTGGAAACCTTTATGGTTTTCAGGTTTGGTGTCCAGAGACCTAGAGCCGCGAAGAACCCCCATACAGTTTTTTGGGGGGGATATGGGGGTGGTCGGGGAATGGGGTCGGACGATGGCGACGAGGTGCTCCTTTTTCCCAACACGTGGGGGCTCATGGATGAGCCCCTGCAGAGCCGGGATCGGCGGAAGAGGGAGGACGACTGGGGGAGTCTGCAACCTCCCACAGCGGAGGACCGGCAGCCGCCGGAGGGTTTTTTGACCGGCCTCTGGAGGAACAGGGGAGGTGGTGGACGGCTTGGCTGGAGCTGAGACCTCCCAGTCCGGAGCAGGAACCAGCCCGAAGGAGGACGAGGCCGACTTCGAGGACCGCAAGAGGATGTGGTCCAAACGACTGGCGGCTTCTCTTCCCGAGGCTCCTGGGCTGGTGCCCAGCCCGGTACCTCCAATGCCGGTTCTCAGCCCGATACCTCCAGCACTGGCTCCCAGCCCGGTAAGCCCTGTGCCTCCCCAGCTTGGTGGCGCCAGTTCGTGTCCTCAGCTCGGTAACGCCAGTACCGGTTCCTAGCCGGTGGCGTCAGGGGGTGTCCCCAGCTTGTTAGCGTCAGTACCGGTTCCTAGCCTGGTGGCGACAGTGCCGTTAACTAGCCCGGTAGGTCCTGTGCGTGTCCCCAGCTTGGAAGCGCCAGTACCCGTTCCTAGCCCGGTGGCGCCAGTGCGTGTCTTCAGCTCGGTAGCGCCAATGCTGGTTCCTAGCCCGGTGGCACCAGTGCCGGTTCCTAGCCTGGTAGCTCCAGTGCGTGTCCCCAGCTTGGTAGTGCCAGTACCGGTTCCTAGCCCGGTGGCGCCAGTGCGTGTCCTCAGCTCGGTAGCACCAGTACCGGTTCCTAGCCCGGTGGTGTCAGGGGGTGTCCCCAAATTGGTAGCGCCAGTGCCGGTTCCTAGCCCGGTGGCGCCAGTCCGTGTACCCAGCGTGGTAGTGCTAGTGCCGCTTCTGAGCCCGGTGGTGCCAGTGCCGGTTCCTAGCCCGGTAGCTCCAGTGCGTGTCCTCAGCTTGGTAGCGCCAGTACCAGTTCATAGCCCGGTAGCGTCAGGTGGTGTCCCCAGCATGGTAGCGCCAGTGCCGGTTCCTAGCCCGGTAGCTCCAGTGTGTGTCCCCAGCTTGGTAGCGCCAGTACCGGTTCCTAGCCCGGTGGCGCAAGTGTGTGTCCTCAACTTGGTAGTGCCAGTACCAGTTCCTAGCCCGGTGGCGTCAGGGGATGTCCCCAGCTTGGTAGCGCCAGTGCCGGTTCCTATCCCGGTGGCATTAGTGCGTGTACCCAACGCGGTAGCGCTAGTGCCGGTTCCGAGCCCGGTAGCTCCAGTGCCAGTTCCTAGCCCGGTGGCTTTGGTGCGTGTCCCCAGCGTGGTAGCGCTAGTGCCGGTTCCTAGCCAGGTAGTTCCAGTGCCGGAGCAGTCCACTCCACCGGTGCCCTGTCCGGGACCGGTCGTCAGCCTCGCCCCAGTGCCGGAGCAGTCCGCTCCACCGGTGCCCAGTCCGGGATCGGCCAGTACCGGAGCAGTCGCCTCCATTGCTGCTCAATCCGGGAAAGAGCTACAGCCCTGCTCCTAAGCCAGAACCCCCACCAACGCCTGTTCCCCTCCCTGAACTCCCCTGCTGGTGTTACTAGTCTTGCGGCCGGGAGTCCGCGCCTTTGGGAGGGGGTATTGTAAGGATTTGTGTTCAGAGAGGTCTCTGGAAACCTTTATGGTTTTCAGGTTTGGTGTCCAGAGACCTCTCTGGAAATATCTATGTTTGGGATTGGTCCCCAATTAGAGGATTGGGGAGCCTATTTAAGTATTAGTTATTCCCTCCTGTGTTTGTGGGTTTTTGTGTGTGTTCCTTTTTTGTTTCACACCTGTTCATGGTCGCTGTCTCTCCTTTTTTTGGTTTTAGGATTACACATGTTTTTGCACCCCAGCTCTGCGCTTCGGGTCCTGTCTAAATACGATATTTAGAAAAGTAGTCACTGTGTGGTCGCCTGTTAAGCAGCTCCCATTGTTTGTGCGTTAATTGTTGTTTTAGTATGTTTTCGTGAGGTATTTTTGCAACAGTTGAACTATAATAGTTCAGGATTATGGAGTGCTACTGTAAGGTTTTAACTGTCCTTTTTATCACTGAGGCACTTTTTCATTTTTCTCAGCGCTGAACGTACAAGTGAGTCCTCAATTATTTACAACCGAGCCCAGCTCCTGGATTTAGCACACGCAGCGCTATTGCACGTCAGGGAAAAGATTGATATTCTGAACGAGTTGAAAAGGCGACGGCGTGGATGCAGGGCAGGTTGGAAGTGTAAGGCAAAGCTGAGTAAGTACAAGCCGGCTATACCGTCTATCATCATGGGCAACGTGAGATCGCTACATAACAAGGTGGATGAGCTTGAGGGTCTGGTCGGTGGACAAAGAGAATACCGGGAAGCTAGTCTACTGTGCTTTACAGAGACATGGCTGAATGATAACATCCCCATAGACAACGTCACTATCGGCAGTTTTCAGACCATCAGAGTGGACAAGGATAGCGCTTCTTCCAGTAAGAATAAGGGAGGGGGGCTGGCTTTATTAGTTAACAACAGACAGTGTAATCCGAGCCATATTACTGTTAAGGAACAGTTTTGTAGCCCGGACATTGAGCTGTTAGGCATTAGCCTGAAACTCTACTATTTGTAGAGGGAATTCACGGTGGCCATTGATGTTATTGTTTACATCCCGCCCTCCGCTGACGCAAACACAGCATGCGACGTCATCCACTTTGTAATTGCGAGGTTACAGACAACGTATCCCAGTGCCTTCTTTGCCATTTCGGGGAATTTTAACCATGCATCTCTCTCCTCAACGCTGCCCACGTTCAAACAGTTCGTGAAGTGCCCAACCAGGAATAATACAACTCTGGAGTTGTTATATGCTAATGTGAAGGATGCATACAACTCCACTGCACTCCTTCCCCTCGGTAGATCGGATCACAACCTTGTCCACCTCACCCCCCTCTACAGGCCTATGGTCCAACAGCAGCCAGCGACCACTAGGACCATTAGGAGATGGTCCCCGGAGGCGAATGAGGCCCTGAAGGACTGCTTTGAGACAACAGACTGGAATGTGCTCTGTGAGGCTCATGGGGAGGACAGGTCACCAGCGACCTGAAGGCCGTGCTGAATGAGAAGAAGAGGGCCTTCAAGGAGGGGGACAGGGACAAATTGAAATGCGTCCAAAGGGAGCTGAAGTTGCGGATTGCTGAGGGGAAGAGAGGGTATAAGGAGAAGATGTGTTTTTGACTATGTTTGTTTAACATTTAACTCTGTGTTGTTGTTTTTGTCGCACTGCTTTGCTTTGTCTTGGCCAGGTCGCAGTTGCAAATGAGAACTTGTTCTCAACTGACCTACCTGGTTAAATAAAGGTGCATTTTTTATTTTTTTTTATAAATAAAAATAAAATGGAGGACAAGCTGAGGCAGAGCCAGGTGAGAGAGGTGTGGAAGAGTATGAGAAACATCACTGGCTTCAAAAAGTCAAACAGTGGGCAGACGGAGGGGACCCAGGACAGAGCCAATGAGCTGAACAAATTTTTTAACAGGTTCGATACTGGCCCTGTCCACCTCCCCTCCAGCTCCCCAGGCCACACACCCTCACAGCTGTCCCACCCACACTTTGCTCACAACACCTCCGTTGAGACAATCTGTGACCCCCTCGAAATCTCCGCCCCCGCTCCCTCTGGACTGATCCTCAAAACCACCCTTTCCCCCACCTCTGGACTGATCCTCAAAACCCCCCTTCCCCCCACCTGGGCTGGCTTTCACCACCAACCAAGTGAAGTAATTCTTTGACTGAACTTACGTAGTCATTCACTCTAGGCTGCATATTAGTATCCTGTCAGTTGTATCTTTTTTCATTACTTTTAGTATGTCGAATGTGCAATACGTGCATTTATCTGTAATTAAACCCCGCACTAAGGACTGTATTTTAAGGTAATTACTATCTATCATTACCCTAAATTATATCATACACACATTTAGCTATTTAAGTATCTCTTCCTGTCATTTACCTGTACAGTTTTTATTATTTGTATTTTATTTAAACTTTATTTTGACAGGGAAAACAGACTGAGACCTAGATCTCTTTTACGGCTGTGCCCTGTGTAAACATGTCGACATGTACAATTTAGACACACAGACAGACATTTTGTATCTCAAAACATACAAAACAGAGAAACATTTCAAGAAAAACGACCCTGGTGTCCTCCTGACTGATCCTGTGTCCTCCTGACTGATCATGTGTCTTCCTGACTGATCCTGTGTCCTCCTGACTGATCCTGTGTCCTCCTGACTGATCCTGTGTCCTCCTGACTGATCCTGTGTCCTCCTGACTGATCCTGTGTCTTCCTGACTGATCCTGTGTCTTCCTGACTGATCCTGTGTCCTCCTGACTGATCCTGTGTCTTCCTGACTGATCCTGTCTCCTCCTGACTGATCCTGTGTCCTCCTGACTGATCCCGTATCTTCCTGACTGATCCTGTCTCCTCCTGACTGATCCTGTGTCCTCCTGACTGATCCTGTGTCCTCCTGTGTGACTAATATTGTTGTCCTCCTGTATCCTTCTGCTCTGACCTATAGGAAGCCAGCAAATGAAGCCCACCTGGCAACTATTTTAGGAGCGAGGGAGAGAGACACACACAGAAGGCTGTAACTAAACATCCTCCAGAAGCACACAGTATGATGTCACCACTAATGTTCCACTTCCAAGAGGAATTTGAGGCTTAAAACTTCAACTGAAAGTTTGAAATGTGTGTGTGTGCGTGTGGCCGTGTTTGTGAGAGTGGACTTTTGTGAATCGTATAGCTTTTAAAACGTCTAACTAATATCCAAAAGCCAACATTAAATCCTCTTTTCTCTGAACCTTTTTCTCTATCAACTTGAGTTAAATTCATGCTAATTTGTAAGCATCATAATCTGTCCTTATCTTAAAATAACATAATTTCCATAATGTTGAAAGAAAACGCAGACATTTTTCCCCAAGCTGCTTTAACTCTGGAGGCTTTCAGAATGAGGGGAAGGAAAGTAGCCTGAAAACCTCCTTTTGATAAAAGTTGTCTAAAATGGCACCTTATCCTCTATATACAGTATATGCCTGAATGTTAGCTGGGAAACATCTCTCAGTCGGTTCTTAAGGCTACTTCCTTCTTATCGTAATTGTTCAAGTATGACCAATCTGAAAACATATTTTTGGCAAAGTCTCACAGTCTGCCTGAAAGTTAGCTGGGAAACATCTCTCAGTCAGTTCTTATTTCATTTCTCAGCACTAGACTTCTTTAGGCTACTTCTTACTAATTTCAATAGTCCAAGGCTACGTCCCAAATGGCATCCTGTTCCCTATATAGTGCACTACATTTGACCAGAACCCTGTGGGCCCTGGTCAAAAGCAGTGCACTAATTAGGGAATAGTGTGTTATTTGGGACAGAGTCATAGGTCTCTGTAATCTACTGAGGATCTGGAAGGGGGAAACAGGAAAACAACAGTATGTTTTATAGTTGCAATGCCCTCTGTCTTTACACACACTAATATGAGTGGTGCAGACTGATTGCTGCTACTATTAACTCTTTATGAGGATAGAATAACAGACAGGGATGATGTCGTCGTAGTGGTGTGTTGTTTTGGGCAGAGATGTGGGGAGGAGGAAAAGGAGGGGAGGGGAGGAGAGGAAATGAGGAGAGGAAATGAGGAGAGGAAATGGAGAGGAGAGGAGAGGAGAGGAGAGGAGAGGAGAGGAGAGGAGAGGAGAGGAGAGGAGAGGAACTGAGGAGAGGAAATGAGGAAGAGAGGAGAGGAGAGGAGAGGAGAGGAGAGGAGAGGAGAGGAGAGGAGAGGAGAGGAGAGGAGAGGAGAGGAGAGGAGAGGAGAGGAGAGGAGAGGAGAGGAGAGGAGAGGAGAGGAGAGGAGAGGAAATAATGGAAGGAGGAGGAGAAGATGAAAAGAAGAGGAGATGAGGCAGAAAGGAATTGAAGAGGAGGGAGGAGTCATCGTCTACTGGGGTCGGTGAGGTCTCTAGCAAGGACCTGTGTGTGTGTGTGTGTGCGTGTGTGTGTGTGCGTGTGTGTGTGTGTGTGTGCGCGTGTGTGTGTGTGTGTGTGTGTGTGTGTGTGTGTGTGTGTGTGTGTGTGTGTGTGTGTGTGTGTGTGTGTGTGTGTCATCGTCTACTGGGGTCGGTGAGGTCTCTAGCAAGGACCTGTGTGTGTGTGTGTGCGTGTGTGTGTGTGCGTGTGTGTGTGTGTGTGTGCGCGTGTGTGTGTGTGTGTGTGTGTGTGTGTGTGTGTGTGTGTGTGTGTGTGTGTGTGTGTGTGTGTGTGTGTGTGTGTGTGTGTGTAAGCAATCGTGTGTGTTTGCGTTTGTCAACCTGTGGCAGGTTGTACTACTGCCAGTTAACCACTGGACATCCTGTATTACCCTGTACTACTGCCAGTTAACCACTGGACATCCTGTATTACCCTGTACTAGTGCCAGTTAACCACTGGACAGCCTGTATTACCCTGTACTACTGCCAGTTAACCACTGGACATCCTGTATTACCCTGTACTAGTGCCAGTTAACCACTGGACATCCTGTATTACCCTGTACTACTGCCAGTTAACCACTGGACATCCTGTATTACCCTGTACTACTGCCAGTTAACCACTGGACATCCTGTATTACCCTGTACTAGTGCCAGTTAACCACTGGACAGCCTGTATTACCCTGTACTACTGCCAGTTAACCACTGGACATCCTGTATTACCCTGTACTACTGCCAGTTAACCACTGGACAGCCTATATACGGATCCTGGCCAAACTGCTGGCCATCATGGACAACGTCACCCACCCTCTGCACACTATGGTTATGACGCAGAGGAGCACTTTCAGTCACAGACTGATCCCACCACGGTGTGCCAGAGAGCGCTACAGGAGGTCCTTCCTGCCGGCGGCTATGAGACTATATAATGCCTCACCGGGGTGCCGTGCCGTCGGCAACATAGATCTGGAACTGTTGGGGTGCTAGGACCTAGTTTAACAATTATGCATCCATCCGTGAGTAACTCTGGTCCGTCAGCACTCATCCACTCAGGACCTATTTATTCATACAGGTCTGTATATACATACTCATGTACAGTTGTTATATTATATCACATGCAATATTGTAAGTAATTATTGGACGTAGGCATTCACTCAGGAATGCATATTAGTATCCTGCCAGTTGCACCTTTTCTCATTGCTTTTAGTATATCGAATGTGCAATAAGTGCAGTTGTCTGTAATTAAACCCTGCGCACTAAGGACTGTATTTTAAGGGAATTACTATTATTACCCCAAATGATATCATACACACATTTAGCTATTAAAGTATCTCTTCCTGTCATTTACCTGTACAGTTTGTGTAAACATGCAAGTATTCACTTATCTGTAAATATAACTGTATACCTAACTGTACAGCTAATTTAACTAATTTAACCATGCAAAATTTTCACTTACCTGTTAATTTACCCAGTCTGTCTATTAAGTAAACTATTATTACCCTCGCTCATATCATACGCATTTTTAGCTACTGAAGTATTTCTCTGCCATCGACCTGTATAGTATAGTTAACCATCCAACATCCACCAATGTATAGTGTACATATTCAGCCAACCACTCATACTATGCAATGTCTTTTTATAGCTTTTTTTGCACTCCAGATATCTTGTATTTCTATACTTTTTCATACTGCCGCTCTATGTATCATGTACCGTGTATCTGTCTTTTGTGTACTTTTCGTTGTGGCATTTTGCACCTGCCCTGTGTTTTGTTGTAGCTGCTTGACAATGAAATTTCCCCCCCGGGGATCAATAAAGTACCTATCTATCTATCTATCTATCTATCTATCTATCTATCTATCTATCTATCTATCTATCTATTACCCTGTACTACTGCCAGTTAACCACTGGACAGCCTGTATTACCCTGTACTACTGCCAGTTAACCACTGGACATCCTGTATTACCCTGTACTACTGCCAGTTAACCACTGGACATCCTGTATTACCCTGTACTAGTGCCAGTTAACCACTGGACAGCCTGTATTACCCTGTACTACTGCCAGTTAACCACTGGACAGCCTGTATTACCCTGTACTACTGCCAGTTAACCACTGGACAGCCTGTATTACCCTGTACTACTGCCAGTTAACTACTGGACATCCTGTATTACCCTGTACTACTGCCAGTTAACCACTGGACATCCTGTATTACCCTGTACTACTGCCAGTTAACCACTGGACATCCTGTATTACCCTGTACTAGTGCCAGTTAACCACTGGACAGCCTGTATTACCCTGTACTACTGCCAGTTAACCACTGGACAGCCTGTATTACCCTGTACTACTGCCAGTTAACCACTGGACATCCTGTATTACCCTGTACTACTGCCAGTTAACTACTGGACATCCTGTATTACCCTGTACTACTGCCAGTTAACCACTGGACATCCTGTATTACCCTGTACTACTGCCAGTTAACCACTGGACAGCCTGTATTACCCTGTACTACTGCCAGTTAACCACTGGACAGCCTGTATTACCCTGTACTACTGCCAGTTAACTACTGGACATCCTGTATTACCCTGTACTAGTGCCAGTTAACCACTGGACAGCCTGTATTACCCTGTACTACTGCCAGTTAACCACTGGACAGCCTGTATTACCCTGTACTACTGCCAGTTAACCACTGGACAGCCTGTATTACCCTGTACTACTGCCAGTTAACCACTGGACAGCCTGTATTACCCTGTACTACTGCCAGTTAACCACTGGACAGCCTGTATTACCCTGTACTACTGCCAGTTAACCACTGGACATCCTGTATTACCCTGTACTAGTGCCAGTTAACCACTGGACAGCCTGTATTACCCTGTACTACTGCCAGTTAACCACTGGACAGCCTGTATTACCCTGTACTACTGCCAGTTAACCACTGGACAGCCTGTATTACCCTGTACTACTGCCAGTTAACTACTGGACATCCTGTATTACCCTGTACTACTGCCAGTTAACTACTGGACATCCTGTATTACCCTGTACTACTGCCAGTTAACCACTGGACATCCTGTATTACCCTGTACTACCGCCAGTTAACCACTGGACAGCCTGTATTACCCTGTACTACTGCCAGTTAACCACTGGACAGCCTGTATTACCCTGTACTAGTGCCAGTTAACCACTGGACAGCCTGTATTACCCTGTACTACTGCCAGTTAACCACTGGACAGCCTGTATTACCCTGTACTAGTGCCAGTTAACCACTGGACAGCCTGTATTACCCTGTACTACTGCCAGTTAACCACTGGACATCCTGTATTACCCTGTACTAGTGCCAGTTAACCACTGGACAGCCTGTATTACCCTGTACTACTGCCAGTTAACTACTGGACATCCTGTATTACCCTGTACTACTGCCAGTTAACCACTGGACAGCCTGTATTACCCTGTACTAGTGCCAGTTAACCACTGGACATCCTGTATTACCCTGTACTAGTGCCAGTTAACCACTGGACAGCCTGTATTACCCTGTACTACCGCCAGTTAACCACTGGACAGCCTGTATTACCCTGTACTACTGCCAGTTAACCACTGGACAGCCTGTATTACCCTGTACTAGTGCCAGTTAACCACTGGACAGCCTCTATTACCCTGTACTACTGCCAGTTAACCACTGGACAGCCTGTATTACCCTGTACTACTGCCAGTTAACCACTGGACAGCCTGTATTACCCTGTACTACTGCCAGTTAACCACTGGACATCCTGTATTACCCTGTACTACTGCCAGTTAACCACTGGACAGCCTGTATTACCCTGTACTACTGCCAGTTAACCACTGGACAGCCTGTATTACCCTGTACTACCGCCAGTTAACCACTGGACAGCCTGTATTACCCTGTACTACTGCCAGTTAACCACTGGACAGCCTGTATTACCCTGTACTACTGCCAGTTAACCACTGGACAGCCTGTATTACCCTGTACTAGTGCCAGTTAACTACTGGACATCCTGTATTACCCTGTACTACTGCCAGTTAACCACTGGACATCCTGTATTACCCTGTACTACTGCCAGTTAACCACTGGACAGCCTGTATTACCCTGTACTACTGCCAGTTAACCACTGGACAGCCTGTATTACCCTGTACTACTGCCAGTTAACTACTGGACAGCCTGTATTACCCTGTACTACTGCCAGTTAACCACTGGACAGCCTGTATTACCCTGTACTACTGCAAGTTTTAACCATATTGGATGTCTCAAATGGTACCCTACTTTTGACCAGGGCCCATAGAGTTCTGTTCAAAAGTAGTGCACTATATAGGGAACAGGGTGCCATTTAATGTAAAGTAGTGCACTATATAGGGAACAGGGTGCCATTTGGGACGCAGCCATAGTGTGTTGCATAACAGTCAAATGGTCAGCGATTTTCAACCCATACTACTCATTCTATTTCTATGGTCACAGCTAAAGACTGCTGCAATGAGTTGTACATATACCTCTGGAACCATCCAGAAACATGACATATACCTCTGGAACCATCCAGAAACATGACATATACCTCTGGAACCATCCAGAAACATGACATATACCTCTGGAACCATCCAGAAACATGACATATACCTCTGGAACCATCCAGAAACATGACATATACCTCTGGAACCATCCAGAAACATGACATATACCTCTGGAACCATCCAGAAACATGACATATACCTCTGGAACCATCCAGAAACATGACATATACCTCTGGAACCATCCAGAAACATGACATATACCTCTGGAACCATCCAGAAACATGACATATACCTCTGGAACCATCCAGAAACATGACATATACCTCTGGAACCATCCAGAAACATGACATATACCTCTGGAACCATCCAGAAACATGACATATACCTCTGGAACCATCCAGAAACATGACATATACCTCTGGAACCATCCAGAAACATGACATATACCTCTGGAACCATCCAGAAACATGACATATACTTCTGGAACCATCCAGAAACATGACATATACCTCTGGAACCATCCAGAAACATGACATATACCTCTGGAACCATCCAGAAACATGACATATACCTCTGGAACCATCGCCTCCCTCTTTGCAGTAGCAGAAAAACAATGATACAGAAATACACAAACTGAAGTGGCTAACAAGATCCTCACAACAGTTTAGATAACATATGGGGTGGCAGGTAGCCCAGTGGTTAGAGCATTGGGCCCGTAACCGAAACCGCTGGATCGAATCCCTGAGCTGACAAGGTAAAAATCTCTCTTTCTGCTCCTGAACAAGGCAGTTAACCCACTGTTCCCTGGTAGGCTGTCATTGTAAGTAAGAATTTGTTCTTAACTGACTTGCCTAGTTAAATAAAAAACAACAGTTTAGGTAACATATAGGTGAGTGTAACTTTATATGGGAGAAACCAGCATCTTTACCATCAAGCCAAGAAGGAATTTCCCTCTTGGGCTGAGGATGATCTTAGAGGCAGGGCACTCACCTCCACCATGCTGGTTGAAATATCAACTTGTATGATCTATGAAATGGTTTTGGCTACTACTCTACTAACTCTTCTATCAGTCTCTTTTGAGACTCGTAAAAGACACCTTCAAATCCACTCCTTTCCCCTTCCTCTCCTTTCTGACACCTCTGTCCTATCATCTCTCCTCTCCTCTCCTCTCATCTGCTCTCCTCTGCCCCCCCTTGTGACACCATTCCTCCTCTCCTCCTCTCCTCTCCTCTCCCAACCTGCGGTACGTGTGACACTCTCAGCCCTGATTGGTTCAGCAGACAGAAGGTCCGTTGTGATTGTCTGAAGTCCATCTACCATGTCATGGTGTTCAGGTCTGGTGAAGACCGTTCAGCTACAGATTGAGAGACAGACACATGGTAGAGGAGTTAACCATTCTGAGAGGCATGGAGCAGAGGGAGGAAGACGTGAGATTCTGAATAAGTCAATAAAGTTTTCTGATTCTAATTATAGAACGCCCCCATCAAGTAAGACACTCTATTCTCAACTCTGAACTTATTTTACATGTTTTAGTGCCAATGGTTCATTTTAAGAAACTCAATCCGGATTTCAACTTTCTCTTCAAAGTTGTAATGGTAGAATGCACAAGGTGCAACTTTGAAATTGGGTAGTGCATCATCAGTTTCCCTCTTGTCATGTCAGTTATTGCAGA
>CM042404.1:2677332-2694832 GCA_023634145.1 Thymallus thymallus | reverse complement strand
AGTACAAGAGGCAGAGGTGATTATACTCATATCATATATTACAGATGTTGTGCTCTATATACTCATGTGATGGTAAAATGTGATTATACTCATGTGATGGTAAAATGTGATTATACTCAAGTGATGGTAAAATGTGATTATACTCATGTGATGGTAAAATATGATTATACTCATGTGATGGTAAAATATGATTATACTCATGTGATGGTAAAATATGATTATACTCATGTGATGGTAAAATGTGATTATACTCATGTGATGGTAAAATATGATTATACTCATGTGATGGTAAAATATGATTATACTCATGTGATGGTAAAATGTGATTATACTCATGTGATGGTAAAATGTGATTATACTCATGTGATGGTAAAATATGATTATACTCATGTGATGGTAAAATATGATTATACTCATGTGATGGTAAAATATGATTATACTCATGTGATGGTAAAATATGATTATACTCATGTGATGGTAAAATATGATTATACTCATGTGATGGTAAAATATGATTATACTCATGTGATGGTAAAATGTGATTATACTCATGTGATGGTAAAATGTGATTATACTCATGTGATGGTAAAATGTGATTATACTCATGTGATGGTAAAATATGATTATACTCATGTCATATAACTGTAATGTTCGATATATGTTGGTAAAATGTGACACCACCAACCTTCATGGGTATTTTACTGGTCATAGAACTGGTGTGAAATCGTTAGAGGAAACAGAGTGAATGTAAAGAAAACATTCATCTAACTTACACTGAACAAAAATATAAACACAACAATTTCAAAGATTTTACTGAGCTACACTTCACAGAAGGAAATCAGTCAATAGAAATAAATAAATTAGGCCCTAATCTATTAATTTCACATGACTAGGAATACAGATATGCATCTGTTGGTCACAGATGGGTAGGAGCGTGGATCAAAAAACCAGTCAGTATCTGGTGTGACCACCATTTGCCTCATGCAGCGCAACACATCTCCTTCGCATAGAGTTGAACACACTGTCGTACACGTCAATCCAGAGCATCCCAAACATGCTCAATGGGTGACATGTCTGGTGAGTGCAGGCCATTGTGTACAGGTCCTTGCAACATGGGCCATGCATTATCATACTGAAACATGAGGTGATGGCGGCGGATGAATGGCACGGTATCTCTGTGCATTCGAATTGCCATAGATAAAATGCAATTGTGTTCATTGTCCGTAGCTTATATTTGTCCATACCATAACCCCAACCCAACCATGGGGCACTCTGTTTACAATGTTGACATCAGCAAACCGCTTGCCCAAAAGATGCCATACACGCTGTCTGCCATCTGCCCGGTACAGTTGAAACTGCATTTGCCCACTGAGGTTGGTTACAACGTTAAACTGTAGTCAGGTCAAGACCCTAGTGAGGACGACGAGCACACAGATGAGCTTCCCTGAGACGGTTTCTGACAGTTTGTGCAGAAATCCTTTGTTTGTACAAACCCACAGTTTCATCAGCTGTCCGGTGGCCTCAGACGATCCCGCAGGTGAAGAAGCCGGATGTGGAGGTCCTGGGCATTCGTGGTTATACGTGGTCTGTGGTTGTGAGGCCAGTTGGATGTACTGGCAAACTCTCTAAAACGACGTTGGAGGAGGCTTATGGTAGAGAAATTAACATTTAATTATCTGGTAACAGCTCCTATGGACATTCCTGCTGTCAGCATGCCAGTTATAAAAAGTATTTAGCTGAGAGTTCCAGGAATTCTACAACTTTAGAAAGGGAAGATCATTTGGAGATTAGACGGTGGTTATCTAAGTCAGAAGGATCTCCTCCTTTGTGTAGGGGGAGGACATGTGCTGCTTTCCACATCTTAGAGAGAACACCAGAAACAATAGTCAAGTAAAAAATATACAATAGGTTAAAAATATAGGTTCTGCAATAAGTGGGGCAGAGAGCTGCGGTAAGAAGGGATCAAGAGAATTGTCACACACACACACACAAACTGGCCTATTGTGGTCTCTGTGCACACGCTGTGTTTAAAGAGTGAAATGTGGGTGCCATGTGGGGCATGGAGGTAGGTGTGTGTATGTGCGTGTCCGTGCAAGCTTGCTGTGGGGTCTGCGTGTGTCACGTGAAATATGGGTGCCATGTGGGATAACTATAACATTGCAGGGGGTTTCAGGAGGTATTAGGAGGTCTCAGGAAGTGGCAGGGGGGTCTCAGGGGGTCTCAGGGGCATCTCGTGGGGTCTCCTTAGTGAAGAACTTTGATCATATGCATTATTAGTGATGAATGTCCAGGTCCTCAGAGAAATTAATCAATAGATAAAAGCTCACAAGTTATTTATTACTGTTTTAACTTGTTTCGTAAGAAAGAGGAAGATCTGAGGGGAAAATGTTGACATGTTTTTTCACAACATTATATACAGTGAAGTCGGAAGTTTACATACACTTAGGCTGAAGTCATTAAAACTCATTTTTCAACCAATCCACAGATTTCATGTTAAACTATAGTTTTAGCAAGTCAGTTAGGACATCTACTTTGTGCATGACACAAGTAATTCTTCCAACAATTGTTTACCAACAGATTATTTCACTTATAATTCACTGTATCACAATTGCAGTGGGTCAGAAGTTTACTTACACTAAATTGACTGTGTCTTTAAACTCCAAAAATTCCAGAAAATGATGTCATGGCTTTAGAAGCTTCTGATAGGCTAATTGACATAATTTGAGTCAATTGGAGGTGTACCAGTGGATGCATTTCAAGGCCTACCTTCAAACTCAGTGCCTCTTTGCTCGATATCAAGGGAAAATCAAAAGAAATCAGCCAAGACCTCAGAAAAACAATTGTAGACCTCCACAAGTCTGGTTCATCCTTGGGAGCAATTTCAAAACGTCTGAAGGTACCACGTTCATCTGTACAAACAATAGTACGCAAGTATAAACACCATGGAACCACGCAGCCGTCATCCCGCTCAGGAAGGAGACGTGTTCTGTCTCCTAGAGATTAACGTACTTTGGTGTAAATAGTGCAAATCAATCCCAGAACAACAGCAGGACCTTGTGAAGATGCTGGAGGAAACAGGTACAAAAGTATCTATATCCACAGTAAAACAAGTCCTATACCGACATAACCTGAAAGGCCGCTCAGCAAGGAAGAAGCCACTGCTCCAAAACCGCCATAAAAAAGCCAGACTACGGTTTGCAACTGCACATGGGGACAAAGATGATACTTTTTGGAGAAATGTCCTCTGGTCTGATGAAACAAAAATAGAACTGTTTGGCCATAATGACCATTGTTATGTTTGGAGGAAAAAGGGGGAGGCTTGCATGCCGAAGAACACCATCCCAACCGTGAAGCACGGGGGTGGCAGCATCATGTTGTGGGGGTGCTTTGCTGCAGGAGGGACTGGTGCACTTCACAAAATAGATGGTATCATGAGGAAGGAAAATGATGTGGATATATTGAAGCAACATCTCAAGACATCAGTCAGGAAGTTAAAGCTTCGTCGCAAATGGGTCTTCCAAATGGACAATGACCCCAAGCATACTTCCAAAGTTGTGGCAAAATGGCTTAAGGACAACAAAGTCAAGGTATTGGAGTCGCCATCACAAAGCCTTGACCTCAATCCTATAGAAAATCTGTGGGCAGAACTGAAAAAGCGTGTGGGAGCAAGGAGGCCTACAAACCTGACTCAGTAACACCAGTTCTGTCAGGAGGAATGGGCCAAAATTCACCCAACGTATTGTGGGAAACTTGTGGAAGGCTACGTGAAACGTTTGACCCAAGTTAAAGAATTTAAAGGCAATGCTACCAAATACTAATTGAGTGTATGTAAACTTCTGACCCACTGGGAATGTGATGTGAAATAAAAGCTGTAATAAATCATTCTCTCTACTATTATTCTGACATTTCACACATTCTTAAAATAAAGTGGTGATCCTAACTGACCTAAGACAGGGAATTTTTACTTAGATTAAATGTCAGGAATTGTGAAAAACTGAGTTTAAATGTATGGCGTATGTAAACTTCCTACTTCAACTGATCATACACACACTCACAGCATCGCAGGACAACATTATATATTACTATTATAATTGTTGTCACTTTGTCCTGCATGTTGGAGCACGGAGGTCAAGAATGTCACTGTAATTACATCTGCAACCCTGTACACTATACCCTGTACACTATACCCTGTACACTATACCCTGTACACTATACCCTGTACACTATACCCTGTACACTATACCCTGTACACTATACCCTGTACACTATACCCTGTACATGTGACTATTAAACTCTCTAATCTAATATAAAGACACTGTTCAGCTGTTTGGGTGATTAATAAAGACTCCTCTCTTCCTCTCTCTCTCTCTCTCTCTCTCTCTCTCTCTCTCTCTCTCTCTCTCTCTCTCTCTTCCTCTTCCTCTCTCTCTTCCTCTCTCTCTTCCTCTCTCTCTTCCTCTTCCTCTCTCTCTTCCTCTCTCTCTTTCTCTCTCTCTCTCTCTTCCTCTCTCTCTCTTAACAGCTTACTTTACCTTCTCTTCTCCTTGTTTCTCCCTCTCTTCTCTCTCTCCACCTGTGGCTTAATAAAGGCCTTAATCATCATGCTTCTGAATCCCTCTGCCTGCCTGACACCCTAGAACACTAAACCATGAGGGCGACAGTCATTTCCTGCAGAATGGCTTTGTGGTTTATCAGCTTTTAATGAATCACCGTTCAAACACAGAATGATCTGCTGCAGAATGCACACACACACACACACACACACACAGACACACACACACACACACACACACACACATAGCTGCACTTTTATCCTTGAAACATGAGCAGGTATGGTATGTTTCCACTCACACCTCACACTCATAAAAGAGTAGTGCCGTATAAAACATTCCTCTGATCTAAGATCAGCAGTAAAGCTTCATGGTAGTCATCTGCAGAGATATCTATTTAGAGAGTTGGGCCAACTTTTAGAATTTAAAATATTGTTCTTATTCTAGATAAAATGTGAAAACGTTACATTTTTTGTGTGTTTTGTCGAGAGAAGAAATGTGAAAGTTCTACCCAATCTAAAGTTAAAACATTTTAAAAACAGATATTTTCAAATGATCAGTGCTATCTGGGATGCTTGAGACTTCCCTACCTTAAACAACCCTACCCTAACCTTAACCATTTTAAATGTCAACTTCAAATGGGGTAGGGATGTTTTTTTACTTTTAATCCTACCCTGTGTTAGGATATTTCTTATTTTCATAACCATAGAAACGTGCTGTTTTCACATGTAGACACTGGTTTGGTGCTGGAGATAATATGAGGTTGAAAAGTGGTAGAAGTGCTAACATGGTTGCCATAGAGAATGTGGTTGTGTAAATGCATCATAATGCAGAAACCTCAATGTCCCAACTGTCTAAATACATGGCTCCGGTCATATGTATTCTTCAAGGCCACAGATTGCACATGTTAACTAAGGTCAATGTCTGTGACCCCGTGGAAATCTAATTAGCATAATTGATCCCAACACTTTCTCAATAAAGCCACTGGCACACTCTGGTAAAATAATTATTTGCATCGCAATCAAACGTGACCCATTGCAAGAAGCTAGGCATTTGGAGAGGAGAGGATAGGCATTTAATGAAACAGGTTATAAATAATTTGTTTTGTAAATACGAATAACATTTTTAAATTAGCCCAGTTGGTTTAGCCACGGAAAAAGACAGGAACCTTCCCACTAGCCATGATTGGCTGAGATGGGTTGGGCTGGACATGCAGAGAGATGAGTTCGGATTGGTTTGCCATGTAGCATCCTTCTGTCTATAACATGAGCTGCACAGTATGTGTAGATAATCCTTGCTACTGCTGCTTTTTTTAAAGAAAAAGTGTTGCTACTGCTCTCAACATTGATGACAGTGATGTTGTCACAGAAGAAGTTGACTGAGTTTTGAAATCAGGAAGCAGAGAGATAAATTGACAAATGTGGAGTGAGTCGAAAAGAGAACACAGAAGACTGTTGTATAAAACATTACATCTTTAAATTAAGGTCAACCATGGCCTCCGTGACAGAGAGGGAGCTAGCTAGAGGCTAGCTAGCTACATTTTCAGATATTATACGTTTCTAATTTTGTCAGAAAGTTGTTTTCATTGGAAGTTAAAGTGTACTGTTAGCTAGCTAGCTAATGTTATCTGGCTCGCTAGCTAACGTTACGTGTATGATCTGTGTAGGTATATTATTTGTATCTCAGAAATCCATTTGCATTGCTAGTTATAGCCTAATATTAATTAGCTAACATTGAACCTAGTTGGTTAGCTTTAGCTACCTGCATTCGTTTAATTATGACAATCACTCTGTTTAGCACATGACCTCACATGTGAATCCTTAAAGAGATGGGAGGGGCTAAGGCTTAAGAGGGTGTGAACGATGCTGAATGGGTGGAGACAAAGAAGAGCTCTCCAGTAGGTGGACCAAAACATTCAAGGGCCATTTTCTCAAAAGTGGGGTTACAGAATGACTTTCCCATTGTTCTTTAACTTTAGAGTTTGATATACTATTTTCTTGCTCTGTCTCTACTACTATCCAATGTTAAAAAACAACAACTAAAAAACACAATTTCTAATTTTGCTGCTGGACAGTTGTAAGATGGTAAGGTTCTGAATTCCTGACATCTATTTCCACCTGCGGTGTAAATTGGAATTCCCAATGGGGTGTAAAACAAATCTTTGAATTGTGGAAAGACATTTATTGCAGTATTGTGTTGGGAAGAAAAGTGTAATCATCACCTTGAAAATAAAGATTAGGGGGTCAATTCAATCCACTGTAACTATTTTTCCAATGGTCAAATTAGTTCACAGATTGGTACTGTATAAAAACCTATAACTACTATCACAGGCATGCTTTCACTTTTCAGAATTAGAAGTGTGGTCACGGGAAGAATATTGTAAATAAAGGATAAATAAAAAAGATATCTACCCCATGTGGGATTAGAATTTACAACTAGGTTTGTCGATATACTGTTTATACCGTATACCGGGGTATTTCGAAATACTGACGGTATGATTTTCAATACCGCTATTATTATTATTTTTTATAATAACGGGTTTTGGGCACCCGGGGGCTGCATGCTACACCAAGGCTTATAACTATATGTATACATAAATTATATACAGCTCAGGGTTCCAGCTCTGTATTTGGTTTGCTAACTTGCTAGCTAAGTGGCTAGATGTCAAGATCAAGTTGATCATGATCCGATAACCATCACAGCTAATCTATAATCACAATGATTATCCAGATATTGGAACTCTATGACTTATTTCTCTCCACAGAACACATTGGTATCCTTTTCGTTGTTTGTTCAGATGAAACCAGTCTGTGAAAAGTCGCTAGCTCATGTCTAAATTCTCAAACTAAATACATACTGCAATTCCAAACCTCTGCTTTGATTTTAAGCCTCAAAATACAACTTGCCTAGCTAACAACTAAGTGTTTTTGACTTTGGTATAATTCTAATTTTGAGGCTCCACATGTTGTCATGCAAAATATTAACGTTACTTCCAACAACCAATGAGCAACAACGCCGTAAATCCAGCTGCATATTGAACATTGATATTACCGAAAAGCCAGTGTCTTTGTCAATGACATGGAGTGGAATAGAGATATTCAATCCCCTTCTGGATAAAGATCCCTATTGCCTAAGTAGTTGTGTGTGCCCAAAAAAAATGTAAAATCTAGAAGGGAATGTATTTTATAGCGAACCCCTCCATTGAGATGACATAGAGGAACTTTCTCAAGGTGCCTCTACACCACGATTTCAATGATAGAGTAGAACCACTAGGGGAGCTAGTGACGTGTTTCACTATGACTAAGCATAAAACATCTGGTTTTCGGTTACTCTTTAAATAACTGAAAGTGTTTTACAGAGGGGTTAGAATACCTCTGATACGATAGTCCCTACACTCCTCAGTACAGATGCATGGCCTGAACGCATATGTATGTTTGTGTGTGTCTGTGGTAATGCTGGGTTCCAGAGGAGACAACCTATCCCCTGACAGCCCAACAGGTGGTTCTATTTAAATGACTACTCATCATCTTATACTTCTCCTCGCTGTCCGCTTCTGCCTTTTTATCGCTCTCCCTCTCCCTCGTTTCAATCCCTCTCTCCAAACTTTACGTTTCTTCCCCTTTCTCCCTTCGTATCCCTCCCTCCTCCAACTGTATCTTTCCCTCTCTCCCTGTCTGTCAACATGGCTCTAACCCTAACCCTGTCTGTCAACATGGCTCTAACCCTAACCCTGTCTGTCAACATGGCCCTAACCCTAAACCTGTCTGTCAACATGGCTCTAACCCTAACCCTGTCTGTCAACATGGCCCTAACCCTAAACCTGTCTGTCAACATGGCCCTAACCCTAACCCTGTCTGTCAACATGGCTCTAACCCTAACCCTGTCTGTCAACATGGCTCTAACCCTAACCCTGTCTGTCAACATGGCCCTAACCCTAAGCCTGTCTGTCAAAATGGCCATAACCCTAACCCTGTCTGTCAACATGGCCCAAACCCTAACCCTGTCTGTCAACATGGCCCTAACCCTAAACCTGTCTGTCAACATGGCCCTAACCCTAACCCTGTCTGTCAACATGGCCCTAACCCTAACCCTGTCTGTCAACATGGCCCTAACCCTAAACCTGTCTGTCAACATGGCCCTAACCCTAACCCTGTCTGTCAACATGGCACTCCAAACACTCAAGGACTAGGACAATAACAGGCTGTTGCAAAGGAGCGATGAGAAGGGAGGAGAGAAGAGAGGAGAGGAGAGGAGAGGAGTGGAGAGGAGCGATGAGAAGGGAGGAGAGGAGTAATGCTCAGATACTTTCCTAGTGTTGTCATAGAGACAATGTTCTGTGTTGTTTACTGTTTATTAACAGTGTTGTTTACGTTTAATGACGGTGTTGTTTACATTTTATTTACGGTGTTTACAGTTTATGTGCAGTGTTGTTTACTTTTTATTTACAGAGTTGTTTACAGTTTATTTACAGTGTTGTTTACAGTTTACTTACGGTGTTGTTTACAGTTTATTTACAGTGTTTACAGTTTATTAACAGTGTTGTTTACAGTTTAATGACGGTGTTATTTACATTTTATTTACGGTGTTTACAGTTTATGTGCAGTGTTGTTTACTTTTTATTTACAGAGTTGTTTACAGTTTAATGACGGTGTTGTTTACATTTTATTTACAGTGTTGTTTACAGTTTACTTACGGTGTTGTTTACAGTTTATTTACAGTGTTTACAGTTTATTAACAGTGTTGTTTACAGTTTAATGACGTGTTATTTACATTTTATTTACTGTGTTTACAGTTTATTAACAGTGTTGTTTACAGTTTAATGATGGTGTTGTTTACATTTTATTTACGGTGTTTACAGTTTATGTGCAGTGTTGTTTACAGTTTATGTGCAGCGTTGTTTACAGTTTATTTACATAATTGGTTACTGTTTATTTACAGTGTTGTTTACTGTTTGTTTACGGTGTTGTTTACTGTTTATTTACAGTGTTGTTTACTGTTTATTTACGGTGTTGTTTACTGTTTATTTACGGTGTTGTTTACTGTTTATTTACAGAGTTGTTGATGCTAATGCTCAGAGCTTTACACCATCAGTAGAATAAATGATCTGACACAAGCCATGGTTTTTATTTCTCCACATCCTGTATTTCAGGACCACACAAGGAAATCATTACGACCAGAAACACAGTTAGAGAATTCACAGACTTATGATGCGTCCCAAATGGCACCCAATTCCGTATATAGTGTACTACTTTTGACCAGGGCCCAAGGCACCTTGTTCCCTAAGGCACTATCCCTATAAGGCCTGGTCAAAGGTTGTACACTATATACGGAATAGGGTGCTATTTGGGACACAGTCTCTGAGCAGTGTTTCTCTGGGTCAAGGTCTTATCTCAGGGCTGGTTTTATCTCAGACCGTGCTGTTGCCAAATGGGGCCCTGTTCAGTTTAGCTTGCATTTTGTTTTGTTGTTGCACTCCATTTTATTTGTAAGTCGTCGACCTGAATCGATTTAAGCACGTCTTATCTGGAGCCAACCAACAAAGATGACTTTAGCAAAAACAAAAATAACGTTGTTTTGGGATTGTTTGCAGGAATGTCAAAGAGGCTTCGATGCTTTGCATCGCTTCACGATATCTGACTAAATGTACTAGTGTTATGTCACATTCTGACATCACACAGGTTTACTTTCATAGAAGCCCTTAGAATCTAGATGTCTCAGGACACATCTCCCCTTTGCTTCTTTATGTCCCCTTCCTATGTCCCCTTCCTCTTGGTGATACAAACAGGACTTCCTATTCCAACAGGCAGGGACTGGAACAGAGACCAAAGACCAGTATGTGTGTGTTTCTGAACTCAAGACAACAGAGACAGGCAGTGTGTTATTAGAAAAACATAGGACCCCTTGGAGATCCATGCTTGTGTCACTCAACCTTACTCTCCGTCTTTTTGACTTACTTGATTTAAACTCTTTTGGTCTTTGGCGAGCGTAGGTCATTCACAAACATCCTCCAATGGCTGTTCTCTCTCTCCCCTTCTCTCGAGGATGTTGAAGACTTGACCCAACTCTGGCTTGATGAGATACAGTGAGATATGGACCACCTCACCACACTCAAGACTTGACCCAACCCTGGCTTGATGAGATACAGTGAGATATGGACCACCTCACCACACTCAAGTCACCTCACAAACGACACAGCATGCTGGGTCTGTTTAAACGTGTCTGTCATCAAACAAATATACTGTAAATGGCTTTTTATACATTTTGCACAATAGCATTGGTAATAGTATAGAGTCACTGAATGGAGCTTTATTTAATTATTAGGCCCCAGACATAACTTGTTTTCAGAGAGGAAGCATTTGAGCTGGACCCTCGGTACACTATTAATATCAGGGAGAACAATAGTACCGTCCTCTATGACTACATCTGGCAACGCACTGTGTAGTCAAACCTGGGAACGCAGTAGGAATGTTGGCTGCTCTAGATATGGAATGATTTGCTGAAGATGGGAACCTTGATTAGAACCTATTAGAGAGGGAGGAAAAAGATAAGAAAGAAAGAGAAAACCGAGGTGTACCTGCCCTTCCTCTCCCTCCCTCCCTTCCCCTCCCTCCCTCCCTCCCTCCCTCCCTCAGCGGAGCGGCAGTTTGACTCGATAAAAAGATCACTCGGATTAGGACCATTGGTCAGAGTTAATCTGGAATGTGCTAAAAGGATACGACAACCTCTGTGTGTGTTAGATAGTGTGTTATTGTGGACGGAGAGAGAGGAGAGGAAAGCAGCCAGGTCTCTCAAGATCCACTGCCAAAGCAGGACGTCGGGAGATGACTTCCAAACCGGCCACTAGGGGCAACGGTGAGGGCTATTACCGTCCAGAGGGCTTGGGTTTCGCCAGGGTGTTGTGGACGGGGATGGGGGATAGGCGTAAGCCGCGAGCTAAGGGGTCGCAAGTTCAATCCTAGTGCTAGGCACTTGTTTTTTGTTTTGAGCCCCCAACCCTTCACCCTTACCTTAACCCTTAACCCTTACCTCAACCCTTACCTTAACCCTTACCATATCCCAAACCTTAACCCTTACCTCAACCCATGCCTCAAACCATACCTCAACCCATACCTCAACCCATACCTCAAACCATACCTCAACCCATACCTCAACCCATACCTCAACCCATAACTCAACCCATACCTCAACACATACCTCAACCTATACCTCAACCCATACCTCAACCCATACCCCAACCCATACCTCAACCCATACCTTAACCCATAACTCAACACATACCTCAACACATACCTCAACCATACCTCAACCCATACCTCAACCTATACCTCAACACATAACTTAACCATTCGGAATGAACAGTGAAAATTGACAAATGTTGAGTTCTGCTATGAGACAGAGCTTGTTGTTGAAAGAGAGGAGAGGAGGGAGGAGGAAGGGAAGTTTAGGAAGAAGGAGTGGCGAGGGAAGAGAGGAGAGGAGGGAGGAGGAAGGGAAGTTTAGGAGGAAGGAGTGATGAGGGAAGAGAGGAGAGGAGGGAAGGATGAAAAGTGTCATTTGGAGATTCCGGCATTTCAGGAAAGGCTGACCACTGTGTATGTTGACTTGGGTGCTTGTGGAAGTGCGTCCATGTGTATACTACATTTTGGCTCCTCTATGATAGTAGATATCTGTCTACGCTGCTATGGATAGATCAGAGAGGACGAGAGACAAAGAGCCCTCTCCTCAAACAGACACACACAGACAGACCGACCGGACCTCTCCTCCCACACAGAGAGAGAGGCTCAACACTCAAGGCCATGTCTCTCTCTACAGACAGATGGAGGACATCTTACACAGGAGGATTCGTCTCTGTAACCTCCTCTAATTGGCTAAAAATAAAGAGGATAGAGAGAGAGACAGAGAGAGAGAGAGACAGAGAGGCAGAGAGGCAGAGAGAGAGAGAGAGAGAGAGAGAGAGAGAGAGAGAGAGAGAGAGAGAGAGAGAGAGAGAGAGACATAGACAGACAGACAGACAGACAGACAGACAGACAGACAGACCGACAGACAGACAGACAGACAGACAGAGGCAGAGAAAGACAGAGAGAGAGAGAGAGAGAGAGAGAGAGAGAGAGAGAGAGAGAGAGAGAGAGAGAGAGAGAGAGAGAGAGAGAGAGAGAGAGAGAGGGAGAGAAATCGAGAGAGAGGCAGAGAGAGACAAAGAGAGAGAGGCAGAGAGAGACAGAGAGAGGCAGAGATAGAGAGAGAGAGAGAGAGAGAGAGAGTGAGGCAGAGAGAGACAGAGAGAGAGTGAGAGGCAGAAAGAGAGAAAGAGAGGTGTATTATCAGTGTGTATTACCAGTGTGTATTACCAGTGTGTATTACCAGTGTGTATTACCAGTGTGTATTACTAGTGTGTATGACCAGTGTGTATTACCAGTGTGTATTACTAGTGTGTATTACCAGTGTGTATTACCAGTGTGTATTACTAGTGTGTATTACCAGTGTGTATTATCAGTGTGTATTACCAGTGTGTATTACCAGTGTGTATTACCAGTGTGTATTACTAGTGTGTATTACCAGTGTGTATTATCAGTGTGTATTACCAGTGTGTATTACTAGTGTGTATTACCAGTGTGTATTATCAGTGTGTATTACCAGTGTGTATTACTAGTGTGTATTACCAGTGTGTATTATCAGTGTGTATTACCAGTGTGTATTACTAATGTGTATTGAGAGAGATGTAGTTGTTTGTTTGTTTGTTTGTCTGGTGATATACAATACAGGAAGTGTTTAGATTACAAATGATCAGGACATTTAATTAATCTCCCCAGTAAGATGATACTGGGTCTATCCCAGAGGAACATTTATATGAAATATTCTGTTTTGTTTTATATTGTTTCAATCCTTATAAAACGGCCCTGTTAGCAAACCATGACTGTGTTCCAATAAGGCACCCTCTTCTCTATACAAAATTGACTACTTTTGACTATAGTCCTATGGGCCCTGGTCAAAACTAGTGTACTATGTAGTGAATAGGGTGGTGTTTGGGACGCAGACCCTGTGTGTGTTTAATAGCAGTAGTATAATACCACTAGTTTCCACTCTGAGCCTATAATCACCCAGCAGAACTCACAGAGCCCAGAGTAAACCCAAGTGTGCTTCCCAAATGGCACCCCATTCCCTGTATAGTGCACTACTTTTGACCAAAGTCCATATGGGCACTGAGATGCAAACCAACTTAATACAGCCAGAATAAAAAATAAAAGGCTAACCCATGTGAAAACATTATAAATTAAAATAGTTATAACCAATTGAGAACCAGATTTAAACAGGGCTGGGTAGGGTTCGGCTGTAGTAAATCTGATAGATGTACAGCTGTGGCAGCTCTCACATCACCCCACTCTGTGTTGGCTTAATGTTGGCCAACGGGCCATAACCATTCTTTGTTGGCTTACTGTTGGCCAACCGGCTAGAACTACTCTGTGTTGGCTTAGTGTTGGCCAACGCGGCAGAACCACTCTGTGTTTGTTTAACGTTGGCCAAAGGGCCAGAACCACTTTGTGTTGGCTTACTGTTGGCCAATGGGCCAGAATCACTCTATGTTGGCTTAGTGTTGGCCAATGGGCCAGAACCACTCTGTGTTAGCTTAGTGTTGGCCAATGGGCCAGAACCACTTTGTGTTGGCTTACCGCTGTCCAACGGGCCAGAATCACTCTGTGTTGGCTTACTGTTGACCAACGGGCCAGAACACTCTAGCTGTGTTCGAATACTCATACTAACTGCACTAACAGTACTATTTGTGACGTAAATTGATAATATAGTATGTTTATTGGTCATAGTATGGATATAGTTAGTATGCAAAACGTTCCCGGATGTCGTACTAAATTCGCCAAAATACAGTGGACATAAATGCAGTGTATGATGTACCATGTTGTAGCTCTGAGTCTCTACTCTTATCCAATGTAAAAAACAGCATTACAAATGTTGCTACATAAGACCGAATCCAGGTGGTGAGTCATTCAACCGTGATGGATAGGTCTTGGAGTGGGCAGGCCTTCCCCGGGAGAAAGAGCAGCTCCATCTTGTCAAGGTTGAGCTTGAGGTGGTAGAATGACATCAAAGCTGAGATAATAATATTATTTTCGAGACACCAGGAAATTAGCTCCAAACTATTTAAATTTAAGAAATCTGTTCAAGTATTCCCACACATAATAGAGAGACAACTAGGTAATGGAAACACTTCAATCATTTCATTTTTATTTAACATCGTTTTTAGCTGTTACGATCTACTATACACATTTATAGCCACTATGCTGCATTAGTTACTGCATATTGTTTAGGTTAGTCCCCAAACTAGGGACCTGTACATTCATATTGTTTAGGTTAGTCCCCAAACTAGGGACCTGTACATTCATATTGTTTAGGTTAGTCCCCAAACTAGGGACCTGTACATTCATATTGTTTAGGTTAGTCCCCAAACTAGGGACCTGTACATTCATATTGTTTAGGTTAGTCCCCAAACTAGGGACCTGTACATTCATATTGTTTAGGTTAGTCCCCAAACTAGGGACCTGTACATTCATATTGTTTAGGTTAGTCCCCAAACTAGGGACCTGTACATTCATATTGTTTAGGTTAGTCCCCAAACTAGGGACCTGTACATTCATATTGTTTAGGTTAGTCCCCAAACTAGGGACCTGTACATTCATATTGTTCAGGTTAGTCCCCAAACTAGGGACCTGTACATTCATATTGTTTAGGTTAGTCTCCAAACTAGGGACCTGTACATTCATATTGTTTAGGTTAGTCCCCAAACTAGGGACCTGTACATTCATATTGTTTAGGTTAGTCCCCAAACTAGGGACCTGTACATTCATATCAGTTGTGTTCCTCCACTGTATTCTCCTTCCTTATTTCTATTGGGGACTGTGTTTCTGCTTTGATGGAAAGTCTACAAAGCTATGAGCAGAACAGCCTTTATATTCAGTACATGGAATTGGATTTTCATGATACCGATGAACGGATCCTTCACACAATGTGCTTATTTTTCTTTTTGATCAGGAATTATTAGATTTTTTGTGTATGAAATTGTTTTGTGAAATATGCATAATGTAATAATCAGGAACACACAGGGTTAACAGGGCATGTTATGTGACTGAATTGTGTTGGGGCATGAGGAGGATTGGGTTTGGGTGGGAGTAGGGTGGAGAGGGGGTGGCCGTATAGATTCAGCAGTAAAACCACTTCTAAAGATCTATGGAGAGGGGGGCAGGCAGGCAGCAGTGGTACTAGTGGAAGGAGGGAAGGACAGAGGGGGGACAGAGGGGGGACAGAGGGGGGACAGAGGGGGAGGAGGAGTCTGTGGTTAAAGCGTTTGCCGATGGGAGCACTTACAGATCTATATATGAAACATAATAAATAGCCTGTCAATTCACTAAAGTGAAACAGTGGAGAAGAGAGGAGGAGGGGAGGAGGGGGAAGGAGGGAGGTACGGAAAGAAGGGTAGAGGAAAATATAAAGAGAGAAATTAGAAAGAGATGCAGGGAGAGAGCAACATCTATACATTGGGAGAAGAGAGTGAGAAAGACTGAGAGAGGGACAGAGATATAGAGAGGAGGAGAGACAGGAATATAGAGAGGAGGAGAGACAGGAATATAGAGAGCAGGAGAGACAGGAATATAGAGAGGAGGAGAGACAGGAATATAGAGAGGAGGAGAGACAGGAATACAGAGAGCAGGAGAGACAGGAATATAGAGAACTGGAGAGACAGGAATATAGAGAGGAGGAGAGACAGGAATATAGAGAGCTGGAGAGACAGGAATATAGAGAGTAGGAGAGACAGGAATATAGAGAGCAGGAGAGACAGGAATATAGAGAGCAGGAGAGACAGGAATATAGAGAGGAGGAGAGACAGGAATATAGAGAGCAGGAGAGACAGGAATATAGAGAGCTGGAGAGACAGGAATATAGAGAGTAGGAGAGACAGGAATATAGAGAGTAGGAGAGACAGGAATATAGAGAGTAGGAGAGACAGGAATATAGAGAGGAGGAGAGACAGGAATACAGAGAGTAGGAGAGACAGGAATATAGAGAACTGGAGAGACAGGAATATAGAGAGGAGGAGAGACAGGAATATAGAGAGCTGGAGAGACAGGAATATAGAGAGTAGGAGAGACAGGAATATAGAGAGTAGGAGAGACAGGAATATAGAGAGTAGGAGAGACAGGAATATAGAGAGCTGGAGAGACAGGAATATAGAGAGCTGGAGAGACAGGAATATAGAGAGGAGGAAAGACAGGAATATAGAGAGCTGGAGAGACAGGAATATAGAGAGCTGGAGATGGATGGATGGATGGATGGATGGATGGATGGATGGATGGATGGATGGATGGATGGATGGATGGATGGATGGATGGATGGATGGATGGATGGATGGATGGATGGATGGATGGATGGATGGATGGATGGATGGATGGATGGATGGATGGATGGATGGATGGATGGATGAATGGATGGATGGATGGATGGATGGTCCAAAACAACTGAATGAATGTCTGCCTAGATGTTTTTTGATGAACACAGAGAAAGCATGTACAGTAGCTATTCTGAATAGTCCCATGTCTGTGCATGTAAATGTATTGTGCTCGTCCCAGCTATATCTATATGTGTATGTTGAAGCCACAGCCCAGCCCAGTGCATTCCTCACCATAGTTCTATTCTTTGTCTCAGAGTGAGCCCCAAATAGTGCCCTATATAGTGGTGCAGTTCCCCTTGCTGCTCCATAGGCAAGCACCAGGGTCTTGAAGATGATGCGAGCTTCTACTGGTTGAACACCAGGTTGGCTTAGGCATTCTAAATAATTTACAGGGGTTTGATGGCACAAGCGGGGAGCCCCGCCAACACAGAGTTGCAGTAGTCAAGATGGGAGAGGACAAGTGCCTGGATTAGGACCTGCGGCGCTTCCTGTGTGA
>CM042404.1:2557332-2672332 GCA_023634145.1 Thymallus thymallus | reverse complement strand
AGATCAGAGAATCTTGGCAAACTCCAAGCGGGCTGTCATGTGCCTTTTACTGAGGAGTGGCTTCCGTCTTTGAATTTACCACAGGTGGACTGTACACCAGAGCTGTTGGCAGAGAATTTAATGTTCATTTCTCAACCATAAGCCGCCTCCAATGTCGTTTTAGAGCACATGTAACCACACCAGACCTGGACCTCCACATCCGGCTTCTTCACCTGCGGGATTGTCTGAGACCAGCCA
The DNA here is from genome assembly GCA_023634145.1 of Thymallus thymallus. Lineage (NCBI taxonomy): Eukaryota > Metazoa > Chordata > Actinopteri > Salmoniformes > Salmonidae > Thymallus > Thymallus thymallus. Next base: position 2,672,095 of record CM042404.1, on the reverse strand, counting down.
CCCGGGCAGCTGATGAAACTGAATAGTATTTCATTATGGGGTATTGTGTGTAGATTGCTGAGAAAAATATAATTTTTTTCCATTTTAGAATAAGGCTGTAACAAAATGTGGAAAAAGTCAATGGGCCTGAGTACTTTCTGAAGGCACTGTATAAGAGGACTGCATGATTGCACTGTAGTAACAACGTAAGAGTGTGTAATGATGGTGAGGAGATTGACCTCTGTGACCTCTGACTGGACAATACTCTGTTCTGTCAGGGAAAGACACATTTCCTTGACTCCTCATGTCCCTGTCTTGAGATTCTCCCACTTCCCTGCTCGATAAATTTGAAATACCTTCGCTATAGAATTCAGGCGGTTGACAACACCCCTAATCAAATAAGGGTATCCATCAATCCAAAAAGAAGAATAGGCAGAACTTGACAGTTCGTGGACGACGATCCACATTGTTCGGGCAGAGACAAGACCATCTCGTCATTATATAGAGTATCTCTGACTAAATATGGCTGGGCTTATATAAGGTGTGTACTAGGCAGTAATGGCTGTGTTGGGCTACATCCTAAACCAAGAGTGACACCTGGTGGTTACTATAGGCATTACATGCTGGTTTCTAGAAATGCAAAACACATTGAAGCAAATATTGCAATCCAGCTACATCAATGTTTAGTTGTCATAAAACAAATGATGAAAAATGACATACATACACTCATAAAGTCCGTCAGGCATCTTTATTTTGTAAATAAAACAATTTTTTCACATTTGTCTTTATTTTTTCAATTACACAAACATTTGTGGCCTTAAGTTACTGTAAAAAAAAAACACAGCACACATCCAAGGGCTCAAATTAACATTTTAAAAACATTTATAAATAAAGCAGTATTTCCCAATACTGTCCTTTGCATCCATTAGACTATGCTGGTTTCCCCATGATCAGTAACTACTGTAACAGTCAATTTGATATGTCAACCAGCATTCAGTTTAACTCAACAACATCAAGTCATTAGCCTGAGAGACAGCTGTACCATCATGTCAACTCTTTGTCAGTCACTGTCATGCCAAAGCCATTATTAGGCTTGACAATGACAGCAATGGAGTTAGAAAGAGCACAAACAGATCTGGGACTAGCCTGGTGAGCAAACCTGGTATTTTCAACCAGTGTGGCTCACTGGGAGGCTAGCAAGTCATTACATAGGCCTATCATAGTGTTTCTGTGAGGCAACATTGAGAAAGTGGTGAACAGGTTGTTATAAGGGGTAGGTGGAACAAACACAATATGACCCATCTGTGCAGAGGGAGGCTAGAAACTCCCTAGTGGGCAGACTACTGCTGTCTGATATTACTTTCTGTTTGTTAGATATCTGACCAATATTCACTCTGTTAGATATCTAACCAATATTCACTTTGTTATATATCTGACCAATATTCATTTTGTTATTTATCTGACCAATATTCATTTTGTTATATATCTGACCAATATTCATTTTGTTATATATCTGACAAATATTCCGTTCACTTTGTTAGATATCTGACCAAAATTACTTTTACTTTACAAGGAGTTCATTACTTCACAGGAATCATGTATGTACGTAAACTGAAACAATCAATTTGCTGATTTCCCTTCTGCAATGATATGGATAATAATATGGATGGGTTAGCCTACACCATGTAACCTGTATGTATACTGTACAACATCACAACAAAACGCACTATTCCACCTTGATGAGCGATAGGATGATTCTATTATTCCACCTTGATGAGCGATAGGATGATTCTATTATTCCACCATGATGAGCGATAGGATGATTCTATTATTCCACCATGATGAGCGATAGGATGATTCTATTATTCCACCATGATGATGATAGGATGATTCTATTATTCCACCATGATGATGATAGGATGATCAGTTATTCATGTATCCTCTATATACAACTGGACACATGTTAGTAGTTATTGCTTTGTGAGGTGCATATGGAAGCAATGTTTAATATTTCATACAAAACCTTTAGAGGTCACACCAGTGATTCAAAAAAGTTTACGAGGAATGACCCTGAGTACAGCGGCAAGGAAAATCAAACCAATATTTGTGTGCCCTAAAAAGCACCCTATTCCCTATATAGTGCACTACTTTTGACCAGGGCCCATAGGGCTCAGGTTATAAGTAGTGCACTATATACAGGAGGGCCCTCAAACTCAACCCTGGACTTGGAAGCAAGTTCCACTGCTTTTCTCCCATAGTCCCCATCTAGGTAGCCGAGTGGTTAGAGCGTTGGGCCCGTAACCAAAAGGTCCCCGAGCTGACAAGGTAAAAATCTGTAGTTCTGTCCCTGAACGAGGCAGTTAACCCACTGTTCCTAGGCCGTCATTGTAAACTGACTTGCCAAGTTAAATAAAGGGTAAATAAAATAAAGAATCATGGACTGACTTAGACCTGGGACACCAGGTGGGTGCAATTATCCTCAGGTAGAGCAGTAATCAGGACCTCAGAGTAAGAGTTGAATACCCCTGAAAACATATACTTTTTAACATAGTTACACATGGCACATATTCACACATTGTATTTCCTTGAAATGTTTCTGCCATGATTAATAATAAATGGTAAACCAATACATGTCACACAGTCAGACTTTCCTTTTGAAGGGAACAGTTCTGAGCTCTGATCATTAAGGATGTTTGAAACATCTTTCTCTTATTGTATTATTCTACTGAATACCTTTTAGAAACATTTGTTTATTTTCTTTGGTAAAACAGTTCACTCTTTCTTTACCCTGAAATTCATTCATTAGACTACAGCCGTCTAAGCGCAGCACACCGGATACAGCGCTTCCAATGTGGTGAGTAGATTACATAAGTGCTATATTGCACATTTCCTAAAGGGATTTCTAGCAGAGCAGTTCACCTGAGGGAATCTCTCTCAGTGGATTAAGAGTCTAGCTCTGTCTGTCAGAACAGACTGACACAGAGAGAGAGTCTAGCTCTGTCTGTCAGAACAGACTGACACAGAGAGAGAGTCTTGCTCTGTCTGTCATAACAGACTGACACAGAGAGAGAGTCTAGCTCTGTCTGTCAGAACAGACTGACACAGAGAGAGAGTCTAGCTCTGTCTGTCAGAACAGACTGACACAGAGAGAGAGTATAGCTCTGTCTGTCAGAACAGACCCTGACACTCCCAGCAGCCCCACACCCCTGGAGGACACAGAGAGAGAAACAAAGGTTTTCAGTCTTCCCTCTCCGGCCTCCAGTCTCAGGTGAGGGGAGGATTGTCGTTCTCGTCCCCAGCGAGACCTTCCACTCCTGGGATGAGGGCCTCCGCCTCCTTGGCCTCATTAACTTCATCCACTCCCAGCAGTAACACACCCCTGGAGGACACAGAGAGAGAGAGACAAATCAAATCCAATTTTCCATTATTTTACTTGAGGTTCCAATTGTTACCAGATAATGATCATTTTGCCCACTAGGCTAAAACCGGACCAGTCCACCTTCCCTCCTGCCTGCATGTAAAGCGTAAATACTAGCTAAAAGTAGTATAGAGGTAGTATAGTGGTAGTATAGTGGTAGTATAGAGGTAGTATACTTGTAGTATAGAGGTAGTATAGCGGTAGTATAGTGGTAGTATAGAGGTAGTATAGAGGCAGTATAGAGGTAGTATAGAGGTAGTATAGTGGTAGTATAGCGGTAGTATAGCGGTAGTATAGTGGTAGTATAGAGGTAGTATAGAGGTAGTATAGAGGTAGTATAGAGGTAGTATACTTGTAGTATAGAGGTAGTATAGCGGTAGTATAGAGGTAGTATAGTGGTAGTATAGAGGTAGTATAGCGGTAGTATAGAGGTAGTATAGCGGTAGTATAGAGGTAGTATAGTGGTAGTATAGAGGTAGTATAGTGGTAGTATAGAGGTAGTATAGCGGTAGTATAGAGGTAGTATACTTGTAGTATAGAGGTAGTATAGCGGTAGTATAGAGGTAGTATAGTGGTAGTATAGAGGTAGTATAGAGGTAGTATAGTGGTAGTATAGAGGTAGTATAGCGGTAGTATAGAGGTAGTATAGTGGTAGTATAGAGGTAGTATAGAGGTAGTATAGTGGTAGTATAGAGGTAGTATAGAGGTAGTATAGCGGTAGTATAGAGGTAGTATACTTGTAGTATAGCGGTAGTATAGAGGTAGTATAGTGGTAGTATAGCGGTAGTATAGAGGTAGTATAGAGGTAGTATAGTGGTAGTATAGCGGTAGTATAGCGGTAGTATAGAGGTAGTATAGCGGTAGTATACTTGTAGTATAGAGGTAGTATACTTGTAGTATAGAGGTAGTATAGTGGTAGTATAGAGGTAGTATAGAGGTAGTATAGTGGTAGTATAGAGGTAGTATAGTGGTAGTATAGTAATAGTATAGCGGTAGTATAGAGGTAGTATAGTGGTAGTATAGAGGTAGTATAGAGGTAGTATAGTGGTAGTATAGAGGTAGTATAGAGGTAGTATAGCGGTAGTATAGCGGTAGTATAGAGGTAGTATAGCGGTAGTATACTTGTAGTATAGAGGTAGTATACTTGTAGTATAGAGGTAGTATAGTGGTAGAATAGAGGTAGTATAGAGGTAGTATAGTGGTAGTATAGAGGTAGTATAGTGGTAGTATAGTAATAGTATAGCGGTAGTATAGCGGTAGTATAGAGGTAGTATAGCGGTAGTATAGAGGTAGTATAGAGGTAGTATAGAGGTAGTATAGTGGTAGTATAGTGGTAGTATAGAGGTAGTATAGTGGTAGTATAGAGGTAGTATAGAGGTAGTATAGTGGTAGTATAGTGGTAGTATAGAGGTAGTATAGAGGTAGTATAGTGGTAGTATAGTGGCAGTATAGAGGTAGTATAGTGGTAGTATAGAGGTAGTATAGTGGTAGTACAGAGGTAGTATAGTGGTAGTATAGTGGCAGTATAGAGGTAGTATAGAGGTAGTATAGTGGTAGTATAGAGGTAGTATAGTGGTAGTATAGAGGTAGTATAGTGGTAGTATAGTGGTAGTATAGTGGTAGTATAGAGGTAGTATAGTGGTAGTATAGAGGTAGTATAGTGGTAGTATAGAGGTAGTATAGTGGTAGTATAGCGGTAGTATAGAGGTAGTATAGAGGTAGTATAGTGGTAGTATAGAGGTAGTATAGTGGTAGTATAGCGGTAGTATAGAGGTAGTATAGTGGTAGTATAGAGGTAGTATAGAGGTAGTACAGAGGTAGTATAGAGGTAGTATAGTGGTAGTATAGCGGTAGTATAGAGGTAGTATAGAGGTAGTATAGTGGTAGTATAGCGGTAGTAAAGTGGTAGTAGTATATAATACTCACACTAGCAGGGCCAAGGGGATGGCACAGAGTCCAGCAGACAACAAGAAGCAGAATCCAGGGTACCAGGTTACCGTGGCAGCGTAGAGACTACTGAACACAGCCACCGCCACACTGTTGCTCACACTGTCCAGGCACGCCAAGCACGCAAACAACGCTCCTACACATAAACACACACACATAAACACACACACATAAACACACACACACACACACACACATAAACACACATACACATAAACACACAAACACAAACACACACACACACACACAAACACATAAACACACACACATAAACACACACACACACGAGAGGGAGAGAGAGAGAGAGAGAGAGAGAGAGAGAGAGGGGACGACAATACACTGTCAGATAAATAAGTTCAAAGCCACATACAGATACACTACCAGTCATCAGTTGGGACACACCTACTCATTCAAGGGTTTTTCTTTATTTTTACAATTTTCTACATTGTAGAATAATAGTGAAGACATCAAAACTATTAAATAACACATATGGAATCATGTAGCAACCAAAAGACTGTATATATTTTATATTTGAGGTTCTTCGAATAGCCACCCTTTGTCTTGATGACAGCTTTGCACACTCTTGGCATTCTCTCAACCAGCAAAACCCTTGAATGAGTAGGTGTTCGAAAACTTTTGACCAGTAGTGTAGGTAAATCACCCTACATGGGCCTACATTTAAATACCTTAGCCTAACGTTGTGAGACAAAAGGAGCAGAGTACATCTCCTCTGTTATCTTGGGACCATGTCATAATGGTTGCCTTGCTTTCCACATAATTGCCGCAAGTTCCATGATTGCCATAGCACTGTGAGGTAGCATAGGCAGAGAGCTCTGCAAGTACTGTACATATTTTATTGTTTTTAAGTGTTTTTGCTAACTTGTTGATAGATGTGTAGAACTGTAATATCTCGCGGAGACCCATGAAATTGTAGGACTGATTATAACACATCAGTTTGTATTTGGCTTGGCTAGCTAGCTGGACGATCCAGCCTACCTACGGAGGAGCTGTGAGCAACGATGAGGAGCTCCGTGGCCTATATTTCAGATATGTAGCTCCCTCCCTGGCTGTACCATATATGCTCCCTTATACAGTACCTTTATGAACTGCCTGTCATCTAAAGCTGAGGAAGACCATCACCGAAGAACTGTCAGATCTATACATTTGTTTTGTTAAATTGCTTTTTTGTTTATTTGGTTTTTAAAGCGACTGAGATTCTACTTGTAATGAAAATCACAATATAAAATACATTGAGGATTATTATTATGTGTCCGTGTGGGAGAGGGAGGCTTGAAGAAGAGCCCTTCAGACATGGCCCTCTGGCCAGACAAGGGCCCTCTGGCCAGACAAGGGCCCTCTGGCCAGACAAGGGCCCTCTGACCAGACAAGGGCCCTCTGACCAGACAAGGGCCCTCTGACCAGACAAGGGCCCTCTGACCAGACATTCCTGTGCAAACCATTGCACAGGAATGCTAGGATGGCTTACATGCGTCAAACTCATTCCACGGAGGGCCGAGTGTCTGTGGGTTTTCGCTCCACCCTTGTACTTGATTTATGAATTAAGGTCACTAATTAGTAAGGAACTCCCCACACCTGGTTGTCTGGGTCTTAATTGAAAGGAAAAGCCACAAACCCACAGACACTAGGCCCTCCGTGGAATGAGGTTGACGCCCCTGCCTTACAGGTCCAGTATATCCATACTAGCACTTAGAACGACGACCCCAAGTTAAAATAAATATGTTCATGTTGTCATTCTCAACAAATATATTAATGATGTGTTTTATGTGTTTTTAAATGCATTAGTTATTACGTTTACTAGTTAAACTAAACATGCAAGCCGTACCAGCAAGCCGTACCAGCAAGCGGTACCAGCAAGCCGTACCAGCAAGCCGTACCAGCAAGCGGTACCAGCAAGCGGTACCGGAGCGCCAAGTATATATAACATTTGATTTGATGTCCAAAACACTCACCCTGCTCAGTCTTTGATACGATCTTTGACATCATGGATCTCAGGATGGGGAACGGCATGATAGACAGCAGCATTGGGAGCCTCACTGGGGAAAACAAACAGACAATATAAACAGAGAGAGAGAGAGAGAGAGAGAGAGAGAGAGAGAGGCAGAGAGAGAGAGAGGCAGAGAGAGACACACAATACCCCATAATGACAAATCGAAATAAGGTTTTTAGACATTTTTGCAAATTTATATAAAAACAAAACTATTCAGACCCTTTGCTATTAGACTCGAAATTGAGCTCAGGTGCATCCTGTTTCCATTGATCATCCTTGAGATGTTTCTACAACTTCATTGGAGTCCACCTGTGGTAAATTCATTTGATTGAAGATGATGTGGGAAGGCACACACCTGTCTATATAAAAAACAAAGCCATGACGTCGAAGGAATTGTCCGTAGAGCTCCAAGACAGGATTGTGTCGAGGCACAGATCTGGGAAATGGTACCAAAACATTTCCGCAACATTGAAGGTCCCCAAAAACACAGTGGCCTCCATCATTTTTAACTGGAAGAAGTTTGGAACCACCAAGACTCTTCCTACAGCTGGCAGCCCTTTCCAAACTTAGCAATCGGGGGAGAAGGGCCTTGCTCAAAGAGGTGAACAAGAACCCGATAGTCACTTTGACAGAGCTCCAGAGTTCCTCTGTGGAGATGGGAGAACATTCCAGAAGAACAACCAAATCTGGAGCACTCTGGAGCACCAGTTTTCCAAAAGGCACCTAAAGGACTCTCAGACAATGAGAAACAAGATTCTCTGGTCTGATAAAACCAAGATTGAACTCTTTGGCCTGAATTCCAAGCATCACCTCTGGAGGAAAGCTGGCACCATCCCTATGATGAAGCATGGTGGTGGCAGCATCATGCTGTGGGGATGTTTTTCAGCAGGAGGGACTGGGAGACTAGTCAGGATCGAGGAAAAGATTAACAGAGTTATGTACAGAGAGATCCTTGATGAAAACCTGCTCCAGAGCGCTCAGGACCTCAGACTGGGGCGAAGGTTCACCTTCCAACAGGACAATGACCCTAAGCACACAGCCAAGACAACGTCGGAGTGGCTTTGGGACAAGTCTTTGAATGTCCTTGAGTGGCCCAGCCAGAGCCCGGACTTGAACCCGATCTAACATCTCTGGAGAGACCTGAAAATAGCTGTTCAGTGATGCTCCCCATCCAACCTGACAGAGCTTGAGTGGATCTGCAGAGAAGAATGGGAGAAACTCCCCAAATACAGGTGTGCCAAGCTTGTAGTGTTAGACCCAAGAAGACTCGAGGCTGTAAAGGTGCTTCAACAAAGTACTGAGGAAAGGGTCTGAATACTTACGTAAATGTTATATATACACAGTTGAAGTTGGAAGTTTAAATACACCTTAGCCAAATACATTTAAACAATTCCTGACATTTAATCCTAGTAAAAGAAAATCCCTGCCTAAGGTCAGTTAGGATCACCACTTTATTTTAAGAATGTGAAATGTCAGAATAATAGTAGAGTGATTTATTACAGCTTTTATTTCTTTCATCACATTCCTAGTGGGTCAGAAGTTTACATACACTCAATTAGTATTTGGTAGCATTGCCTTTAAATTGTTTAACTTGGGTCAAACGTTTCGGGTTGCCTTCCCACAATACGTTGGGTGAATTTTGGCCCATTCCTCCTGACAGAACTGGTGTAACTGAGTCAGGTTTGTAGGCCTCCTTGCTCGCACACGCCTTTTCAGTTCTGCCCACAAATGTTCTATAGGATTGTAGTCAGGGCTTTGTGATGGCCACTCCAATACCTTGACTTTGTTGTCCTTAAGCCATTTTGCCACAACTTTGGAAGTATCCTTGGGGTCATTGTCCATTTGGAAGACCCATTTGCGACCAAGCTTTAACTTCCTGACTGATGTCTTGAGATGTTGCTTCAATATATGCACATAATTTTCCTTCCTCATGATGCCATCTACTTTGTGAAGTGCACCAGTCACTCCTGCAGCAAAGCACCCCCACAACATGATGCTGCCACCCCCGTGCTTCACGGTTGGGAGGGTGTTCTTCGGCATGCAAGCCTCCCCCTTTTCCTCCAAACAAAACGATGGTCATTATGGCCAAACAGTTTTATTTTTGTTTCATCAGACCACAGGACATTTCTCCAAAAAGTACAATCTTTGTCCCCATGTGCAGTTGCAAACTGTAGTCTGGCTTTTTTATGGCGGTTTTGGAGCAGTGGCTTCTTTCTTGCCAAGTGGCCTTTTAGGTTATGTCGATATAGGACTCCTTTTACTGTGGATATATACTTTTGTACCTGTTTCCTCCAGCATCTTCACAAGGTCCTTTGCTGTTGTTCTGGGATTGATTTGCACTTTTCGCACCAAAGTATGTTCATCTCTAGGAGACAGAACGCGTCTCCTTCCTGAGTGGTATGACGGCTGCGTGGTCCCATGGTGTTTATACTTGCGTACTGTTTGTACAGATGAACGTGGTACCTTCAGGCGTTTGGAAATTGCTCCCAAGGATGAACCAGACTTGTGGTGGTCTACACATTTTTTTTTTTTTTAGGTCTTTTGATTTTTCTATGATGTCGAGCAAAGAGGCACAGGGTTTGATGTTAGGCCTTGAAATACATCCACAGGTACACCTCCAATTGACTCAAATGATGTCAAATTAGCCTATCAGAAGCTTCTAAAGCCATGACATCCTTTTCTGGAATTTTCCAAGCTGTTTAAAAGGCACGGTCAACTTGTATGTAAACTTCTGACCCACTGGAATTGTGATATAGTGAATTATAAGTGAAATAATATGTCTGTAAAAAATTGTTGAAAGAATTACTTGTGTCATGCACAAAGTAGATGTCCTAACCGACTTGCCAAAACTATAGTTCGTCAACATGAAATCTGTGGAGCGGTTGAAAAATGTGTTTTAATGACTGTGTATGTAAAGTGTATGTAAACTTCCGACTTCAACTGTATATATACATAAACATATACATATATACATACACATATACATATATTATTATTTTATTTTTTTAATATATTTTTTTCAACATTTGCAAAACAAATATAAACAGTTTTTGGGGGGTATTGTGTGTAGATTGATGAGGAAAAAATTAAAAATGTTATCCCTTTTAGAATAAGGCTGTAATGTAACAAAATGTGGAAAAAGTCAAGGGGACTGAATACTTTCAGAATGCACCGTATGTAAGTTATCTTTTTAGTTTATCCCCGTTTGGAAAAGAGCCAAGATAAATACCTGAATATTATGGTCTGTTGTCATTCTATCTGGTTACACAGCCATAATCAAATACATCAGCATGATAAGGAACACAGCCAGGGTCATTCCAACTCAAAAAGCACAAGAAAGAGGGCTGACACCCACCATCTCAGATTGTTCTGAAATCGTTTCTGTTGTTAGAAACTTATAAATATTAGCATTCCTCCAACATTATTTTGTTGAAATATAATTTGGTCTCTAAGCTAATTGATTGCATCGAAAATGGCCATTTTAATTGAGAGGATTCATATAATGTTCAATAAATATAGTACCTAACATTTGGATCAAACTTTCTTCTAACAATGAGTTAGATTTGAAGAATCCAAAGGAATGGTCAAAAGCCACACATGGACCCCCCCAAACCCTATGAACTCCCCCCACCCCACCCCCCACTGATTCCCCATGGTAATCCAACAACGACTATACAGTATCAGTTCTCTATCTCTGACCACTAGTATGGAGCTGTGGCTCAGTGTTGTTTCTTCATACTATGTAATGTATTCTCATTGAATTTGTCGATGGTTTCCCCTGTTCAGAGAAATTAGTAATTGACGTTGTTAGGTTTATTTCCCATCCAGCCTTGTCTCATAGACTTGACGTAACACAGTAAATGTGAATCCGGGACACTCAAATTAGTATGACATGTTACGTTTGGTATGGTTACATAAGACAGAAAGTTACTAAAGGCAAAAACGAACGTAGGGTGGTTGGTTGGGGTGAATAGTTGAGAGTGTAATGTGAATGTCTAGCCACCCAAAGGTTGTGTCTTTGAAGCTCATCACGGACAACTTTAGCATTTTAGCAGATTAGAAACTTTGTAACTACTTACTACTTTTTAGCTACTTTGTAACTACTTAGCTAACCCTTACCCTAACCCTAACCTTTTAACTGGGGCGACGCTGGGCCAATTATGCACCGCCCTATGGGACTCCCAATCACGGCCGGTTGTGATACAGTCTGGATTTGAACCAAGGTGTCTGTAATGACGCCTCTAGCACTGAGATGCAGTGTCTTAGACCACTGCTCCACTTGGGAGCCCCAAAATAAATAAAGAAACGATTTCAGAACAATCACAGATGGTGGGTGTCATGACATGGAACAACCCGCCTGTCATGTCACTGGAATAGACTGCACTGCTGGAAAACCAGTAATCTGGCATCATCAACTGTAAAACTATACGGTTACATTTATACTACCATATAAAACTTGTTTATGGCCTTTTAGTAAAAACTTAAACTTGCCCTTTCTGCTCACACTTATCCTTTCAGATCCTTTCTGTTCACACTTATCCTTTCAGATCCTTTCTGCTCACACTTATCCTTTCAGATCCTTTCTGCTCACAATACTTGGCTTACATCAGGGTTGGGGTCAATTCCAGTAAAATGTTAACTTACATTTCTCATTGAAAAGTACAAAAATTGGAATTGGAATTTCAGTTTACTTCTTGAATTGAAATGGAACTGACCCCAACCCTGGCTCACATAGTCTAGACCTAACTTCTCCTTACCCAGGACCATGTTACCATTACAAATCATCCATATTCCTTACCCAGGAACATCATGAGCGTGGTCTTGGCGAAGGCCACCAGGGTCATACCTGCCATGACACTCAGTATCCCTATGAGTATGATGACGAGGTTGGGCATGCCGCAGCGAGAGAATACCGTCACGCCCATGAAGCTGGTCAGGAACACCGTGGTGGACAGTGCCGAGCCGTAGCCAATCAGGATCTCGTTCCAGCACAGCGGCTGGTTGAGTTCGTACAGCGTGATCAAGGACAGCCCGCCCACGTTGGTGAAGGAGAAGGAGGAGAAGATGAGCAGGAGGAGTACCAGGAGGATATTGCGCCTCCTGCTGGCCCCTGCAAACAGCTGGTAGACTCCGTAGGCCAGCTGACGCATGACGGTGCGGCGCGGGGAGCCGTCCAGGGGGTCGTCTGGGGGTCGTGTGACCGTCTCCTCCAGGACGAACACGGCATAGAGCAGGTTGACACCCTGGAACAGAGCAGAGGTGAAGAAGGGCCAGTTGAAGCCTGCTGCTCGGAGGAAGTAACCCGTAGAGAGAGAGGCCACTCCAGACAGCAGGCCGATCACCATGTCCACCCCGGCCATACGCAGGGTCTTCTGCTGTCCATCCTCACACAGGTCAGCGATGTAGGAGAAACAACCCCCCAGGAACGTCCCCAAGCCCCCGAACAGGGCGCTGATGAACGAGGAGACGATGAGGAGGTAGAGGTTGAGCTCGAAGAAGGAGATGGCCAGGAAGGACAGCATGTAGAACAGAGAGCCAATCAGAGGCAGGATGATGGCGATCTTGCGTCCGCGCTGGTCGCTATAGGCGACGAGGATGAGGGTGACTGCAAGGGAGGGGATCATGGAGAACAGCTCGTTGTAGAGGGAGAAGAGAGATGACGCCCTCTGCACCTCCTATAACAAACAACATGAACAACATGAACAACATGAAGAAAAGCTTGGTAGAGAGAGAAAGAGATAGAGAGAGAAAGAAAGAGAGATGCCACCTTCTGGACCTCCTGGACATTTGTAGACAAACAAACAACAACAAGAGCTCGGTATAGAGGGAGGAGAGACATACAAACAATGTTACCATTAACAACAACAACATGGCGGTGAGGGAGGGGATCAATGTTACCATTAACAACAACATGGCGGTGAGGGAGGGGATCAATGTTACCATTAACAACAACAACATGGCGGTGAGGGAGGGGATCAATGTTACCATTAACAACAACAACATGGCGGTGAGGGAGGGGATCAATGTTACCATTAACAACAACATGGCGGTGAGGGAGGGGATCAATGTTACCATTAACAACAACATGGCGGTGAGGGAGGGGATCAATGTTACCATTAACAACAACAACATGGCGGTGAGGGAGGGAGAGGATCAGGCAGAGATTGGTGACTAAAACAATAGAGTTTTTTTAGCTGGTGTGCCTCGTGTTTACCCCAGCTAATAAAAACAACAACACAATCACAAAACACACAAGGAAATGGATAATAGTCTGAGTGCCAGGGGAAACCAGGGGAAACCTGATGGACCCTGAGATAACCATGACGAATGACCACATTCCACAGAACACAGACACTATCTTTATCCGCAGAGATTCACTTCTGCTTTGATTTGATGCAATCATGAAAAAGAGGAAGCATAGAACAGGAAAAATGTGCTCTGCTCCGTTATAGGCCAGTAGAGAACTCTACAGGGAAATCTAATGTTATTTATGTCAATCAGAAGGAAGCTAAACATGGTCTCAACCACAACAGGTGTACATGTGGTTCTTGCTTTTCAACCCAGAACAAGCAGGCTTTTTCCTATTCAACAAGTCATTCAGCAATCTTTTCTCTGTGTCTTTCAATGGCCACTGACTGCACAGTGTCTTCAGAATAGCATGTAGGCTCAGCTTAGCCAATCAACCAAATCAAAATGGAGAAACGCTGTCTGCGTTCCAAATATCAACCAACTGTATCTGGTGATACGTGACCTCTCGTAGTTGGTTACAGTTTAACCATGTCAACAATTACAGTAGCCTGCTAGCTGGCTCTGAAACTTGTCGAAACTTGAAACTTGCAGGGCTTGCAAACTATCACGGATTACAAAGGAAAACCCAGACGCGAGCTGCCCAGTGACGCGAGCCTACCAGATGAGCTGAATGCCTTCTATGCTCGCTTCGAGGCAAGCAACACTGAACCATGCATGAGAGCACCAGCTGTTCCGGACAACTGTGTGATCACACTCTCCGTAGCCGATGTGAGTAAGAACATTAAACAAGTTAACATTCACAAGGCCGCAGGGCCAGACGGATTACCAGGACATGTACTCAGAGCATGTGCTGACCAGCTGGCAAGTGTCTTCACTGAACATTTAAACCTCTCCCTGACCGAGTCTGTAATACCTACATGTTTAAACCAGACCACCATAGTCCCTGTGCCCAAGAACGCCAAGGTAACCTGCCTAAATGACTACCGCCCCGTAGCACTCGGACAAGAGGAACACCTATGTGAGAATGCTGTTCATTGACCACAGCTCAGCATTCAACACCATAGTGCCCTCAAAGCTCATCACTAAGCTAAGGACCCTGGGACTGAAGACCTCCTTTAGAGCTGGAACCTGGACTTGCTGACGGGCCGCCCCCAAGTGGTGAGGGTTGGCAACAACACATCCGCCACGCTGACCCTCAACACGGGGGCCCCTCAGGGGTGACTCCAACACCATCATAAAGTTTGCTGACGACACGACGGTGGTAGGTCTGATCACCGACGACGATGAGACAGCCTATAGGGAGGAGGTCAGAGACCTGGCAGTGTGATGCCATGACAACAACCTCTACCTCAATGTCAGCAAGACAAAGGAGTTGATCGTGGACTAGCTTCAGGTTCCTCGGTGTCCACATCACCAACAAACTATCATGGTCCAAACACACCAACACAGTCGTGAAGAGGGCACACCTCTTCCCCCTCAGGAGGCTGAAAATATGTGTCATGGGCCCTCAGATCCTCAAAAGGTTCTACAGCTGCACCATTGAGCGCATCTGGACTAGCTGCATCACCGCTTGGTATGGACACTGCTTGGCATCCGACCGCAGACGCTACAGAGGGTAGTGCGTACATCACTGGGGCCGAGCTCCCTGCCATCCAGGACCTCTATACCAGGCGGTGTCAGAGGCAGGCCCTAAAATTGGCAAAGACTCCAGCCACCACAGTCATAGACTGTTCTCTCTGGTACCGCACGGCAAGCAGTACCAATGCACCAAGTCTGGAACCAATAGCACCCTGAACAGTGTCTACCCCCAAGCCGTAAGACTGACCTCTGGCTAAATAGTTCATGAAATAGTTAACCGGACAGTCTGCATTGACTCTTTTTCCACAAAGGTATTATACTTTTTTTTACTCATCACATACGCTGCTGATACTGTTCGTTATCTATCCTGTTGCCTAGTTACAGTTTCCCTACCTATAATGTATCTACATATCTACCTCAATAACCTCGTACCCCTGCACATCGACTAGGTACTGGTACCCGTATATATAGCCAAGTTATAGTTACTCATTGTGTATTTATTATTACGTGTTATTACTTTTCTATTATTTCTCTATTGTCTTTCTCTCTGTATTGTTGGGAAGGGCCTGTCAGTAAACATTTCACTGTTAGTATACACCTGTTGTTTACAAAGCATGTGACAAATAAAATGTGATTTGATCTCCAGTGCCTTAGTAAAAGTATTCAGACCCCATGACTTTTTCACATTTTGTTACATTACAGACTTATTCTGAAAAGTTCATTTTATTTTAGCAAAGGTATTAAAAATAAAAAACATAAGTATTCAGACCCTCGAAATTGAGTGTCACTTCTGGAGGAAACCTGGGAGACTAGTCAGGATCGAGGGAGAGATGAATGGAGCAAAGTACAGAGAGATCCTTGAACCTGCTCCAGAGCGCTCAGGACCTCAGACTGGGGCGAAACAACGCAGGAGTGGCTTCAGGACAAGTCTCTGAATGTCCTTGAGTGGCCCAGCCAGAGCCCGGACTTGAACCCGATCAAACATCTTTGGAGGGACCTGAAGATAGCTGTGCAGCGACACTCCCCATCCAACATGATAGAGGTTGAAAGGATCTGTAGAGAAGAATGGGAAAAACTCCCCAAATACAGGTGTGGCAAGTCTGTAGCGTCATACCCAAGAAGACTTGAGGCTTTAATCACTGCCAAAGGTGCTTCAGCAAAGTACTGAGTAAAGGGTCTGAATACTTATGTAAATGTCATATTTCAGGGTTTTTTTCTTCATACATTTTCTAAAAACCTGTTTTTGCTTTGTCATTATGGGGTATTGTGTGTAGATTGAGGGAAAAATCAATTGAATTCATTTTCAAATAAGGCTGTAACATAACAAAATATGGAAAAAGTCAAGGGGTCTGAATACTTTCTGAATGCACTGTATGTGGTAGTGGAGTATGGGCCTGATTTGATGTAGTGCTCAGGGAATGGCAGTCCATTGACGTAAAAACACGTGTCAACTCATTCCACGGAGGGCAGAGTGTCTGCAGGTTTTTACTCCTCCCTTGTACTTGAATGAATTAAGGTCACTAATGAGTAAGGAACTCCCCACACCTCTTTGTCTAGGTCTTAACGGCAGGCACTAGGCCCTCCATAGAATGAGTTTGACAGTCATGACTAAAACCTATTCATTTGTATGGAGTAATAGGCCATTTGTTGTGTTGGTTAGATTCTACAGTAACTAACCTGTTGTCAGAGACAGGGTAGGTTGTGTTGGTTAGATTCTACAGTAACTAACCTGTTGTCAGAGACAGGGTAGGTTGTGTTGGTTAGGCTCCACAGTAACTAACCTGTTGGCTGTTGTCAGAGACAGGGTAGGTTGTGTTGGTTAGATTCTACAGTAACTAACCTGTTGTCAGAGACAGGGTAGGTTGTGTTGGTTAGGCTCCACAGTAACTAACCTGTTGGCTGTTGTCAGAGACAGGGTAGGTTGTGTTGGTTAGATTCTACAGTAACTAACCTGTTGTCAGAGACAGGGTAGGTTGTGTTGGTTAGGTTCCACAGTAACTAACCTGTTGTCAGAGACAGGGTAGGTTGTGTTGGTTAGATTCTACAGTAACTAACCTGTTGTCAGAGACAGGGTAGGTTGTGTTGGTTAGATTCTACAGTAACTAACCTGTTGTCAGAGACAGGGTAGGTTGTGTTGGTTAGGTTCCACAGTAACTAACCTGTTGTCAGAGACAGGGTAGGTTGTGTTGGTTAGATTCTACAGTAACTAACCTGTTGTCAGAGACAGGGTAGGTTCTGTTGGTTAGGCTCCACAGTAACTAACCTGTGGCTGCTGTCAGAGACAGGGTAGGTTGTGTTGGTTAGATTCTACAGTAACTAACCTCATGATGGCTGCTGGTGTTGGAGGGATCGCAGTGTGAGGTGTTGTCAGAGACAGGGTAGGTTGTGTTGGTCAGCTCCTGCCATAGTCTCCTGTAGACATACTGTTGTACCAGGGGGTAGACCAGGAAACTGGCGAAGGCATACAAGGCTACCAGAGGCTCCACCAGGAATAATCCCTTCATTTTCTTCAGGGGGGACTGGACACACAGACCCCTGGAAGACAAGGTAGGAGAGTTCAGTGGACAGACAGACACACAGACCCCTGGAAGACAAGGTAGGAGAGTTCAGTGGACAGACAGACACACAGACCCCTAGAAGACAAGGTTAGTAGGTTAATACAGGGCCAACCTGGCAACAGAATAGATCCTAGACAAGTTTCAAGAAGAGAAGGCAGGGTTAATGGGTATGTTTACCCTACATATTTATCTTGTTGCGTTCATTATTGTTGCTTAAAACAACAACATACACAGTGTACAAAACATTAAGGACACCTAACTAATATTGAGTTGATTTATCTCAATATTAAATAATTTCTGGGTAAGTACCTTACTTACCTTATTACGTACCTTATTACGTACCTTACCTTATTAAGTACCTTACTTACCTTATTAAGTACCTTACTTACGTACCTTACTTACCTTATTACGTACCTTACCTTATTACGTACCTTACTTACCTTATTACGTACCTTACCTTATTAAGTACCTTACTTACCTTATTACGTACCTTACCTTATTAAGTACCTTACTTACCTTATTACGTACCTTACCTTATTAAGTACCTTACTGTGATTATTTTAGACAATATTAATTGAAAACAAACTAAAATAGCAAGAGGTTTGGAACTCTTTCAAATTGGTTTATTAACTCATTTACAGCCTGGTGATGTCATCAAGCAGGCCAAAACTCCATCCCACCTAAACAGGCTGAATAATAATATAATAATACTTACAGCAAAAATGTTTATCTTTAATTTACAATCTGTAAAAACTATGAGAATAGAAATGTTCAGAACCTTTGTGAAACATCACAGCACAGTTGAAATATATACGGCAAAAATGGATGGTGTTAAGAGATAGATGGGAGGGGTTGAGTGGAGCTGAAGGGCGGGGTTAAAAACAAGATAACTCATGTAAAATATACTGTGTCTATAAAATGTATATAGGTTCAGAACTTTTGTGAAACAGCACAGTTAAAAATATATGGGAAAATAGAAAACAATCTGGATTGGCTTCAGAGATAGATGGGAGGGGGGGTATGGTAATTTAATAAAAAATATATATCATATTTAACCTTTATTTAACTAGGCAAGTCAGTTAAGAATAAGTTCTTATTTACAATGACGGCCTACCTACAGGGTCAGCCATAGTAGTACGGCGCCCCTGGAGCAAATTAGGGTTAAGTGTCTTGCTCAAAGACACATCGGCAGGTATTCACCTTGCTAGGCTCGATCCAGTAACCCCCTTTGGGTTACTGGACCAACGCTCTGACCACTAGGCTAGCTGAAGGATAGGATTAAAAACACATAAAAGATCAAATGTATATAGTATGTATAAACTGGAAGTAGAAGACTAAGTTCATATATATATATATATATATACACACACACACACACACACTGGGGGCCAAAAGTTTGGAATATTACTCATTCAAGGGATTTTCTTTATTTGCACTATTTTTACATTGTAGAATAAAAATGAAGACATCAAAACTATGACATAACACATATGTAAAAAAATGAATTATATATATATATATATATATTTTTTTTTTATATATGAGATTCTTCAAATAGCCACCTTTGCCTTGATGACAGCTTTGCACAATCATGGCATTCTTCCATGAAGTTACTAGCATACTGTAGACTACTGTCTGAATTAATACATTGGGATATGTTTAGAGATTGTAATATCAGCCAAAATAGAGAACGTTCTTGCCAACAAGTATAGAATAAAAACACTGACTTATTGTGAACATTGAAGAAGAAAAAAGAAAGAAAAAAACAACAACAACACATTTGTCAAACAAGTCTTCCCTGTCTGACCTGTCTAGTTCAGTTCCACGTGAACCAGTATCTTGGCAGAGGAGTTACATGATGATGGTGATGATGTGTCTGTATTATCTGACACACAGACGATACACTTCACTGACTGACCAAGTTCATAGGACAAGGAAAATGCACAACATCAGTGTCTGAAAAAGAAACAAATTCTCACCTTTTAGTTCGTCATTTGGTGAAGAGCGAGTATCTTCAAACTCACATAAAGACCAGTTCGCTCTTACTGGATGTTTAGACCATTTGTGCGGACAGCTGATCGGTGTTAATGGCGCTGTACCGCCGATCCACCGTGGTCACTAGTTACGACAGCGACACTCATGGCTAAACCCCGCCCATTTCTACACTTTATCTTCTGAAAATCAGATTTTAAACCTAACGCTAACCAAGTTACACTGATAACCTTATGCCTAACCCTAACATTAAATTAAGAAAACAATTTCAATTTAGTTTTCATGAATTTGTACGATATAGACCATTTTGTGGCTGTTGTACAACCCCAATCCTACCGGTTATGAAAGTTTGTTCCGCCCCTCTTGTCCTATGATTGGATGGTTCTCAGTAGAACATCCTTCGCTATGGCCAGAGCTTCTGTCAGTCATGTAAAGGTACAGTATGAAGGTTGTTTTGAATATAGCAAAACATTTTGTGACAGTATCTCTGCCTTTTTCGATTTTCTGTTTGCCTCCACGTAGGTTCCCTCAGGCATGTGTTGTTGTATTAGTATTACATCTTAATTATTTAACCAAAAGATAACTTTAAAAGGGAATGAATTCACTTTGTGAAATCACCTCATGCCGTTTATCTTGGTGTTGCTGTATTACGTTGTATCCTTCAGTTAATTTAATCAGGCTTTATTAAAACATATCCATTACTTTATGTAATTACAATTAGAAATTGCACATTTGTAAGCAAATTACGGTAACGTAAGATGGAGTGTGTCTTTGGGACGTTACGTTTGAACGTACCCTACCTCATTGGAATTAACAAACAGGGTTCGTGATAATCGATCCTTGGGACGCCCGTACTAAAGTTGACGTTTAAAAGGTTAGGATACGGGTCAGGGTTAGGGCTTAGTGTATGGACGTCCCAAGGAAACCGGAGAGCATTGATGGTGTCGAGCAACGAAGCCGACTGTACAGTAGACTAAAGTCAGCGGGTGGTAGGTGCGTGTGCGACAGCCGAAAGTCTGACCCTGCGGTGGTTATCCTACTACAGCAAGGCTCAGATCAACATGGCAGTGTCAACGTTGCTACTGCATTTCTGTAAAAAGGCTGAAATCAAATTATACACCCACATATCACACACTCACTAACTGAAAACATAACGTTAAAAAAAATGTCTAATTGGTTAGAGATTAAAGTCAAATATGACTTTAATATGTATCCCCTGTAGCTTTAGAATCGCAGAAAAGTAGGTCTGTTTTAGTCATGTCTTTGGCCACATTCGTGTGGGTTGAACAAAAACACCCAAACGGTTATTTCACAAATAGTGCCTCCCACAATGTAGGCGATGGCTGCACTCTGTGAGAAGCAACTGCAGCTACTTGAAGGGTGACCTCATCAAAAACTGCATGACCTTTGATCACATGATTTTGGTCATGTTCATGCAGTAGGCATTTAGTAAAAAGTGTAGACCATTTTTATCAGGGGTTGGAACCAAAAGGATTGTTCCTTTTCACTGTTCACTGACCTGCATAAGAAAGTTCTGAACCGTTTCAAACTAGGGCTGTTAAGGTGACCATATTAAATAATCATACACTTCATGAGAGGCAATGAGCTCATGTTGCGCAACATTTCTATAGTCTATGTAATTGCCTGAGAAAACAGAGTTTTGATGGCCTCTATTAAAAAGAGGAGGATTCCATCAGCTTTCTATAGGCTAGACCTACTATATTTATTTCTCAACTTTCATAATATTAAGCATATTGCTTCTCTTTACAACTGGAATATAGTCTACCTGGCTGGCATGAAAATGAACCACGGGAAAAGCGTCCATAGATGACATGTATTTTTTTTGGACAATGGTCCATTCTAAATCAAATCAAAATTTGACACATATATTATTTGGGTGACAATATTAGCCAATATTATTATCTCTTGTGAATGATGTATTATCTCTTGTGAATGATGTATTATCTCTGTGAATGATGTATTAACACTTGTGAATAATGTATTAACTATATATTGTGAGTGATATATTATCTCTTGTGAATGATGTATTATCTCTTGTGAATGATGTATTATATCTGTGAATGATGTATTATATCTGTGAATGATGTATTAACACTTGTGAATGATGTATTAACTATCTTGTGAATTATGTATTATCTCTGATGAGTGATGTATTATCACTTGTGAATTATGTATTATCACTTGTGAATGATGTATTATCACTTGTGAGTGATGTATTATCACTTGTGAATGATGTATTATCTCTTGTGAATGATGTATTATCACTTGTGAATGATGTATTATCACTTGTGAATGATGTATTATCACTTGTGAATGATGTTTTATCTCTTGTGAATGATGTATTATCACTTGTGAATGATGCATTATCACTTGTGAATTATGTTTTATCTCTTGTGAATTACGTATTATCACTTGTGAATTATGTTTTATCTCTTGTGAATTACGTATTATCACTTGTGAATGATGTTTTATCTCTTGTGAATTACGTATTATCACTTGTGATTGATGTATTAACACTTGTGAATGATGCCCAGCGTGTGCAGGAAGGCAAGAAACAGCTCATGCCTTTTTTTTGTGACTTTTTCAAATCATAGTCGCACACCTCATGTAGCCTAGCTGCATAAATTGGTCATAAAATGTGATCTGATCTTCATCTAAGTTAAACATAAGACAAACACATTCTGCTTAAACTAATAACACACAAACAATTATATGTCTTTATTGAACACACTGTGTAAACATTCACAGTGCTGGGTGAGTCAGAAGGAATTTTGGACCATTCCTCTTTAGAAGGTTTCAGTTCAGCATTATTCTGGGGATGTCTGGTGTGAACCGCTCTCTTGAGGTCATGCTACAGCATCTCAATCGGGTTGAGGTCAGGACTCTGACTGGGCCACTCCAGAAGACGTATTTTCTTCTGTTGAAGCCATTCTGATTTATCCAGGTGCTCTGGATGTTCCACTTCAGATGTGCAGCAATGTTTTTTTTGGACAGCAGTGGCTTCTTCTGTGGTGTCCTCCCATGAACACCATTCTTGTTTAGTGTTTAACGTATCGTAGACTCGTCAACAGAGATGTTATCATGTTCCAGAGATTTCTGTAAGTCTTTAGCTGACACTTTAGGACTCTTCTTAACCTCATGGATGGTCATTCTGCGCTGTGCTCTTACAGTCATCTTTGCAGGATGGCCACTCCTAGGGAGAGTAGCAACAGTGCTGAACTTTCTAAATTTCTAGACAATTTGTCTTACCGTGGACTGATGGCTTTTAGAGATACTTTTGTAACCCTTTTCCAGCTTTATGCAAGCCAGCCATTCTTAATCTTAGATCTTCTGAGATCTGTTTTGTTTGAGGCATGGTTCACATCAGGAAATGCTTCTTGTGAATAGCAAACTCACATTTTGTGAGTGTTTTTTATAGGGCAGGGCAGCTCTAACCAACATCTCTATTCTCATCTCATTGATTGGACTCCAGGTTAGCTGACTCCTGACTCCAATTAGCTTTTGGAGAAGTCATTAGCCTAGGGCTTCACATACTTTTTCCAACCTTCACTGTGAATGTTTCAATTATGTATTCAATATAGACAAAAAAAATACAGGCTGAAGTTATTAGTTTAAGCACACTGTGTTTGTCTATTGTTGTGACCTAGATGAAGGTCAAATAAAATGTTATGACCAATTTATGCAGAAATCCAGGTAATTCCAAAGGGTTCACATACCTTTTCTTGCCAATGTATAATAAAGCATTACATGCATAATGTCATCAGCATCATTGCTTTTAAAAGGTTTTTTGATGCTATTAATTTGGTATCTAACGCATCCCACAACTGTCACAGAGTATATTTGGAATATTTATTTCTCACACAGAAGGACAAGTTGACCGATATAATAGGTCAGCGTTTGTACTATGTGGGATAGTAGATTGATATAGGTACTTTTGCTGTTCGTTAGACCTACTCATCTTAGATGTGGACAGTTCTTCCAACGTCTTAAATATGCACCTTGAAATTGGATAAGAACGTGTGCAGTTGCGTCCCCGATGTGTGTGTCTTCACATTTAGATATCTGAGAGAGCCATGTGAGTGAGAGGCACGCAGCTGGGACGAGGGAATTATAATTATTATATTCAGCCCAAGGGCACACGACCACTGGCCGCAAAAGGCATGTTTTTTTTAGGGGGCATTACGGCCACACAAGGGGTATGCCACCGGGGAAATCTAGACATTATCAAGTGCTTGTCAAATTGTGAACGAGAGACTGATGAAGTGTGTGTAGCCTGCGCCAAAAAAAAGCAGAGCTCTTTTTTTCAAATCCTCATTAGATTTGCAGCCTTAGAATGTATTAAAAATCTAGCCCAACTTTTGCATCACAACTAAAGTTGCATAAATAACTCTAAATTAAGCATATAGGAGGAACTGTTTTTTTGTTAACTGCTCAACACAGAGTAGCTGCATGTGTGCACTCCCTCAGAAATCGTTTGGAGAAAATATCCTTTCTATTTTATTCAGCTTTGTTCAACGCCGAGGCTAGCTCAACGCCCCAGAGTTACCTATCATAGGCTCAACACCGAGGCTAGCTCAACGCCCCAGAATTACCTATCATAGGCTCAACACCGAGGCTAGCTCAACGCCCCAGAGTTACCTATCAATGCTCAACACCGAGGCTAGCTCAACGCCCCAGAGTTACCTATCATAGGCTCAACACCGAGGCTAGCTCAACGCCCCAGAGTTACCTATCATAGGCTCAACACCGAGGCTAGCTCAACGCCCCAGAGTTACCTATCATAGGCTCAACGCCCCATGATAAGAACTTACCAGTGTGCAGATTTGTATTTATGAATTTTGTGTATTTTTTACTTAACCTTTACTTAACTAGGCAAGTCAGTTAAGAACACATTTTTATTTTCAATGACGGCCTACACCGGCCTCCCCTAACCTGGACAACTCTGGGCCAATTGTTTGCCGCCCTATGGGACTCCCGATCACAGCCCGAGATCGAACCAGGGTCTGCAGTGAAAAATAGTCCAATATTTACAGGTGTTTGGGGGGCAAGTGTTTAAAGTGCAGTATAGAAATCGTAAATAAGAATCTGCTAGCAAATCTGAACAAAACATCGCCATTTTGGGTCCATGGCCAGGAAACTCCCCAGACCTTCATCCCATTGAGAACTTGTGGTCGATCCTCAAGAGGCAGGTGGACAAACAAAAACCCACAACTTCTGACAAACTCCAAGCATTGATTATGAAAGAATGGCCTGTCATCAGTCAGGATGTGGCCCAGAAGTTAATTGACAGCATGCCAGGGCAGATTGCAGAGGTCTTGAAAAAGAAGGGTCAACACAGCAAATATTGACTCTTTGCATAAACAGAATGTCATTGTCAATGGAAGCCTTTGACACTTATGGAATACTTGTAATTATACTTCAGTGTTACCATAGTAACTACTGACATAAAGATCTAAAAACACTGAAGCAGCAAACTTTGTGGAGACCAATACTTGTGTCATTCTCAAAACTTTTAGCCACGACTGTAATGAATTGACACTCCAGTACAGTAGGTGGCGGTGTTTTCACATTTCAGTTGGCTGCGATCCGCTAATACACATGTTAAGAAGAAGACTGTCCGGGACCGTGAGACGAAAAACCCGGCGGGGAGAAACGGTAAGAGGTTTAGCAAATGTCATTTTCCTACGGTGTATGAAACAACGGTTATTATTTCTAAAGACGGTTGAACAACAACATTCCGTCTGCAGTTTGGTTGCTCACCTTTAGTCAAGGTAATCGACGACACCGAGCATTCAAAGCGATGGATGAATACTAGGAAATAGCTAACGTTAGCCTTCCTTAGCCGGTGATGTTGACTGGCTACATAAGCTGTCACGGGCAAGAACAACATCGACATATTATTTGCAGCAATTTGTTAAAATTCAATCAATGAATGTGAGCTGCTGATGTGATTACTAACTTAACTAAATCCACCTGGCGTGAATTCCCACCACGCCTAACGTCGGTTAAGTAGCCAGATAACGTTAGCTAGTTGCTCAGCTAGTCATCCCCAAGCCAAGGAAAGCCAAGACGTACATTTTTCGCTACTAAAATCTGTCATCATCTTAATGCATCGATCTAAACCCGATCTGTACCGGACACTGGAATTGGAAAAAGCTGCGCATTT
The DNA here is from genome assembly GCA_023634145.1 of Thymallus thymallus. NCBI lineage: Eukaryota > Metazoa > Chordata > Actinopteri > Salmoniformes > Salmonidae > Thymallus > Thymallus thymallus. Next base: position 2,646,179 of record CM042404.1, on the reverse strand, counting down.
TGGGCACACAGTTGGTGAGGCAAGACAAGTCGTGACTGACACGATATAAATAATTATATATATATATATTGGTTTTTCCTTCCTGGCATAGTCGCTGGTAACCTCCATGTATCTTGCGGACTGCAGCTTTGGAAATCAATCTACCTTGCTAATAAATTGGGCTAACACTGTGTAGTTATGTGTCACTCAGCTATTGCACATATAGTATTTTGGAAGTAATTGGTAATAAGATGTTGTACTACCGGTATGTAACTAATGGTTGTTTATGTTGGGAGACAACCTAGTGATGGCCAGTTATCTCATGTTCATCAATAGAGCTGGGTAGGCCTGTGATCCCTATCCAAGGCCTGTGATCCCAATCCAAGGCAGCAGCATCGCTGTGTGATGCCTGATAACAGCATTGTATTCCCCTGCTGCACCAGGATATTGTAGATGTACACAGACTCAATATATTTACAGCAAGGAGTGATGATGATGACGACAATAAGTGACATCTACAAAAAAGTGAGGAAGAAGGGGCAACAAATAACCTTTGACTGAACGACCTCTGACCTCCGGGCGCAGGTATAGCGCTCTCCCATACTCTGGGACAGTTGTGGGACGATAGATTCCAAATTCATACAACCAGTAGGCCTAGGCTACATGTATATGTTTTTTTTATGCTATGAATCTGATGAAACAGATCAGAACGTTTAGGGACTGTACGTTATTCATAATGAGGGATACCTGGAGAAAATCGTCCACTGAAATGAAAATGGATGGCCCTCCCTTCAGTAAAATATTTTTACCCGACCCTCCCTGAATGCTTGAAAAATAACAACCGACCATCTCCTACCCAAAACAATGCTTAAAACATCAAATGGATGGCAGAGAACATGCCTAACATTTACCCTCGTTCTTAGCACAGACCAGAGCCTTAGATATGCAATTAGCACTGCATCAATCTATCATATTAACTGCGGACTGAGAAAGAAAATAGCCATATATAAATTCACTTCATGCAGTTCTACATAATTTTACATGACTGGAGACAAGCAGAAACCTTTTTAATTCCACAACAGAGCATGACAACAAATGAGCGCATGCTGGAGAACCGGAGACGTTTTGATTTCTATATAGGCTATTGTTTAAAAAAGGGAACAGTCTAAGTTTGGAACAGTGCTAAAGTTGTCTTATCAACTCTAAACATTTAGTGCAACAGAGCCAGTTACAACTGCAGTATCTGATCATCAATGAATTAGAGGAAAAGCCATTAGTTTTTTTTTAAACAAAGCAGACACATATCTTCAGGTACGCCTCTATGCACTTGTAACTTCATTTTGAACTGTCTATTTTATTCCATGATATCGTTGTTACAAAATATATTTGTGTTGGCCGTGATTAGGGCATGGGAATATAAGAGCATCTGCTAGGCTAAATGAACAAACTAGGCATGCATAGCTCACCGCATGATCCTCAAACCAAAGACTGGCCAAACTCGTGGTTATATAAGTGATTTCAAAGGCACTGTAGAATGACCGTATAGACTAAAGGCATTTTTCGTAATTCTAAGAAATATTTTTAATTTATTTAGTTTTATACAGCCTGTTGAAATGTCAATTGATAGTGACGGAATCACACATTACTGTACTTCCCAAGCAAAGTAAATGTTTTGTCTCCTTGGCTATAGAAGGTTGTGGCGCATAGAGACAAACCAAAGATATCCCATATGCATCGGAGTCTTTCCCAGCATTTTACAGCTTGTTTCTAGCATACAGTATTGCGGACTAAAGTTATACATCGCTTGATCCATTTAATTATTTTCTAAATCTTAAGCTAACAAGGGGTATGCTTAAGCGTATAGCCATTTACCCTAACATACCCTTGCATACCCCCTTTATTCGAGCTCTGGTTTTAACGTAACACACCAAGCCCTTCACTGACACTGAGCTATTTAAGGGGTGCACGGTGACTGAAGGATTTGTCTGACACAATCTATGGATAGTAGACTAGAATTTAGTCTGTCAAACAGGTAGGCCTACCTTTTGTTTCTTGAATAGGAAGAAATAGGCTTCAACACAAAGCCCTGTGTGAGGATTGTTTAAATGAGGACTGCTTAAATTAATGAGGTATTTTCGAATTAGCCTACTTTCAGCACCATTGCGCTGTCCATCCCTGTGGCTGCTGATTCATAGTAATGTAAATTACTTGTATATGGTTTATTGTGAGGTCAGTAATGCTCATAAATAGCTTCATTATGGGCAACAAAACATATTGTTTTTGTTCAAATCAATTATAGCAGTAGCAAGTTTACCTCTGGTCCTTCTCATCTTCGCGCTTTCCCTCTAACTGAACAGGACATCAGTAGGCCTAGTCCTCTCCCTCTCTAACTGAACAGGACATCAGTAGGCCTAGTCCTCTCCCTCTGTAACTGAACAGGACATCAGTAGGCCTAGTCCTCTCCCTCTGTAACTGAACAGGACATCAGTAGGCCTAGTCCTCTCCCTCTGTAACTGAACAGGACATCAGTAGGCCTAGTCCTCTCCCTCTAACTGAACAGGACATCAGTAGGCCTAGTTCTCTCCCTCTATCTGAACAGGACATCAGTAGGCCTAGTCCTCTCCCTCTGTAACTGAACAGGACATCAGTAGGCCTAGTCCTCTCCCTCTGTAACTGAACAGGACATCAGTAGGCCTAGTCCTCTCCCTCTGTAACTGAACAGGACATCAGTAGGCCTAGTCCTCTCCCTCTGTAACTGAACAGGACATCAGTAGGCCTAGTCCGCGCACAGATAATGCATTTTTTGGACAAATAAAACATTATTTTCAGAAGAAACCTTGGGCTGGCCACTTCAAGTGCTACATACAGCCATTAGTTAGGCAGCACAAAAGGGTAGGGCAGGCCAGGGCTTATGATTGGATAGCCTATCCATTGCAGTCTAGGCAAAACCATTTTTTGCAGGTAGAGCAGCTTTAATATTGCAGATAGAATGTGGCTTCCATCTATATAATTGTATGCATAATTTAAAAATATATATACAGTTGAAGTTGGAAGTTTACATACACTTAGGTTCAAGTCATTAAAACATTTTTCAACCACTCCACAGATTTCATGTTAACAAACTATAGTTTTGACTCATCTTTGTGCATGACTCAAGTAATTCTTCCAACAATTGTTTACAGACAGATTATTTCACTTATAATTCTCTATATCACAATTCCAGTGGGTCAGAAGTTTACATACACTAAGTTGACTGTGTCTTTAAACAGCTTGGAAAATTCCAGAAAATGATGTCATGGCTAATTGACATCATTTGAGTCAATTGGAGGTGTACCTGTGGATGTATTTCAAGGCCTACCTTCAAACTCAGTGCCTCTTTGCTCAACATCATGGTAAAATCAAAAAGAATCAGCCAAGACCTCAGGAAAAATAATTGGAGACCTCCACAAGTCTGGTTCATCCTTGGGAGCAATTTCCTGAAGGTACCACGTTCATCTGTACAAACAATAGTACGCAAGTATAAACACCATGGGACCACGCAGCCGTCATACCGCTCAGGAAGGAGACGCGTTCTGTCTCCTAGAGATGAACATACTTTGGTGTGAAAAGTGCAAATCAATCCTTGTGAAGATACTGGAGGAAACGGGTACAGAAGTATCTATATCCACAGTAAAACAAGTCCTATATCGACATAACCTGAAAGGCCCCTCAACAAGGAAGAAGCCACTGCTCCAAAACCGCCATAAAAAGCCAGACTATGGTTTGCAACTGCACATGGGGACAAAGATTGTACTTTTTGGAGAAATGTCCTCTGGTCTGATGAAACAAAAATAGAACTGTTTGACCATAATGACCATCGTTATGTTTGGAGGAAAAAGGGGGAGGCTTGCAAGCCGAAGAACACCATCCAACAGTGAAGCACGGGGGTGGCAGCATCATGTTGTGGGGGTGCTTTGCTGCAAGAGGGACTGGTGCACTTCACAAAACAGATTGCATCATGATGAAGGAAAATTGTGGATATATTGAAGGAACATCTCAAGACATCAGTCAGGAAGTTAAAGCTTGGTTGCAAATGGGTCTTCCAAATGGACAATGACCCCAAGCATACTTGTTGTGGCAAAATGGCTTAAGGACAACAAAGTCAAGGTATTGGAGTGGCCATCACAAAGCCCTGACCTCAATCCTATAGAACATTTGTGGGCAGAACTGAAAAAGCGTGTGCGAGCAAGGAGTCCTACAAACCTGACTCAGTTACACCAGTTCTGTCAGAAGGAATGGGCCAATATTCACCCAACTTATTGTGGGAAGCTTCTGGAAGGCTACCCAAAACGCTTGACCCAAGTTAAACAATATAAAGGCAATGCTACCAAATACTAGTTAAGTGTTTGTAAACTTCTGACCCATTGGGAATGTGATGAAAGAAATAAAAGCTGAAAAAAATCATATCGGATGAACCGTTTAGAAATGACAGCACCTTTTGTACCCATTTTAAGGTACTACAAGTATTTGTTGAATTAGCTTCACAGATGTGTGTCGTTAGGCAGGTGTATTCATTTGTGTCGTTAGTGAATGCAGGAGAGCTGTTGATGAATAGTATTGATTCTAGACTTTGCTATTGCCTTTGGAGGTTGTTGTTGGGGAGTGACAACATGAGGAAGACAGCAGTGTCAATGAAAATGAAGCTGGCCGTCACAAGGCTCAGAAATGAAAATCAATCAATCAGAAACGTTGCAAAAACCCTGGGCATGCCTAAGTCAACAGTTTGGTTAATCATTAACTAGAAAAAAACAACCGGTGAACTCCTATGTCAAAATACCCGGTAGACCGAGGAAGACCACTGTAGTGGATGACCGGAGAATACTCTCTATGGTGAAGGAAACCCCCTGACAACAGCCCAACAGATCAAAAACACTCTACTGGATGCAGGTGTAGATGTGTCAAAGTCTACCGTACGTAGAATACTTTTTTCCTCATCAATCTGCACACAATGTAAAACTGATATCACATTTACATAAGTATTCAGACCCTTTACTCAGTACTTTGTTGAAGCACCTTTGGCAGCGATTACAGCCTTGAGTCTTCTTTGGTATGACGCTACAAGCTTGGCACACCTGTATTTGGAGAGTTTCTCCCATTCTTCTCTGCAGATCCTCTCAAGCTATTTTCAGGTCTCTCCAGAGATGTTCGACTTTGATCCGTTAATATTTTCCTAGATCCTAACTAGTCTCCCAGTCCCTGCTGCTGAAAAATATCCCCACAGCATGATGCTGCCACCACTGTGCTTCACCGTAGGGATGGTGCCAGGTTTCCTCCAGCCGTGACGTTTGGCATTCAGGCCAAATAGTTCAACCATAGTTTCATCAGACCAGGGAATCTTGTTTCTCATGATCTGAGAGTCCTTTAGGTGCCTTTTGGCAAAACTCCAAGTGGGCTGTCATGTGCCTTTTACTGAGTAGTGGCTTTCGTCTGGCCACTCTACCATAAAGGCCTGATTGGTGGAGTGCTGTAGAGATGGTTGTCTTTCTGGAAAGTTCTCCCATCTCCACAGAGGAACTCTGGAGCTCTGTCAGGTCACCTCCCTGACAAAGGCCCTTCTCCCCCGATTGCTCAGTTTGGCTGGGCGGCCAGCTCTAGGAAGAGTCTTGGTGGTTCCAAACTTCATCCATTTAAGAATGATGGAGGCCACTGTGTTCTTAAGGACCTTTAATGCTGCAGAACTGTTTTGGTACCCTTCCCCAGATCTGTGCCTCAACACAATCCTGTCTCTGAGCTCTACGGACAATTCCTTTGACCTCATGGATTGGTTTTTGCTCTGACATGCACTGTCAACTGTGGGACCTTATATAGACAGGTGTGTGCCTTTCCAAATCATGTCCAATCAAATGAATTTACCACAGGTGGACTCCAATCAAGTAGTAGAAACATCAAGGATGATCAATGGAAACAAGATGCACCTGAGCTCAAATGTCTTCCCAACTATTTTGCAGTCTGTATGTCATTTTTTTGGTATACTTATTTTTTTATCACAATTATCTTTTAACAATTTTGGTCTTTAATGCCAGCAGACAAGTTTCTTACTTTCTTCCACTTCCATTTTCCATTGTTGTGGTAATGTTGCAATTAGTTGGTTGTAATTTGATGAGAGCAGATATTTCCATATATTTTTGTTAGCTCCACCAGTCCTATTTATTATATAATTGACAAAGATTATACCGTTTTTAAACATTTTTATCAATACATTTCACCATATTATTTGTTGTAATTTTTGTGCTGTTTTTTTCTGGTGGATTAAACAGAAATCGAAGACATTTCTATGGCCTGTTTTAAAAATTGCGATATTTTTGAGATTATTTCAGTTTCAAATAACCGAAAGTAATCTGAATTAAATGGAATACGGCATTTCTCGAACATAGGCTTAGAGACATGCTTACTAATCTGATGGAGAACCAGTTTAGATTCAAGTAGAACTTTTGTATGACTGAAGCCTTTATTGAGAAGTCTAATGCTTTAATATTTATGGCATGGCCATAAGTAAACTAGGTAAACTGAGATATGACTCAAGATTTAATCAGGGGGACGTTTCCACTAATAGACAGGTATTTATATGGTAGCAAGATCTTATCTATTTCTGCTTCCTTTCTGTTAAAATGTATTTGTGATCACTGTACATTCTTTTAACCCTTTGTATATGAGATTCTCCAAAATTGAAATATTCCAGGCATTTATGTATAAATTAGTCAAAGTCCGCTATGAATATCAGATTTTTCATAGGTTTCTATTGTTTCTGTGAGGTGTCTAAGACAATCCCCTACCTTTTTATAATTTCTTGTACATTTCATGAAAAGCATCGGGTCATAGAAAAGTGACCTTCACAATAAGAAGATCTAAGCATGTTTCGGCATGATGTGATTTCACTCAGGTCTGCAGCTGCAGAAAACCAGGCAGATAATGAGGCCGTGAGGCCGACTGGGAGAGCAGGTGTGTGGGCGGTTTCCTCTGTCTGATAGTGTCTGCAGGACACAGCCCAAAACAAGCTTTAGCGTGCACACACACACACACACAAAGGCCTCGTTCGAGGAGACCTTTTAGTTTGATATTTCATTACACACTCATGCTGTTTCATTTCATAACACAATTTATTAATCACTAATTAACCCTTTAAGGGGTTGACACCCCTAGTTAACCACTTCAAGGGCCACAGCCACTAAATGTTTTGAATTTAACCGACCTGGGAGACCAGGTGTGTTGCATTTAGGCAATCACTGAACTAATCAATTAGCTCAGTTGGTCAGGTGTGTTAGAACAAGACAGGGTTAGCTACCACGGCCTGTAGTATAGGTTATGGATTATTTTATTGGGACCACACTTGATATTGCGCGCCCAGAAGAGAATGCGGGGCGAAGATGCGTCAAGATCTAATAAGCAACTAATTCTCACTGAGCATTATGATATTTTAATCGATTACAAATTACATGACCCTCCCTTGGATTAAAGAAAAAAAATACTAAACCCTGACTGATATTGTAAAAGCACGACCTTTCCCCATTTTCCTCCATGTAACAATTGTGTACATTCCGACCGGTCCCCTAGCTTAAAATGTTGATAAACTTTTATTTCTTAACATTATTAGCGCAGCAGTAGACTACACATGTGTTTTTTGGATACCGGACAATGGAGGAAAATTGAAAACCAATAGAACATGAGACTGATTTCAATGGCATATGGAAGTCTTACCTCCACGGATATGGTCGGATTTTGCGTAGTCTACTTTGAAGCTAGCTAAAACATGCCTCATAATATGTAGTAAAACGTTCAGGTTTCAAACGATTTAAGTAGCTTATCTTGGTAAACCCTAGACACTGTCGTCTGTGAAAAGCCCAGGAGGCCGGCTGTTTCTGAGATACTGGAACCGGTGCACCTGGCACCGACTATCATACCACGCTCAAAGTAGCTTAGGTCGCTAGTTTTGTCCATTCTAGCATTCAATCGAACAGTAACTGAATGCCTCGATGCCTGTCTGCCTGCTTTATATAGCAAGCGACGGCCACATGAACGGGGTGGTGTACCTAATAGATGCAGTGCCTTCGGAAATCATTGCCTTTTTCCACATTTTGTTACGTTAGACCCTTATTCTGAAATGTATTAAATTGTTTTTTTCCCCCTCTCATCAATCTACACACAATACCCCATAATGACAAAGCAAAAACAGGTTTTTAGAAATTGTTGCAAATTTATCAAATATAAAAACAGAAATATTACATTTACATAAGTATTCAAACCCGTTACGACTGTTTGTTTATATAGCCATAGCCTATGATGGCATAGAATGCTTCCAATCCTTTATACTGCACATGTTATGAGTATTTTTATCAGTTCATCACCACACATGAAGTTCCCTCAGGAAATACAAGTTATTTGAGATGATGATATGGTGGTGGTGATGGTGGTAATCTGTCAGCAAAGAGTATGGTGGTCACTTGGCCTTTCCACTGGCTGTAGCTCTGAGAACAGATAAGAGAGATGAGATGATTAGAAATTTGATCAGAACTGTAAGTTAAGTCTTTCAGATCTATAACACTGAGACTTTCTGATAATTAGTGAGTCCCGTAGCCTAACATACTGAGTAGACCGGGCGTGCACGTCATCACATATGTTGATTATGTCCAGCCACACCAGACGCGATCAGGACACGCAGGTTGAAATACCAAAACAAACTCTGAACCAACTGTATTAATTTAGGGACAGGTCGAAAAGCATGAAACATTTATGGCAATTTATCTAGCTAGCTAGCTTGCTGTTTCTAGCTAATTTGTCCTGGGATATAAACATTGGGTTGTTATTTTACCTGAAATGTACAAGGTCCTCTACTCCGATCTTTAATCCACAAATAAAAGTGTAAACGAAGTTTGTTTCTAGTCATCTCAAATCTGACTCCTTCGCTCACACATACAGTATCTCTCATATCCAGGCGTAACAGGCTAGCTGTTAGCATGACGTCTTGGCCATTTATCCAGAGAGACTCAGTCAGTGCATTCTACAAAGGTAGATCAAACAACCACATCACAGTCAATGCAAGTCAACACTTTCCTTCTGTGTCTTGTTCCAGGTTTAACATCGTTGGCAGCCTCATCTTGGATCTAGCATGGCCTTCAGCAAAGGATATCGCATCTACCACAAGTTGGACCCGCCCCCATACAGCGTCATCGTGGAAACCAGGAACAGAGATGAATGCCTCATGTTCGAGTCAGGGGCCGTCGCCGTGCTGTGTAAGACGCACCCTGATTCGGTTAATGGATTATCACGGATACTTTCATTAAAAAAATCACAGATTTAATAAAATGCTTAATTTACATTCACCTCCCCTCCTTAAACTGTGCTGTGTTAGACTGACTTATTGATTATAAGATACTACTATAAGACATTAGAGACCCCCTATCCCTCCCCTCCATAAACCAGTCCTTGTGCAGTGGAAAACTCAGTGAGGAAAACTCACTCAACCAGTGCACCCGAGTAGGATCAATAATGTATATTTTTATATATTAGTATATATATTTTTTTAAACAACAAAAAGCATAATGTCAACTTGATGAATGTATATTTGCTTAAGTGTATCATACTACCGTCATCAACATTGTAATGCATTTTGACCACTTTAAAATGGGCATGAATCATTTCACGTAATTTAAAAGGACATTTCATCGAGAATGTTACAAACTGGACTATATTTAGTAACTTACGTAGAAGAGTATTGATTGGTTCTATATAGATGTTTTGTAGTCTTATTTTAGTGTACTTGAACTGTCATTTCTTGGAAGTCGGACTCTTCCCACACGCCAACACATTTTTCTCAGCTTGGTGTGTTTATGCTTGGATATAATCTCCAGACTTTCCCAGGGGGAATGGTTGATATGTTGTACATTTTCTATACTTGATAACATTTTCTTTGAAAGAATGCATTTTATGTACAGTGACTTCGGAAAGTATTCAGACTCATTGAAGTTTTCCACATTTTGTTACGTTACAGCTAGGGTTGCAAAGGGTCGGAAACTTTCCGGTAAATTTCCGGAATTTTTCTGTAAAATTTCCATGGGAAGTTGAGGGAGAGGTTGTTTACCACACCGTCAGAGTGCCTACCACTTCACTGTAGGCAGTCTCGTCATTGTTGGTAATCAGGCCTACTATTGTCGTGTCGTCAGAGAACTTGATGATGGAGTTGGAACTGTGTGAGACGAGACAGTCGTGGGTATACAGGGAGTACATGAGGGGACTGAGGACACACCCTTGTGGTACCACTCTCCATATGTTCAAGCATAGTGGTGGCTGCATCATGTTATGGGTATGCTTGTAGTCATTAAGGACTGGGATGTTTTTCAGGATAAAAAATAAACAGAATGGAGCTAAGCAACATCCTGTTTGTCTGCTTTCCACCAGACACTGGGAGAATAATTCACCTGACAGCAGGACAATAAGCTAAAACACAAGACCAAAGGCCCAGTTACAGTTTTGACTTAAATCTGCTTGAAAATCTATGGCAAGACTTGAAAATGGCTGTCTAGCAATTATCAACAACCAGTTTGACAGAGCTTGAAGCATTTTTAAAAGAATAATGAGACATGGGAAAATGTTTCACAATCCAGGTGTGAAAAGCTCTTAGAGACTTACCCAGAAAGACTCACAGCTGTAATCACTGCCAAAAGATGCTTCTAACATGTATTGACTCAGGGGGTTGAATAGTTATATAATCAAGATATATTAGTGTTTATTTTTCTTATTTTCATAATGTTTTTAATAAATGTTAGAATTTTTCTTCCAATTTGATATTAAATGTATTTTGTGTAGATTGTTGACAAAAATGACAATTAAATCAATTTTAATTGCCATTTGTAACACAACAAAATGTCAAGGGATGTGCATACTTTCTGAATACACTGTAAGTGCTGCCCAGTCCTTGTCCAGTAACTATTTTACCTTACATGATGAGTGTTGTCCTTCATATAATGATAGTCCTGTCTCTTGTCCTCCCCCAGCGGCAGCAGAGAAGGAGGCCATTAAGAACACATACACCAAGATGATGGATGCCTATGGCATCCTGGGAGTCCTACGCCTCAACCTGGGTGAGTCACTGACACCTGGGGGTCTGATTACCGGAAACACCCTATTGGATGAAGCACCGCATAATCGCATAACCTAGCATGGTCTCCTACCCGTTGAGAAGTATTAGGGATGGGTGGTGTGTACAAAACATTAAGTACACCTGCTCTTTCCATGACATAGACTGACCAGGTGAATCCAGGACATAGACTGACCAGGTGAATCCAGGACATAGACTGGCCAGGTGAATCCAGGACATAGACTGGCCAGGTGAATCCAGGACATAGACTGACCAGGTGAATCCAGGACATAGACTGACCAGGTGAATCCAGGACATAGACTGACCAGGTGAATCCAGGACATAGACTGACCAGGTGAATCCAGGTGAAAGCTATGATCCCTTATTCATTTAACTTGTTAATTCCACTTCAATGATTTTTCAAGCCTTGAGAAAGTTGAGACATGGATTGTGTAAGTGTGCCATTCAGAGGGCAAGATGAAAGTGCCTTTGAACGGGGTATGGTAGTAGGCGCCCGGCACACCAGTTTGTGTCAAGAACTGCAACGTTGCTGTGTTTTTCACACTCAACCGTTTTCTGTGTGTAACAAGAATGGTCCACCACCCAAAGGACATTCAACCAACTTGACACAACTGTGGGAAGCTTTGGAGTCAACATGGGCCAGCATCCCTGTGGAAAGGTTTCCACACCTAGTAGAGTCCATTCCCTGATGAACTGAGGCTGTTCTGAGGGCAGAAGGGGGTGCAACTCAATATTAGGAAGGTGTTCTTAATGTTTTGTACACTCTGTGTATATTATTGATGCAGGGACCGGTTTGGGTTTTTACTTTACCTTCTATAACAGTATTTTAATGTTTGGTTTGTTAAATGTGTTAAGCATCTCCGGCGCGTGTAATGTCAGTTTTTATAGTTTGCTACTTGCAAGTCGTCTCTCCCTATCCTGCCTGCCGCTACCCACAGCCCTGCCCCTGTCGTCTCTCCCTATCCTGCCTGCCGCTACCCACAGCCCTGCCCCTGTCGTCTCTCCCTATCCTGCCTGCCGCTACCCACAGCCCTGCCCCTGTCGTCTCTCCCTATCCTGCCTGCCGCTACCCACAGCCCTGCCCCTGTCGTCTCTCCCTATCCTGCCTGCCGCTACCCACAGCCCTGCCCCTGTCGTCTCTCCCTATCCTGCCTGCCGCTTCCCACAGCCCTGCCCCTGTCGTCTCTCCCTATCCTGCCTGCCGCTTCCCACAGCCCTGCCCCTGTCGTCTCTCCCTATCCTGCCTGCCGCTTCCCACAGCCCTGCCCCTGTCGTCTCTCCCTATCCTGCCTGCCGCTACCCACAGCCCTGCCCCTGTCGTCTCTCCCTATCCTGCCTGCCGCTTCCCACAGCCCTGCCCCTGTCGTCTCTCCCTATCCTGCCTGCCGCTACCCACAGCCCTGCCCCTGTCGTCTCTCCCTATCCTGCCTGCCGCTACCCACAGCCCTGCCCCTGTCGTCTCTCCCTATCCTGCCTGCCGCTTCCCACAGCCCTGCCCCTGTCGTCTCTCCCTATCCTGCCTGCCGCTACCCACAGCCCTGCCCCTGTCGTCTCTCCCTATCCTGCCTGCCGCTACCCACAGCCCTGCCCCTGTCGTCTCTCCCTATCCTGCCTGCCGCTTCCCACAGCCCTGCCCCTGTCGTCTCTCCCTATCCTGCCTGCCGCTTCCCACAGCCCTGCCCCTGTCACTCAAGGAGAGAGCAGTTGTTGGTGTTGCTCGACCACGGAGTCACCAACACTTCACTTGCCGTTCACTGTGTCCGCAGTCTGCACGGCCAGACGAAAACAAGTTGTTGATGACAACAATATATAATTACACTTAGTTTCTGTATTTGGCTAAAATAAATAGCTTCAGCGTTAATGCTAAGCGCTAGTTAGCTGGATAGCTAGCTAGGTAGATGATCAGTGCTGAGGGGTAAAACTACAAAATGGGATCAAGGAGTTACCAACCAGAAATAACAGTTGATTTTCTGTTTGTTTCCTGGTTGTTGAGTCAATTAGACCATGCCCATTTCAAGCTTCTTTTTCTAAAAACTAAAAAGTTATTTCAGAATATTCAGGCAAGTTAGCTGGCTAACTCGTTGTAGTGTACTCCTCTGGTGTAGGCCTAGATCAGCATGTTGTTTGTGAAACGAGGAATAGGTGAAGCATGAATATGCTAGCTAGCTTGTATAGGGTCCCCTAGGAAACGCTGACCAACACTTTGGTTCCTACCCTGTCACAATAATTCCTCCCTGGCTTATTAATTTGTTGTCATGTCAAGCAACAGTGTATTCAAAGTACTGCCCACTATGTTACAGCCATTGAATTACAAGAATCATTCTATTTCCATGGTTTCAACAGTACACCAATAAACTAGGCCTAGATGTTTTGTCCATGTCATGCAGCCCTGAGTGGCACAGTGTGGAAATGCAGAAATGTTATGAAAATGCTGAAAATTGTTTGGTTGAATTGAAAAGTGGAAAACAATCATATTGTAGAAATACCTTTTGAAATCACTTATAATATTTGAGCTGCCACCCATTAACTACTCATAAAGCATATTTAGAACTTCTATTATTAATACATATAAAATACTGCCATTACGTGACAAATATTATATGATATTGTGGCCATATCACCCAACCCTGTGCAGCACGGATGACCTTATGGCAAGTGCAGAACATTCTTCATGGTTGTAATCAATGCCATTACAAAGGGTTGTTAACTGTAGGGTTCTTCAGGAGCCTGTAGTCTGCAGTATGTTCTGCCTGTTGACTGCAGAGCTTCTGTCTCCTGCCCTCTGCTTGACCTTGAAGGCCTGTCTGTTATGATAACATGGAGGAAGCTCAGCTTTAAACAGATTAACAGTTTTACAGATCAGATCACACTGATATAACACTACCTGTTTACTGACTCTGAAGGAAGCTCAATTAACCTTTGTTGTCAAGTGATGACCTGTTGTGTACTGGTAATGACAGTATGATGGCATGGGGTTTAACACTCGTTCCTCTCCTCTCCCTCTCCCTCTCCCTCTCCCTCTTCCTCTCCTCTCCCTCTCCTTTCCTCTCCTTCTCCCTCTCCTTTCCTCTCCTTCTCCCTCTCTCCCTTCATCCTTCTCCCTCTCTCCCTTCATCCTTCTCCCTTTCTCCCTCTCTCCCTTCATCCTTCTCCCTCTCTCCCTTCATCCTTCTCCCTTCCTATCTCCTCTCCTCCTTTACTCTCCATCCTCCTCCTCCCTCTCTCCAGGTGATTCCATGCTCCACAGCTTGGTGGTAGCATCAGGCTGTAGCTCTGTAGGGAAGGTGCAGGACTCTGAGGTGTTCCGGGTCACGTCTACAGAGTTTGTCTCTCTGAAGAACGACCCGAGTGATGAAGACCGCATCGCTGACGTCAGGAAGGTCCTGAACTCTGGGAACTTTTATTTTGCCTGGTCCTCCAGCGGCATCAGCATGGACCTCAGCCTCAATGCCCACCGCCGGATCAAGGAGGACACCACAGACAACCGCTTCTTCTGGTGGGAGTGGAACACATTATATATACTAACCTCTTCTTCTGGTGGGGAGTGGAACACATTATATATACTAACCTCTTCTTCTGGTGGGAGTGGAACACATTATATATACTAACCTCTTCTTCTGGTGGGAGTGGAACACATATTATATATACTAACCTCTTCTTCTGGTGGGAGTGGAACACATTATATATACTAACCTCTACTTCTGGTGGGAGTGGAACACATTATATATAATAACCTCTACTTCTGGTGGGAGTGGAACACATTATATATAGTAACCTCTACTTCTGGTGGGAGTGGAACACTTTATATATAGTAACCTCTACTTCTGGTGGGAGTGGAACACATATTATATATAGTAACCTCTACTTCTGGTGGGGACAATTGATTAGCTGAAAGTGATTTAGAGTATTAAGTCTTACTAGTCCATACTTCATTCTTACCTGGTCCTACCTAGTCCTTACCTGGTCCTACCTAGTCCTTACCTGGTCCTTACCTGGTCCTTACCTGGTCCTTACCTGGTCCTACCTAGTCCTTACCTGGTCCTACCTAGTCCTTACCTGGTCCTTACCTGGTCCTACCTAGTCTCGTCTTGCCTAGCTACTACTACTTTAAGATGAATACACTGACTGGATGAGAGCGTCTGCTCAATGACTAAAATGGAAATACAAGTGATTTATTTTCTGAATCCTAATCGTATTATTGTACCATACATCATATTGTACCTCATCATCCTAGCTCATATTGTACCTCATCATCCTAGCTCATATTGTACCTCATCATCCTAGCTCATATTGTACCTCATCATCCTAGCTCATATTGTACCTCATCATCCTAGCTCATATTGTGGCTGATCTGCTGGTGTTGTGCTTCGTGCATCATGGCTCTTATTACATGAGCCTGTGTGTAGAGGTTGACATGTATCTCGTCTCCTCTAGGAACCAGTCCCTTCACCTTCACCTGAAGCACTATGGTGTGAACTGTGATGACTGGTTGTTGAGGTTGATGTGTGGCGGGGTGGAGATCAGGACCATCTACGCCGGTCACAAACAGGCCAAGGCCTGCGTCATCTCCCGCCTCAGCTCAGAGAGGGCTGGGACACGCTTCAACGTCAGAGGGGCCAACGATGACGGACAGGTGGCCAACTTCGTAGAGACTGAACAGGTAGGTCTGGGGGGAGAGGGAGGTAGGGGGGAGGGAGGGAGGGTCATGGGTGTGTTTGGAGAAGTTGTGGTAGGACAATGTTTCCATTGGAAAAGAGATGTTTCATCTCAGTAGAACTTCCTGGTTTATATCGAGGTTCAATAACATAAGGTAGGTCAAATAAGATGTACTGTATGGTAACTAGGAGGTGTACACTACTGTTGGTGTAGTGAGTGTTCTGGTGGTGAACTGTATGGTAACTAGGAGGTGTACACTACTGTTGGTGTAGTGAGTGTTCTGGTGGTGAACTGTATGGTAACTAGGAGGTGTACACTACTGTTGGTGTAGTGAGTGTTCTGGTGGTGAACTGTATGGTAACTAGGAGGTGTACACTACTGTTGGTGCAGTATATCAGTGTATATCGGAGGGGCTGGGAGACAAATGACTTGCCCAAGCCCCCCCAGCTTCTCCTTCACCCAAATCCAGATAGCTGATGTTCTGAAAGAGCTGAAAAATCTGGACCTCTACAAATCTGTTGGGCTAGACAATCTGGACCCTTTCTTTCTAAAATTATCCGCCGGAATTGTTGCAACCCCTATTACTAGCCTGTTCAACCTCTCTTTCGTATCGTCTGAGATCCCTAGAGATTGGAAAGCTGCCGCGGTCATACTCCTCTTCAAAGTGGGAGACACTCTAGACCCAAACTGTTAAAGACATATAGCCTTCCTGCCCTACCTTTTCTAAAGTCTTCGAAAGCCAAGTTAACACCGACCATTTCGAATCCCACCGTACCTTCTCCACTATGCAATCTGGTTTCCGAGCTGGTCATGGGTGCACCTCAGCCACGCTCAAGGTCCTAAACGATATCATAACCGCCATCGATAGAACATAGTACTGTGCAGCCGTCTTCATCGACCTGGCCAAGGCTTTAGACTCTGTCCATCACCGCATTCTTATTGGCAGACTCAATAGCCTTGGTTTCTCAAATGACTGCCTTACCTGGTTCACCTACTACTGCTCAGATAGAGTTCAGTGTGTTAAATCGGAGGGCCTGTTGTCTGGTCCTCTGGCAGTCTCTATGGGGGTGCCACAGGGTTCAATTCTTGGGCCGACTTTATTCTCTATATATATATATCAACGATGTCGCTCTCGCTGCTCGTGACTCTCTGATCCATCTCTACGCAGACACCATTCTGTATACATCTGGCCCTACTTTGGACACTGTGTTAACTAACCTCCAAACGAGCTTCAATGCCATACAACACTCCTTCCGTGGCTCCAACTGCTCTTAAATGCTAGTAAAACTAAATGCATGCTCTTCAATCGAACGCTGCCCGCACCCGCACGCCGGACTATCATCACTACTCTCGACGGGTCTGACTTAGAATATGTGGACACCTACAAATACCTAGGTGTCTGGTTAGATGGTAAACTCTCCTTCCAGACTCACATTAAGCATCTCCAATCCAAAATTAAATCTACAATTGGCTTCCTTTTCGCAACAAAGCCTCCTTCACTCATGCTGCCAAACATGCCCTTGTAAAACTGACTATCCTACCGATCCTTCACTTCGGCGATGTCATTTACAAAATAGCCTCCAACACTCTACTCAGCAAATTGGATGTAGTCTATCACAGTATATACCACCCACCACTGTGACCTGTATTCTCTCGTTGGCTGGCCCTCACTACATATTCGTCACCAAACCCACTGGTTCCAGGTCATCTATAAGTCTTTGCTAGCTAAATCCCCGCCTTATCTCAACTCGCGGGTCACCATAGCAACACACACCCGTAGCATGCGCTCCAGCAGGTATATCTCACTGGTCACCCCCAAAGCCAACACCTGCTTTGGCCGCCATTCCTTCCAGTTCTCTGCTGCCAATGACTGGAACGAATTTCAAAAATCATTGAAGCTGGAGACTACCATCTCCCTCAATAACTTTAAGCATAAGCTGTCAAAACTGCTTATCGATCATTGCACCTGTATACAGCCCATCTGTAAATAGCCCACCCTACTACCTCATCCCCATATTTTTTTTTTTTGCTCATTTGCACCCTAGTATCTTCTATTTGCACATCATCATCTGCACATATATCACTCCAGTGTTAATGCTAAATTGTAATTATTTCGCCACTATGGCCTATTTATTGCCTTACCTTCCTAATCTTACTACATTTGCACACTGTACATAGATTTTCTATTGTGTTATTGACTGTACGTTTGTCTATCCCATGTGTAACTCTGTGTTGTTTTTTTCTCAACTGGCCTACCTGGTTAAATAAAGGTGAAATAAAATAAAAATACCTAAAATATCTGAGGGGCTGGGAGACAAAAGACCATCTCTTATGTATGAATAAAGTATTCTTCTCCTCTGTCTGCAGGTGATCTTCCTGGATGACCAGGTGTCTTCCTTCATCCAGATCCGTGGTTCCATTCCTCTGTTCTGGGAGCAACCAGGAATACAGGTAAGAAAAGTGTTCTGCAACTCACAATAATATGGTGGCTGTGAAAATTTTCTTCAATAGTATCTCGCACTCAAACTATATACAGTTGTGGCCAAATAATGTTGAAATTAAACATATTTTGGTATCCACATATGTATGTCTTCAGTGTGCAGCTGAACAAAACAACAAAAAAATCGGAATAATTTACTTAATCTTAGCTATTTCCACAAATAAATGTTATTGGCACCTTCTAGAAGTAGTTAGAAATAATTAGATTTCAAGCAGGTGATTCTCATTTAATTTGGGATGTAACTCACCTGTGTTGAGTTGCCGGTGCCTGCAGTATAAAAATCACATATTCAACTCATTCTCCTGTTTTGTGTCACTGTGTACCGCAATGAGCATGGAAGAAAGAAAATTATCTGGTTATCTGAGGAGGGTAAGACACAAGATTGTAGTCAAGCATGGACAATCTCAAGGCTACAAGTCCATCTCCAGAGACCTAGATGTTCCTGTTTCCACCGTACTTATTGTTATCAAGAAGTTTAAGGCCCGTGCCACGTTAGCCAACCTCACTGGACGTGGCCGCAAGAGAGAACTTGATGGAAGATTGCAGCGAAGGATTGTTCAAATGGTGGAGAAAGTATTTTGGAATATTCAAAATACACCAGAATATTCCAAAATCCTTCTTGGAGAATGTCCTGTGGACAGATGAGACCAAATTAGAGCTTTTTGGTAAAGCATACCATCTCTATGTTTACAGAAAACAAAATGAAGCTTTCAAAGAAAATAACACCTTCCCAAATGTAAAACATGGAGGAGTTTCAGTGATGTTTTGGGTTTACTTTGCTGACTCTGGCACTGGGTGCCTTGAACGTGTGCATGGCATCATGAAATCAGGAGAATACCAAGGTATTTTGGAGAGCAATGTCGGACCCAGTGTCAAAAAGATGGGTCTCTGTCAAAGGTCATGGGTCTTCCAGCAGGACAATGAACCCAAAACACACTTCAAAAAGCACCCAGGAATGATTCAAGACAAAACGCTGAACTGTTCTGAAGTGGCCAGCAATGAGTCCAGATCTAAATCCCATTGAAAACTTGTGGAGAGATCTGAAAATATCCGTTAGGAGAAGGCAACCTTCTAATCTGGGAGAACTGGAGCAGTTTGCACAAGAGGATTGGGCCAAACTGCCGGTACAGAGGAGCAGGAAGCTCATCGATGGTTATAGGAAGCGCTTGATTGCAGTTATTTTGACAAGGCTTTCTTACCAAATATCAAGTCTAGGGTGTCAATAATTTTGTCAATGCCATTTCTGTTTATTTTCTGATTTTAAATTGATATATTAACTTCTGAATCAAAAACAAAGGTTCTGTAATATTAACAGTGAAATAAAGAATTGTGGAGACCAAATACTTATTTTTAGCGAAAATTACTTGGGAAAAAAGTAAAAACTGTGTGTGTGTTTTACTTTTTCACAGTCAAGTAAGTACACCCCCTGGAAAGTTCTCTTTATTTTTGGACATATTTGGACAGATATGTAATCTTCAACACTATTGACAGATAAAGGTTACCCAATTTAACAAATTACACACACAAAAACAAGAAACTTCCTTGGGAGCAATTTCCAAACGCCTGAAGGTACCAAGTTCATCTGTACAAACAACAGTACGCGAGTATAAACACCATGGGACCACGCAGCCGTCATACCGCTCAGGAAGGACACGCGTTCTTCTTCTAGAGATGAGCGTACTTTGGTGCGAGAATTAAAAATCAATCCCAACACAACAGCAAAGGACCCTGTGAAGATGCTGGATGAAACAGGTTCAAAATTATATATATTCACAGTAAAATTAGTCCTATATTGACATAACCTGAAAGGCAGCTCAACAAGGAAGAAGCCATTGCTCCAAAACCGCCATAAAAAAGCCAGACTACGGTTTGCAACTGCACATGGGGACAAAGATTGTACTTTTTGGAAAAATGTCCTCTGGTCTGATGAAACAAAAATATAACTGTTTGGCCATAATGACCATTGTTATGTTTGGAGGAAAAAGGGGGAGGCTTGCAAACCTCTTCTTCTGGTTTTAAATGCTCTACAACAAAGCTTTTAGTGTCCAGCAAGCTTTCTCTACCCTTAACCTTGTTATTTACACCTCCAAAACAAAGGTCAAGTGGTTTGGTAAGAAGAATGTCCCTCTCCCCACCGGTGTGATTACTACCTCTGAGGGTTTAGAGCTTGAGGTAGTCACATCATGCATGTACTTGGGAGTATGGCTGGACAATACACTGTCCTTCTCTCAGCACATATCAAAGCTGCAGGCTAAAGTTAAATCTAGACTTGGTTTCCTCTATCGTAATCACTCCTCTTTCACTCCAGCTACCAAACTAACCCTGATTCAGATGACCATCCTACCCATGCTAGATTACAGAGACATAATTTATAGATCGGCAGGTAAGGGTGTTCTTGAGCGGCTAGATGTTCTTTACCATTCGGCCATCAGATTTGCCACCAATGGTCCTTATAGGACACATCACTGCACTCTATACTCCTCTGTAAACTGGTCATCTCTGTATACCCGTTGCAGGACCTACTGGTTGATGCTTGTTTATAAAACCCTCTTAGGCCTCACTCCCCCCTATCTGAGATATCTACTGCAGCCCTCATCCTCCACATACAACACCCGTTCTGCCAGTCACATTCTGTTAAAGGTCCCCAAAGCACACACAGACTCACTGGGTCGCTCGTCTTTTCAGTTCGCTGCGGCTAGCGACTGGAACGAGCTGCAACAAACACTCAAACTGGACAGTTTTATCTCCATCTCTTCATTCAAAGAATAAATCATGGACACTCTTACTGACAGTTGTGGCTACTTTGCATGATGTATTGTCATCTCTACCCTTTGTGCTGTTGTCTGTGCCCAATAATGTTTGTACCCTGTTTTGTGTCGCTACCATGTTGTTGTCATGTTGTGTTGTTGTCATGTGTTGCTATGTTGTTGTCTCAGGTCTCTCTTTATGTAGTATTGTGTTGTCTCTCTTGTCATGATGTGTGTTTGGTCCTATATTTATATTTTATTTTTATTTATTAATCCCAGCCCCCGCAGGAGATTTTATTTTATTTTTTATATATATATATATATATATATATATATATATATAATGCAAAGCTTTCATCAAGGCAAAGGGTGGCTACTTTGAAGAATCTTAATATGGTAGTCAAGCCATACATGGAGACAGCTTCTTCTATGTTAGACAAGCCATACATGGAGACAGCGTCTTCTATGGTAGACAAGCCATACATGGAGACAGCTTCTTCTATGGTAGAAAAGCCATACATGGAGACAGCGTCTTCTATGGTAGACAAGCCATACATGGAGACAGCGTCTTCTATGGTAGTCAAGCCATACATGGAGACAGCTTCTTCTATGTTAGACAAGCCATACATGGAGACAGCGTCTTCTATGGTAGACAAGCCATACATGGAGACAGCTTCTTCTATGGTAGAAAAGCCATACATGGAGACAGCGTCTTCTATGGTAGACAAGCCATACATGGAGACAGCGTCTTCTATGGTAGACAAGCCATACATGGAGACAGCGTCTTCTATGGTAGACAAGCCATACATGGAGACAGCGTCTTCTATGGTAGACAAGCCATACATGGAGACAGCGTCTTCTATGGTAGACAAGCCATACATGGAGACAGCTTCTTCTATGGTAGACAAGCCACACATGACAATGAATTGACACAGAGAGGAGTTGGCTAATAGTATAAAAGCAGGCTGAACCACCAGGCTACCGGAAGAGGCTTTGGTAGTAATCCTGTCCATCAGCTGGCTCTCTAGCAATTTAGCGAGAGGACAAGGTTACTTTGGTTGTAAGTAGCCTTGTCCGAGACAGAACGGCCCACAGGGCAGGAGCCTTGTTTCTGTACTGTGAGGCAATTTATGTACAAGTACTCCCCCTGGACAGGTTTATAGTAGCAGTGAAACCCAAGTCCCAGTAAAGGCTCCAGCAGCATGGCTGTGTAGTAAACCATGGTAGTAAAGGCTCCAGCAGCATGGCTGTGTAGTAAACCATGGTAGTAAAGGCTCCAGCAGCATGGCTGTGTTGTAAACCATGGTAGTAAAGGCTCCAGCAGTATGGCTGTGTAGTAAACCATGGTAATAAAGGCTCCAGCAGTATGGCTGTGTAGTAAACCATGGTAATAAAGGCTCCAGCAGTATGGCTGTGTAGTAAACCATGGTAGTAAAGGCTCCAGCAGCATGGCTGTGTAGTAAACCATGGTAGTAAAGGCTCCAGCAGCATGGCTGTGTCCTGTGCTGTTTCTAGGCCCCCATCGAATGTAACAGTAACTTGGACCTCTGTGTAACACTGTATTCATTATTCAAGGCCCACTCTAGCCTCCCTAGAAGCTTGTTTATTACCTGATGTATTTAACAAGAGGCACATCTCAATAGGTGGTCCAGATTCTCCTCTAACCATCAGACCACCTATAACCGCCAAACCTTGAATTCTGCAACTGTCTAAAAAACACTATTTTGCTCAAAACATACAGTTGAAGTCGGAAGTTTACATACACCTTAGACAAATACATTTAAACTATTTTTCACAATTCCTTGAATGTAATTCTTGTAAAAATTCCCTGTTTTAGGTCAGTTAGGATCACCACTTTATTTTAAGAATGTGAAATGTCAGAATAATAGTAGCGAGTGATTTATTTCAGCTTTTATTTCTTTCATCGCATTCTCAGTGGGTCAGAAGTTTACATACACTCAATTAGTATTTGGTAGCATTGCCTTTAAATTGTTTAACTTGGGTCAAACATTTCGGGTAGCCTTCCACAAGTTTCCCACAATAAGTTGGGTGAATTTTGGCCCATTCCTCCTGACAGAACTGGTGTAACTGAGTTAGGTTTGTAGGCCTCCTTGCTCACACATGCTTTTTCAGTTCTGCCCACAAATTTTCTATAAGATTGAGGTCAGGGCTTTGTGAAGGCCACTCCAATACCTTGACTTTGTTGTCCTTAAGCCATTTTGCCACAACTTTGGAAGTATGCTTGGGGTCATTGTCCATTTGGAAGACCCATTTGCGACCAAGCTTTAACTTCCTGACTGATGTCTTGAGATGTTGCTTCAATATATCCACATAATTTTCCTTCCTCATGATGCCATCTATTTTTTTAAGTGCACCAGTCCCTCCTGCAGCAAAGCACCCCCACAACATGATGCTGCCACCCCCGTGCTTCACGGTTGGGATGGTGTTCTTCGGCTTTGTTTCATCAGACCAGAGGACATTTTTCCAAAAAGTACGATCTTTGTCCCCATGTGCAGTTGCAAACCGTAGTCTGGCTTTTTTATGGCGGTTTTGGAGCAGTGGCTTCTTCCTTGTTGAGCGGCCTTTCAGGTTATGTCGATTATAGGACTCATTTTACTGTGAATATAGATAATTTTGTACCTGTTTCATCCAGCATCTTCACAGGGTCCTTTGCTGTTGTAATGGGATTGATTTGCACTTTTTGCACCAAAGTATGTTAATCTCTAGGAAACAGAACGCGTCTCCTTCCTGAGCAGTATGACGGCTGCGTGTTTGTACAGATGAACGTGGTACCTTCAGGTGTTTGGAAATTGCTCCCAAGGATGAACCAGACTTGTGGAGGTCTACAATGTTTTTTCTGAGGGACTTGGCTGATTACTTTTGATTTTCCCATGACGTCGAGCAAAGAGGCACTGAGTTTGAAGGTAGGCCTTGAAATACATCCACAGGTACACCTCCAATTGACTCAAATTGTCAATTTGCCAATCAGAAGCTTCTAAAGCCATGACATCATTTTCTGGAATTTTTCAAGCTGTTTAAAGTCACGGTCAACTTAGTGTATGTAAACTTCTGACCCACTGGAATTGTGATATAGTGAATTAAAAGTTAAATAATCTGTAAACAATTGTTGGAAAAATTACTTGTGTCATGCACAAAGTAGATGTCCTAACCGACTTGCCAAAACATTAGTTTGTTAACATGAAATCTGTGGAGTGGTTGGAAAATGAGTTTTAATGACTTCAACCTGTGTATGTAAACTTCCGACTTCAACCGTATATATTTGTTAACCCTTAAGTGTGTATAATTTTCTGTGTTTGTACTTGGAATATTGTTTTTTAATATAAGCACCAGGATGACAAAGGACAGGACAGGACAGGACAGGACAGGCCTGCACAGGGACAGGGTGAGGCCCAGGCTGGCTGCATGACTGAAAATATGTGGGAATTAATCCGACACAAACTATATGTACAGGTACACCTACCTGAAGCAAAGGGGAGAGAAAATATAGTGTGGATTTGACAGAGAAGGGTGAGGGGGAACAGGCAGAGGCCTGTAGTGGGGTAAGACAGAGCCTCAAGCAGACAAATATCCCTCTGAGTCTGCCAGGGTGTGCCCTTGTGGGTGTGTGTGTGTGTGTGTGTGTGTGTGTCTAGAGGGAAGGAGCGAGGTGTGTGTGTGTACTCAGCTGTGACTCACTCCCCACTCTGTGCAAGAAATGAGAGAAGGAAAGAGAGGCCAGTAATGGAAACGTAGAAAGGGACAGATGGCCAGATTGAGACAGAGCCAGATTGAGACGGAGGCAGAGAGATGGTATGCGGATTCTGACAGACACCAGGACAATAGAGGACTGCATCCTAGGACACGCAAGTCACTCTCGCTATGTGACAGACACCCTGACTGAAATGGCATCTTATTCCTTATATAGTGCACTGCTTTTGACCAGAGCGCTATTCCTGTCAGACACACTCGGTTTATAATCCACACCTCGGTTGCTTCCCGAATTACACAGAATTGCAGAAAACAACAACTCCTCTAATATCTCTGCTCAACTGTATGCCACTATGTGATTACAGCCTATATGGTGGTTATAGCTAGGCCTAAATGCTTTATTATGAAGGGGATTTTCCCCCCCAGCACCCCCAACTCAAAACATCTTGCTGCGTCCATGCATGCAAGAATAATGAAGTTGGCTACCAAGCTGATCTCCCCCTGCTTGCTAGTGATGCCCAAGGCCTATTCTTAACATTGCCATCTCCTGAAAACCCCCCTATAGCTTCAATTCCTCATATACCAGTTGGCTGGCAACGTCACCAATTATACGTGCTCATTGCAGAGGCCGGACGACGGGTGTTGTGGTTCTGGATGGCCAGATATCTGGCAACAATGACAAGAAGCTGCCATGTGGGGAATCCTAGGTGGCTGGTTTCAGCTAGTTTTATCTGGTTCTAGTTACCATGTCTTGTTTTGGCTCATGTCACATCTATGCTAATATGGCAAAGATTCACTAACTATAACAATGTATTTGAGAGACAAGTGCTCATTGTGCAACTGTGTTTATGTTTTAGAGTCTAATAGAATAGTTCAGGTATAGTTATTTAATTAGTTGGTTTTGGTTTACTATAATAACCTTTGTGTATTCATTACTCTCTAATAATGGGTGTATCTGGGTACTACAGAGGATGACCACATGACCTTGCTATCTTTCTCTCTCTCCCGGTCTCCCTCCCCATCTTTCTCCTCTCTCCCTTCCTGTCTCTCCCCCCTCTCCGCTAAAGGTGGGCTCTCATCGTGTCAAGCTCTCCAGAGGGTACGAGGCCAACGCACCGGCTTTTGAGAGGTAATTATTATGTTCCCTTCAGTCTGTTTGCTGTGTAAACAGTAGTGTGACGAGATGAGGTGAGTGAAGCTCTTCCTCTGAGTGATGAGCTTCATACTGAAGCAGTTGGTTAAAAGGAAGGAACTGGGTCACCAGATAAGACTGGAGACTCTGGATGCATACTACTAGAGAGAGAGCCATTAAACACTAGCCTTGTTGACATTAGCAAGACTGCAGTAGGATCTAACTGCTACTATACAGAACAATGTAAACACAACATGTAAAGTGTTGGTCCCATGTTTCATGAGCTGAAATAAAAAATACCCACAAAATTTCTCTCAAATTTTGTGCACAAATTTGATTACATCACTGTTCGTGAGCATTTCTCCTTTACCAAGATAATCCATCCACCTGACAGGTGTGGCATATCAAGAAGCTGATTAAACAGCACGATCATTACACAGGTGCACCTTGTGCTGGGGACAATAAAAGGCCTTTATGCCGTTTTGTCACACAATGCAATGCCACAGATGTCTCAAGTTTTGAGGGAGTGTTCAATTGGCATGTGTACTGCAAGAATGTCCACCAGAGCTGTTACCAGAGAATTAAATAATAATTTCTCTACCATAATCCACCTCCAACGTTGTTTTGGAGAATTTGGCAGTACGTCCAACCAGCCTCACAACCGCAGACCACGTGTAACCACGCCGGCCCAGGACCTCCACATCCAGCTTCTTCACCTGCGGGATCATCTGAGACCAGCCACCCAGACAGCTGATGAAACTGGGTTTGCACAACCAAATAATTTCTGCACAAACTGTCAGAAACCGTCTCATGGAAGCTCATCTGCGTGCCCTTGGTCCTCACCAGGGTCTTGACCTGACTACAGTTCTGCGTCGTAACCGACTTCAGTGGGAAAATGCTCACCTTCAATGGCCACTGGCACGCTGGAAAAGTGGGCTCTTCACGGATTCCAACTGTACCAGGCAGGTGGCAGATAGCGTGTCTGGGGTTGTGTGGGTGAGTGGTGCCCCACGTTGGCGGTGGGGTTATGTTATGGGCAGGCATAAGCTACAGACAATGAACCCAATTCGATACTGTTACGAGATCCTGAGGCCCATTGTCGTGGCATTCATCCGCCGCCATCACCTCATGTTTCTGCATGATAATGCACGTTCCTCATGTGTCAAGGATATGGACACATGACCAACAGTTGCATATCTCTATTCACAGTCATGTGAAATCCATAGATTAGGGCCTAATGAATGTATTTAAATGGACTGATTTCCCTGTATGAACTGTTCTCAGTAAAATCTTTGACATTTTTGCATGTTGCGTTTTTATATATTTGTTCAGTGTAGTAAATGGTTATTACCATGACTGCTCACCATTACCTGTTATACCCTCTGTCTGAGTGGGTCTTCCCTGTAGTGTAGTGTGGTCTGAGTGGGTCTTCCCTGTAGTATAGTGTGGTCTGAGTGGGCCTTCCCTGTAGTGTAGTGTGGTCTGAGTGGGTCTTCCCTGTAGTGTAGTCTTCTGTCTGAGTGGGCCTTCCCTGTAGTGTAGTGTAGTGTGGTCTGAGTGGGTCTTCCCTGTAGTGTAGTGTGGTCTGAGTGGGCCTTCCCTGTAGTGTAGTGTGGTCTGAGTGGGCCTTCCCTGTAGTGTAGTGTGGTCTGAGTGGGTCTTCCCTGTAGTGTAGTGTGGTCTGAGTGGGTCTTCCCTGTAGTGTAGTGTGGTCTGAGTGGGTCTTCCCTGTAGTGTAGTGTAGTGTGGTCTGAGTGGGTCTTCCCTGTATTGTAGTGTAGTGTGGTCTGAGTGGGTCTTCCCTGTATTGTAGTGTAGTGTGGTCTGAGTGGGTCTTCCCTGTAGTGTAGTGTAGTGTGGTTTGAGTGGGTCTTCCCTGTAGTGTGGTCTTCTGTCTGAGTGGGTCTTCCCTGTAGTGTGGTCTTCTGTCTGAGTGGGTCTTCCCTGTAGTGTAGTGTGGTCTGAGTGGGTCTTCCCTGTAGTGTAGTGTGGTCTGAGTGGGTCTTCCCTGTAGTGTAGTGTAGTGTTGTCTGAGTGGGTCTTCCCTGTAGTGTAGTGTAGTGTGGTTTGAGTGGGTCTTCCCTGTAGTGTGGTTTGAGTGGGTCTTCCCTGTATTGTAGTGTAGTGTGGTCTGAGTGGGTCTTCCCTGTAGTGTAGTGTAGTGTTGTCTGAGTGGGTCTTCCCTGTATTGTAGTGTAGTGTGGTCTGAGTGGGTCTTCCCTGTAGTGTAGTGTAGTGTGGTTTGAGTGGGTCTTCCCTGTAGTGTGGTTTGAGTGGGTCTTCCCTGTAGTGTAGTGTAGTGTGGTCTGAGTGGGTCTTCCCTGTAGTGTAGTGTGGTCTGAGTGGGTCTTCCCTGTAGTGTAGTGTAGTGTGGTCTGAGTGGGTCTTCCCTGTAGTGTAGTGTAGTGTGGTCTGAGTGGGTCTTCCCTGTAGTGTGGTGTTCACTGAGGCAGGTTCCTTTGTCGATGTCGTAATGCCTCTGACTCTCAGGTGTCATCTTCTGGGGGGTGTCTATGGCAGTGATATCTGACCTGTGTATGCATATCTCTGTATGCGTGTCTCTGTATGCGTATATCTGTATGCGTGTGTGATCTGACGTGTGTGTGTGTGTTCCAGACACTTCAGTGCTCTGAGGAGGCTGTATGGGAAACAGGTGATCATCAACCTGCTAGGCATGAAGGAGGGTGAACACATGCTCAGTAAAGCATTCCAGGTACATAACCCCTGACCCCTCCTATAACCCCTGACCCCTCCTATAACCCCTGACCCCTCCTATAACCCCTGACCCCTCCTATAACCCCTGACCCATATCAACAAAGCATTATCCAAGCACACAAGGCTCATGCACCTGAAGCAGATCTGGAAGCAGATCCCATATCGTTGTTGTCTTCATCTGTAGCGTTTTTAGGATCCTCTTGAATGAATCTGTCTTCCCTCTGTCTCTGTCAGAGTCACCTGAAGGCGTCAGAGCATGCCGGAGTGGTGAAGATGATCAACTTTGACTACCATCAGATGGTGAAGGGAGGCAAGGCAGAAAAACTCCACAGTGTCCTCAAACCTCAGCTCAACAAGTTTCTGGAGGACTGTAGCTTCTTCTGTTACTCTGGAGAGACTGGGGTTACCAAGTGAGACCGCACACACACACACACACACACACACACACACACACACGGATGGCTGTAGCTTCTTCTTCTACTATGGAGAGACCGGGGTTACCAAGTGAGACCATAGCCAGACACATTTGGATTGAAACTATTATTATTATTTTAACAATGTGTCTGCTCCCCTCTCCTTCTTCCTCACTCCTCTTCCCTCTCCTTCTTCCTCACTCCTCTTCCCTCTCCTTCTTCCTCACTCCTCTTCCCTCTCCTTCTTCCTCACTCCTCTTCCCTCTCCTTCTTCCTCACTCCTCTTCCCTCTCCTTCTTCCTCACTCCTCTTCCCTCTTCTTCTTCCTCCCTCCTCTCCTTCTTCCTCCCTACTCTCCCTCTTCTTCCTCCCTCCTCTCCTTCTTCTTCCCTCCTCACCTTCTTCCTCCCTACTCTCCCTCTTCTTCCTCCCTCCTCACCTTCTTCCTCCCTACTCTCCCTCTTCTTCCTCCCTCCTCACCTTCTTCCTCCCTACTCTCCCTCTTCTTCCTCCCTCTTCTTCCTCCCTCCTCTCCCTCTTCTTCCTCCCTCCTCTCCCTCTTCTTCCTCCCTCTTCTTCCTCCCTCTTCTTCCTCCCTCTTCTTCCTCCCTCTTCTTCCTCCCTCTTCTTCTTCCTCCCTCCTCCTCTCCTTCTTCCTCCCTCCTCCTCTCCTTCTTCCTCCTCCCTCTCCTTCTTCCTCCCTCCTCCTCTCCTTTTTCCTCCCCTCCTTCTTCCTCCCTCCTCTCCCTCCTTCTTCTTCCTCCCTCCTCTCCCTCCTTCTTCCTCCCTCCTCTCCCTCCTTCTTCCTCCCTCTCTCTCCCTCCTTCTTCCTCCCTCTCTCTCCCTCCTTCTTCCTCCTTCTTCCTCCCTTTCTCCTTCTTCTTCCCTCTCTCCCTCCTTCTTTCTCCCTCTTCTTCTTCTTCCTCCCTCTCTCTCTCTCTCCTTCTTTCTCCCTCTCTACTGCAATATAGAAAAATCTAATTCCCAAAGGCTGTATAAAGTGGTGTGTAAGATCCTCCAAAACGTTTTGTAATGATTCCTATGTTGAAGATGTGATGAATATTATCTGTGGTTTGTAATGAGTAGCAACCAGACGCTACGCATTTATTATTTACTGGTTCAAACAGCCAACCAATCAGCCTGCTACTGACCCTTAGTAAACTCTAGGATATGTACTTTACTGGTTCAAACAGCCAACCAATCAGCCTGCTGACTTTCAGCATTCTTATAGGGAAGGGAACTCAACATGTATGGCATTAACACAAATGACTGATGATTGGTTAAAAGAAATTGATAACAAGGTTGTGGAAGCTGTTTTGTTAGACTTCAGTGCAGCTTTTGACATTATTGTTCATATTCTGCTTCTGTGAAAACATGTGTGTTATGGCTTTACATCCTCTGAGAGTTGCCTGTCCAACAGAACACAGAGGGTGTTCTTTACTGGAAGCCTCTCCAACAGGTCCAGGTAGAGTTTGGTATACCTCAAGGTACCTTACTGTTTTACATTTTTACTGATGATGACTCAACATTATACACGTCAGCTACCACAGCAAGTGAATGTGTGGTAATTAATACGCTAGTTCTGAATATTTCAAATGTATTTGGGACAAATCATTCACTAAACCTCAACTAAGTCTTGCAATGAATAATGTGTAAATGTATCAAGTTGTGGTGATTAAACTGCTTGGAGTAACCCTGGATTGTAAACTGTCCTGGTCAAAACATAATGATACAACAGTAGCTAAGCTGGGGAGAGGTCTGCTCTTACTTCTTAACAACACTATCAACTTAACCAGTCCTACAGGCCCTAGTTTTGTTGTACCTGGACTATTGTCCAGTCATATGGTCAAGTGCCACAAAGAGGGACATAGGCCAATTACAGTTGGCCTGGAACAGACGCGGACTCACGGCACAACGCGGACTGTGAAGAGACACACACACAGTAATGCTGTGGTATTATGCGTTTTTATTTGTAATGTCTTGTAGGATGTATTGTGTTATTGATGTTTAGACTGTTGTTTTGTTTTAACCTGTTTGGACCTTAAAAAGAGTTGCCATGGCAGCAGCTAATTGGAATCCAAATAAATACTCAACACTCTCCTCCTCCCCCTCTCCTCCTCCTCCTCCTCCTCCTCTCCTCCCCCTCTCCCAGGTCTCAGAGTGGTACCCTCAGAACCAACTGTCTAGACTGTCTAGACAGAACCAACAGTGTCCAGGCCTTCTTCGCTTTGGAGGTGAGACACACACATTCACAGTCTCACACATTCACAGTCTCACACATTCACAGTCTCACACATTCACAGTCTCACACATTCACAGTCTCACACATTCACAGTCTCACACATTCACAGTCTCACACATTCACAGTCTCACACATTCACAGTCTCACACATTCACAGTCTCACACATTCACAGTCTCACACATTCACAGTCTCACACATTCACAGTCTCACACATTCACAGTCTCACACACACACATTCACAGTCTCACACACACACATTCACAGTCTCACACACACACATTCACAGTCTCACACACACACATTCACAGTCTCACACACACACATTCACAGTCTCACACACACACATTCACAGTCTCACACACACACATTCACAGTCTCACACATTCACAGTCTCTCACACACACATTCACAGTCTCTCACACACACATTCACAGTCTCTCACACACACATTCACAGTCTCTCACACACACATTCTCAGTCTCTCACACACACATTCACAGTCTCACACACACACATTCAGTCTCACACACACACATTCACAGTCTCACACACATTCACAGTCTCACACACATTCACAGTCTCACACACACATTCACAGTCTCACACACACATTCACAGTCTCACACATTCAGACTCTCTACCCTCTCTTACCCTGACTCTCATACCCTCTCTTACCCTGACTCTCTACCCTCTCTTACCCTGACTCTCTACCCTCTCTTACCCTGACTCTCTACCCTCTCTTACCCTGACTCTCTACCCTCTCTTACCCTGACTCTCTACCCTCTCTTACCCTGACTCTCTACCCTCTCTTACCCTGACTCTCTACCCTCTCTTACCCTGACTCTCTACCCTCCCTCCCTCTCAACTTCCGCTCTCCCCCTAATCTCCTACCTCTCTCCTCTCCTCCTTCCTTTCCCCCCCTCCCCCACCCCTCACCTCTCCGTCTCCACTCTCCCTCCTCCCTCTCTGCTCTCCTACCCCAGATGTTACCTAAACAGTTAGAGGACATGGGTCTGACAGAGAAGCCCCAGCTGGTAGCCAGGTTTCAGGAAGTGTTCAGGTCCATGTGGACAGTCAACGGAGACTCCGTCAGCAAGATCTACGCTGGGACTGGAGCCCTGGACGGAAAGGCTAAGGTAGAGGAAACACACACACACACCCCAATATCTATGCTGGGACTAGAGCCCTGGATGGAATGGTTAAGGTAGACACACTAACTAACACCATGTATACTAGATGTGTGTGCTTCTGTGTCTTAACCCCTGTATGTGTGCTATTTTCCTTTGCTGTCCATTGGACCTCTACCTTTTGGGTAAGTTGATGAGCCAGTCACTGTCCTGACCTTGACCTGTATCCATACCTGAATCTGTTCATATCTGTATCTGTGTTGAGCGTCTAGTGGTGATGTTTTCCTCATGTTGGGGAGTTCTGTATGTCTGTGTCAAATCAAATGAAATGTTATTGGTCGTACACATATTTTGAGAAGTTATCACAGGTACAGGGAAATGCTTCTGTTTCTAGTTCAAACAGTGCAGTAATATCTAACAACACACACACACACACACACACACACGTATGTATATAGATATGATTCCATTCCATATGTGTTATGTCATAGTTTTGGTGTCTTCACGTTTATTCTACAATGTTGGCCCATTCCTCCTGACAGAACTGGTGTAACTGAGTCAGGTTTGTAGGCCTCCTTGCTCACACACACTTTTTCAGTTCTGCCCACAAATGTTCTATAGGATTGAGGTCAGGGCTTTGTGATGGTCACTCCAATACCTTGACTTTGTTGTCCTTAAGCCATTTTGCCACAACTTTGGAAGCATGCTTGGGGTCATTGTCCATTTTGAAGACCCATTTGCGACCAAGCTTTATCTTCCTGACTGATGTCTTGAGATGTTGCTTCAATATATCCACATAATTTTCCTTCCTCATGATGCCATCTATTTTGTGAAGTGCACCAGTCCCTCCTGCAGCAAAGCACCACAACATGATGCTGCCACCCCCGTGCTTCACGGTTGGGATGGTGTTCTTCAGCTTGCAAGCCTCCCCCTTTTTTCCTCCAAACATAACGATGGTCATTATGGCCAAACAGTTCTATTTTTGTTTCATCAGACCAGAGGACATTTACATTGTAGAATAAAAGTGAAGACATCAAAACTATGACATAACACATATGGAATCATGTAGTAACCAAAAAAAGTGTCAAATCAAAATACTGTATTTTATGTCACTGGAGACTTCTAATAGAACACCATGTAATATCACTGGAGACTTCTAATAGAACACCATGTAATATCACTGGAGACTTCTAATAGAACACCATGTAATATCACTGGAGACTTCTAATAGAACACCATGTAATATCACTGGAGACTTCTAATAGAACACCATGTAATATCACTGGAGACTTCTAATAGAACACCATGTAATATCACTGGAGACTTCTAATAGAACACCATGTAATATCACTGGAGACTTCTAATAGAACACCATGTAATGTCACTGGAGACTTCTAATAGAACACCATGTAATATCACTGATAGCCATTTTGAAAATGAAGACAATATGAATATAAATGTATTTTTCTGATTTTGCTTCTCTCCGGAGGGTCTTATTTCTATGTGGTAACGGTATAGTGTGAGTAGATGTCTATGGGTACGCTAGCTTCCTGCTAGTCATTGCGCTAACGCTAGTTCGCATTGGCTCGCGAAACTACCTCTAGCTTCCTTCATACTGCACGCAGAAACATACAAATTAAAAACGGCTTAATTGTCAGAATCTCGCACTCTTCCTCTAAGGGAATGACCAGTGGTTGTCATATTATTATTTGGTTGTGATTGACAGCTGAATCATTAAGATGTAGAGGACCATGTGAATGGTACTATTAAATCATGATTACTGGGAGGAGTCCGTTGTGGTTTGATAAAGAAAATGGATGTATGAATCTATCAGTGTGTATTTGTGGGGTTAAAGTCTCTCCCTGTCATTCCCACTGAGTTGTGATCTTTTCTTGATTTATCAAGTATTCCTGATTTCCCGACCCAAACCAATCTGGGATATTATTATTGTCTAGATGTTCTGTGTTGTGCAGATGACATGAAAATAGTATTCTCTTCCTTTTTTCCTGGTGGTGATCTAAGATGGTGGGTGAGGTTGTGTTATATGTGTGTCTGTCAGTATAGAGTGAAGTACTCATCTGTGTCTGTCTGTCTGTCTGTCCAGGGGGGTAAGTTGAAGGACGGCGCTCGCTCTGTGACCAGAACCATCCAGAATAACTTCTTTGACAGTTCAAAGCAGGAGGCCATCGACATCCTCCGACTGGGCTCAACACTGAACAGTGACCTGGCAGACAAGGCCCGTGCTCTGCTCACCACCTCCAGTCTTTATGGTAATACCACACACTGCTCATCACCTCCAGTCTTTATGGTAATACCATACACTACTCATCACCTCCAGTCTTTATGGTAATACCACACACTGCTCACCACCTCCAGTCTTTATGGTAATACCATACACTACTCATCACCTCCAGTCTTTATGGTAATACCACACACTGCTCACCACCTCCAGTCTTTACGGTAATACCACACACTGATCACCTCCTCCAGTCTTTATGGTAATACCATACACTACTCATCACCTCCAGTCTTTATGGTAATACCACACACTGCTCATCACCTCCAGTCTTTATGGTAATACCATACACTACTCACCACCTCCAGTCTTTATGGTAATACCATACACTACTCATCACCTCCAGTCTTTACGGTAATACCACACACTACTCATGACCTCCAGTCTTTACGGTAATACCACACACTACTCATGACCTCCAGTCTTTACGGTAATACCACACACTACTCATCACCTCCAGTCTTTACGGTAATACAGGAATATCCTCATGAGACCCTCCCCCACATAATGAGGATGATGGGAGTTTCCTCTGTCTAGCTTGTGTAACTCCTAGGCTCCGTCCAAAATGGCGCCATATTCCCTACATAGTGCACTACTTTCAACCAGAGCCTATAGGTTTGTAGTGCACCATTTGGAAAGCAGCCCTAGCTAGCGGTGTAATCTTCCTGAGACGGCCCTCTGTCAGGGACAGATAAAACCTCTGTCACACTGCTACTACTGCTAAGCCTGGGGCCCTAGTCACCTGGTCAGATAACACACACACTGACTCTAATGCTGTTATCTCTTTAACTGCTTGTTAACCCCCCCATCCATCCCTCCCTCCCTCCCTCTTTCTCTCTCTTGCCTACACTCATGCTAGTCACTGAGCCTATCTTACAATCAGGTACAGTAGAACGGGAGAGACAGACGTGTGTGTGTGTGTGTGTGTGTGTGTGTGTGTGTGTGTGTGTGTGTGTGTGTGTGTGTGTGTGTGTGTGTGTGTGTGTGTGTGAACTATACATCATTGGATGTCTGGTCTGATGTAATCCTGTGTTTATAGTCGTAACTCCTCCTAGCTGTGTCCGTGTATATCTGAATGTTTAAACATAATGCATCCTTTCAGTAGAAGCGTATTGTGTTTTTAGTGATCCACTGTGTTTCCCCAGATTACTTCAGTTCATATTTAACTCTTCACTCATCAAAAAGGTTGGGCTCAATTCCATGTCATGTCAATTCATGAAGTACACTGAACTTCAAATTACATTCGTCTTCATGGCCTTTCAATGAGGAGGAATTGGAATTTGGTTTACTTTCTGAATTGACTGGAATTGAGCCCAACCCTGCTCATATACCCTTGAATGTATTTGTGGCAAGCCTTGGGAAAGCTTTATTTTACAGTCTCTGTTACTTGGGCTCCCGAGTGGTTCAGTGGTCTAAGACACTGCATCTCAGTGCTAGATGAGTCACTACAGACAACCTGGTTCGAATCCAGACTGTATCACAACCAGCCGTGATTGGGAGTTCCATAGCGCGACGCGTGATTGGCCCAGCGTCATCCGAGTTTGGCCATTGTAGGCCGTCATTGTAAATAAGAATTTGTTCTTAACTGACTTGCCTAGTTAAATAAATAATAACCCTGGGTAGTCGTCCTGTCTGCTTGGTACTAACTCTCAGTAAAAGCCAGGAATATAATGGACTGTGAAATAAAGCATAACCAAGACTTATTTATTCACCTGTCCCCGTTCCTGACATTATCTTTTAGTTTTGATTCATAGACCTTCTTATTTATTTTTTCCTATCTTCTAAAGTCTTCCAGTGGTGTCTCTCCCTCTCCCCCTCTCTCCTTTCCCTCTCTCTCCTTTCCCTCCCTCTATAACACAATCTCTCCCCCCTTCAGCCTCTCCCAGAGTTCTACTGGGTATGTGTCAGAACCACCAAAAGTACACACGTCCCAAACAGATCAGGGTGTCAGTGGGAACGTGGAATGTCAATGGGGGCAAACAGTTCCGCAGCATCGCCTTCCGCAACCAGACCCTCAACGATTGGCTGCTGGACGCTCCAATGAAGGCCGGGCTCCCAGAGTTCCAGGGTGAGGAACTTTCAGTTGAAGGAGAAGATGGTTATTCCCTTAGTGTTTTTTTGTCCGTGTTTTTCAAACCTCTCCTCAGTAGCCCTGAACTAGTTCACCTGATTCACCTAGTCTAGGGCTTGATGATTAGTTGACAAGTTGAATCAGATGGGCTAGTTCTGGAATAGATCAAACGCATGAAACGGTTTGGGTTCCCCAAGGAGAGGTTTTGACACCCCTGGATTAGGCTGTGTCTTTGGTTATTCATGGATTAGGTTGCGTCTTTGGTTATTCCTGGATTAGGCTGCGTCTTTGGTTATTCCTGGATTAGGCTGTGTTTTTAGAACTGAATATTAGGTAGTCCAGTATTTGGTGTATGACCTCAGGTGTTCTGTTTTAGAAATTCTGTCTGTTCTGTCTGTAGACAGTAAAACCAACCCCAGGTTCTAATGTGTGTCTGTTCTCTCTCCAGACAGTAAAGCCAACCCACCAGATATCTTTGCCATCGGCTTTGAGGAGATGGTGGAGTTGAATGCTGGTAACATCGTCAGTGCCAGGTACGCACAGACCTAACCCCTCTCTCAATCGCGCTCTCGCTCTCTCTCTCTCTCTGTCTCTCTCTCTCAATCGCTCTCTCAATCGCTCTCTCTCTCTCTCTCTCTCTCTCAATGGCTCTCTCGGTATCTCTCTCTCTCTGTGTTAACATTCTCCTCTCCTCTCTTATGTCTCAGTACGACCAACCAGAAGCTGTGGGCTGCAGAGCTGCAGAAGAACATATCTCGTGATCATAAATACGTCCTGCTGGCGTCAGAGCAGCTAGTGGGAGTCTGTCTGTTTGTCTTCATACGCCCTCATCATGCACCCTACATCAGGTACTCACCATGCACCCTACATCAGGTACTCACCATGCACCCTACATCAGGTACTCACCATGCACCCTACATCAGGTACTCGCCATGCACCCTACATCAGGTACTCGCCATGCACCCTACATCTGGTACTCGCCACGCACCCTACATCTGGTACTCGCCACGCACCCTACATCAGGTACTCGCCACGCACCCTACATCAGGTACTCGCCATGCACCCTACATCAGGTACTCGCCATGCACCCTACATCAGGTACTCGCCATGCACCCTACATCAGGTACACACTCAACACGCACCCTACATCAGGTACTAGTCATGGTTTGTGGTGATTTAATGTGGCCACACCCTGATCACACCTCTCCACCAGACTGGAGCAAACATACCTCAAATAAGGCTGAAGAAACGGTTCTCACCATTCTCGGAAAACGTGCCGTTCATTACATATTGTTGGCAAACTTAGTGAAACATTTAACCAACTGAACGCACCCTATTTATGTATTATTTGTTGATTGATAGGGATGTTGCCGTAGATACGGTGAAGACCGGGATGGGTGGAGCCACAGGTAACAAAGGGGGCGTGGCCATCCGCATGCTGTTCCATACGACCAGTATCTGTTTCGTCTGCTCCCACTTTGCTGCCGGCCAATCACAGGTCAAGGAGAGGAACGACGACTACAACGAGATCACACGCAAACTCACCTTCCCCATGGTAACCACACACACACACAATAAAATAGCACGCAAGACAAACAAACGTTTTACTCACGTTAACACATTTCTAACCTGTTCTCCTCCTCGCCTCTGTTTCTCAACTGTACCTCTTTCTCTCTCTCTCTCTCTGTGTCTGTGTGTGTGTGTGTGTGTGTGTGTGTCTGTGTGTGTGTGTGTGTGTGTGTGTGTGTGTGACACCCTCTCCTCTCCCCCAGGGTCGACTCCTCTACTCCCATGACTACATCTTCTGGTGTGGAGACTTCAACTACCGCATCAGTCAGCCCAATGAGGAGGTGAAGGAGTTAATCAGACAGCAGAACTGGGAAGCCCTGACCGCCGGAGACCAACTGGTAGACCAGAAGAACCAGGGACTGGTAAAGACACAAACACACACCACGTTTGGTATAGTTTTTATTTCTATTAGTTATTTGTGGGATGTCAATTCTAATAATACATGATGATGGTTAGGGGGGCAGTAATACATGATGATGGTTAGGGTGGGCAGTAATACATGATGATGGTTAGGGTGGGCAGTAATACATGATGATGGTTAGGGTGGGCAGTAATACATGATGATGGTTAGGGTGGGCAGTAATACATGATGATGGTTAGGGTGGGCAGTAATACATGATGATGGTTAGGGGGGGCAGTAATACATGATGATGGTTAGGGTGGGCAGTAATACATGATGATGGTTAGGGTGGGCAGTAATACATGATGATGGTTAGGGTGGGCAGTAATACATGATGATGGTTAGGGTGGGCAGTAATACATGATGATGGTTAGGGTGGGCAGTAATACATGATGATGGTTAGGGGGGCAGTAATACATGATGATGGTTAGGGTGGGCAGTAATACATGATGATGGTTAGGGTGGGCAGTAATACATGATGAAATTATTACTTTATTGTTCTGAAGGGGAAAGTTTCTCTGTCCTCCTCTTCTGTAGGTGTTCCGTGGGTTCATCGAGGGCAACCTGGACTTTGCTCCCACCTATAAGTACGACCTGTTCTCTGATGACTATGACACCAGCGAGAAGTGTCGGACCCCTGCCTGGACCGACCGCTGCCTCTGGAAGAGGAGGAAGTGGAACTTCGACAAGACTGGTGAGAGAGGTCGGCTTGGTGTAGGGGGCGCGGAGGAGAATGTATGGTGCATCTCAATAGTGTAAATGGTGGATGTATGGTGCATCTCAATAGTGTAAATGGTGGATGTATGGTGCATCTCAATTGTGTAAATGGTGGATGTATGGTGCATCTCAATAGTGTAAATGGTGGATGGATGGTGCATCTCAATAGTGTAAATGGTGGATGGATGGTGCATCTCAATAGTGTAAATGGTGGATGGATGGTGCATCTCAATAGTGTAAATGGTGGATGGATGGTGCATCTCAATAGTGTAAATGGTGGATGGATGGTGCATCTCAATAGTGTAAATGGTGGATGGATGGTGCATCTCAATAGTGTAAATGGTGGATGGATGGTGCATCTCAATAGTGTAAATGGTGGATGGATGGTGCATCTCAATAGTGTAAATGGTGGATGGATGGTGCATCTCAATAGTGTAAATGGTGGATGGATGGTGCATCTCAATAGTGTAAATGGTGGATGGATGGTGCATCTCAATAGTGTAAATGGTGGATGGATGGTGCATCTCAATAGTGTAAATGGTGGATGGATGGTGCATCTCAATAGTGTAAATGGTGGATGGATGGTGCATCTCAATAGTGTAAATGGTGGATGGATGGTGCATCTCAATAGTGTAAATGGTGGATGGATGGTGCATCTCAATAGTGTAAATGGTGGATGGATGGTGCATCTCAATAGTGTAAATGGTGGATGGATGGTGCATCTCAATAGTGTAAATGGTGGATGGATGGTGCATCTCAATAGTGTAAATGGTGGATGGATGGTGCATCTCAATAGTGTAAATGGTGGATGGATGGTGCATCTCAATAGTGTAAATGGTGGATTGGTATCCAAGGATTAAGCAGCCATGCTCTGCGTTTTTAACATAATTACAAGTTTACTGGAAGTGTGGTGTGTGTGTGTGTGTGTGGTGTGTGTGGTGTGTGTGGTGTGTGTGGTGTGTGTGGTGTGTGTGTGTGTGTAGCGGAGGAGATGAACATGGTAGGCCCCGTGGGAGATGCAGAGGAACAGCAACATTACCCCTGGAGCCCTGGGGAGCTGAAATACTACGGCAGGGCTGAGCTGAAGACCTCTGATCACAGGTAACACACACACACACACACACACACACAGGACTCTGAAATACTACGGCAGGGCTGAGCTCTGATCACAGACTAGCACCGTCTAACCAGTCTCTTCCTCTCTGTGTGTACCCAGGCCTGTGATGGAGGGTGAGGCTAGGGTTAGGTTGAACCCCTCCCCAGGCCTGTGATGGAGGGTGAGGTTAGGTTATAGGTTGAACCCCTCCCCAGGCCTGTGATGGAGGGTGAGGCTAGGGTTAGGTTATAGGTTGAACCCCTCCCCAAGCCTGTGATGGAGGGTGAGGGTTAGGTTATAGGTTGAACCCCTCCCCAGGCCTGTGATGGAGGGTGAGGCTAGGGTTAGGTTATAGGTTGAACCCCTCCCCAGGCCTGTGATGGAGGGTGAGGCTAGGGTTAGGTTATAGGTTGAATTCCTCCCCAGGCCTGTGATGGAGGGTGAGGCTAGGGTTAGGTTATAGGTTGAATCCCTCCCCAGGCCTGTGATGGAGGGTGAGGCTAGGGTTAGGTTATAGGTTGAACCCCTCCCCAGGCCTGTGATGGAGGGTGAGGCTAGGGTTAGGTTATAGGTTGAATCCCTCCCCAGGCCTGTGATGGAGGGTGAGGCTAGGGTTAGGTTATAGGTTGAATCCCTCCCCAGGCCTGTGATGGAGGGTGAGGCTAGGGTTAGGTTATAGGTTGAACCCCTCCCCAGGCCTGTGATGGAGGGTGAGGCTAGGGTTAGGTTATAGGTTGAATCCCTCCCCAGGCCTGTGATGGAGGGTGAGGGTTAGGTTATAGGTTGAACCCCTCCCCAGGCCTGTGATGGAGGGTGAGGTTAGGTTATAGGTTGAACCCCTCCCCAAGCCTGTGATGGAGGGTGAGGTTAGGTTATAGGTTGAATCCCTCCCCAGGCCTGTGATGGAGGGTGAGGCTAGGGTTAGGTTATAGGTTGAACCCCTCCACAGGCCTGTGATGGAGGGTGAGGCTGGGGTTAGGTTATAGGTTGAACCCCTCCCCAGGCCTGTGATGGAGGGTGAGGCTAGGGTTAGGTTATAGGTTGAATCCCTCCCCAGGCCTGTGATGGAGGGTGAGGCTAGGGTTAGGTTGAACCCCTCCCCAGGCCTGTGATGGAGGGTGAGGCTGGGGTTAGGTTATAGGTTGAACCCCTCCCCAGGCCTGTGATGGAGGGTGAGGCTGGGGTTAGGTTATAGGTTGAACCCCTCCCCAGGCCTGTGATGGAGGGTGAGGCTGGGGTTAGGTTATAGGTTGAACCCCTCCCCAGGCCTGTGATGGAGGGTGAGGCTGGGGTTAGGTTATAGGTTGAATCCCTCCCCAGGCCTGTGATGGAGGGTGAGGCTAGGGTTAGGTTATAGGTTGAACCCCTCCCCAGGCCTGTGATGGAGGGTGAGGCTGGGGTTAGGTTATAGGTTGAACCCCTCCCCAGGCCTGTGATGGAGGGTGAGGCTGGGGTTAGGTTATAGGTTGAACCCCTCCCCAGGCCTGTGATGGAGGGTGAGGCTAGGGTTAGGTTATAGGTTGAACCCCTCCCCAGGCCTGTGATGGAGGGTGAGGCTGGGGTTAGGTTATAGGTTGAATCCCTCCCCAGGCCTGTGATGGAGGGTGAGGTTAGGTTATAGGTTGAACCCCTCCCCAGGCCTGTGATGGAGGGTGAGGCTGGGGTTAGGTTATAGGTTGAATCCCTCCCCAGGCCTGTGATGGAGGGTGAGGTTAGGTTATAGGTTGAACCCCTCCCCAGGCCTGTGATGGAGGGTGAGGCTGGGGTTAGGTTATAGGTTGAACCCCTCCCCAGGCCTGTGATGGAGGGTGAGGCTAGGGTTAAGTTATAGGTTGTAATTTATTTACCCTCCCCAGGCCTGTGATGGCAGTGATGGATATAGACGTATTGGAGGTGGATCCAGAAGCCCGTCACCAGGTGTATAAGGAGGTGATCGCCCTGCAGGGTCCTCCTGACGGAACCATCCTGGTCTCCCTCTGCTCCTCCGGACCTGACGACTACTTTGACGACACGCTCATCGACGAGCTGCTGGACAAGTTCTCTGTGTTTGGAGAGGTTATCCTCATCAGGTGAAGGAAACACACACACAGCTATGTTTTACTACACTTATTATTAACCCCTAACCCTTACCTTAACCCCTAACCCTTACCTTAACCCTTACCTTAAACCCTAACCCTTACCTTAAACCCTAACCCTTACCTTAAACCCTAACCCTTACCTTAAACCCTAACCCTTCCCTTAACCCCTAACCCTTACCTTAACCCTAACCCTTACCTTAACCCTTACCTTAAACCCTAACCCTTACCTTAAACCCTAACCCTTACCTTAAACCCTAACCCTTACCTTAACCCTAACCCTTACCTTAACCCCTAACCCTTACCTTAACCCCTAACCCTTACCTTAACCCCTAACCCTTACCTTAACCCCTAACCCTTACCTTAACCCCTAACCCTTACCTTAACCCCTAACCCTTACCTTAACCCCTAACCCTTACCTTAACCCTTACCTTAAACCCTAACCCTTACCTTAA
The DNA here is from genome assembly GCA_023634145.1 of Thymallus thymallus. Taxonomy (NCBI): domain Eukaryota; kingdom Metazoa; phylum Chordata; class Actinopteri; order Salmoniformes; family Salmonidae; genus Thymallus; species Thymallus thymallus. The sequence goes on along the minus strand of CM042404.1, from coordinate 2,603,149 downwards.
ACCCTAACCCTTACCTTAAACCCTAACCCTTACCTTAACCCCTAACCCTTACCTTAACCCCTAACCCTTACCTTAACCCCTAACCCTTACCTTAACCCCTAACCCTTACCTTAACCCTAACCCTTACCTTAACCCCTAACCCTTCCCTTAACCCCTAACCCTAAATCTAACCCTTAAACCTAAAATAGTATTTTTACAAGTAAGGACCGGCAAAATGTCCTCAGTTCTTAGAATTTTAGTTGGTTTACTATTGTTGTGAGGACTTCTGGTACACACACACACTCAACACTCAACACTCAACACACACCACACAACACACACACAGAGAGAGAGAGAGAGTCTACTCTACTTGCTAGGGAAATATTGTCCTGCCACAATACGTCAATGATTTATTCGGAACAGGTTCGATTTTTGTTTGTTATCTGGGACACTGACAGGCTGTGGGTTCATTGTGTGAACTTAGGAAATAATAAATGTCTCTGCCTGTTTTTTTTTACGTTTGCTATGTGTCAGTGCAGAAAGGTATCCTTTTAGCCAATCACACCAGAGCTAGGCCACACGTCACTCTTCTAGTTCATTACTAACACTGTAGCCTGTTGTATAGAGGATCCATCGATGCTTCTCTTCTCCAGTTCTCCTAGGCCTGTTAGTTAAAACTATATGGCTGTTCATTGTCTGTATAAGCCTATATTTTAGGCTACCTATTAGGAAATATATTTTAGGCTACCTATTAGGATATATATTTTAGGCTACCTATTAGGATATATATTTTAGGCCTGCTAAAGTGGATGTAGGTGCTATTAGGCAACCCTAAATTACAGATGAAACAAATACCCTTATCAGTGAATTCTAAGTTGCACAGATTTCGATAAAGCACTCAGATTATAATGTAGTCTCAACATAACAACATAACGTTGTTTACGAACATCGATCTAAAGGCTGGTCATCAGGAATGTAGCATTTTATTACCGCGTTCTTCACGGAGTCGTTTCTAGCCACTTTGAAGAACTTATTTCCACAGAGAATGACTGCAGAATCAATCACATCCATTCCAGACAATTGATTAGATATTGGTCTCTCTTGTCTAGGTTTGTATTGAATGGTCTCTCCTGTCTAGGTTTGTATTGAATGGTCTCTCCTGTCTAGGTTTGTATTGAATGGTCTCTCCTGTCTAGGTTTGTATTGAATGGTCTCTCCTGTCTAGGTTTGTATTGAATGGTCTCTCCTGTCTAGGTTTGTATTGAATGGTCTCTCCTGTCTAGGTTTGTATTGAATGGACTCTCCTGTCTAGGTTTGTATTGAATGGTCTCTCCTGTCTAGGTTTGTGGAGGAGAAGATGTGGGTGACGTTTCTAGAGGGTTATTCTGCTCTGGCTGCCCTTTCTCTGAGCGCGTCCACGGTGAGTATACAGCCTTACTGCAACATTACAACAACCCTACAACATGACACACAACCTTACACTGATCATACAGATTCACAGCAACACGCAGACAACGTCACAGCAACACGCAGACAACGTCACAGCAACACGCAGACAACGTCACAGCAACACGCAGACAACGTCACAGCAACACTCAGACAACGTCACAGCAACACGCAGACAACGTCACAGCAACACGCAGACAACGTCACAGCAACACGCAGACAACGTCACAGCAACACGCAGACAACGTCACAGCAACACGCAGACAACGTCACAGCAACACGCAGACAACGTCACAGCAACACGCAGACAACGTCACAGCAACACGCAGACAACGTCACAGCAACACTCAGACAACGTCACAGCAACACGCAGACAACGTCACAGCAACACGCAGACAACGTCACAGCAACACGCAGACAACGTCACAGCAACACGCAGACAACGTCACAGCAACACGCAGACAACGTCACAGCAACACGCAGACAACGTCACAGCAACACGCAGACAACGTCACAGCAACACGCAGACAACGTCACAGCAACACGCAGACAACGTCACAGCAACACGCAGACAACGTCACAGCAACACGCAGACAACGTCACAGCAACACGCAGACAACGTCACAGCAACACGCAGACAACGTCACAGCAACACTCCAGACAACGTCACAGCAACACTCCAGACAACGTCACAGCAACACTCCAGACAACGTCACAGCAACACTCCAGACAACGTCACAGCAACACTCCAGACAACGTCACAGCAACACTCCAGACAACGTTGATTCAGACACTGAAAAGCTGCATTGTAATATTCTTCTGTGTGTCTCTGTGCGTGTGTGTCTGTGTGTCCGTGCGTGCGTGTGTCCGTGCGTGTGTGTAGGTGCTGGGTAAGGTGATGGACATCCGTCTAAAGAGTTCAGGCTGGATCAAGAGTCTGGAGGAGGAGATGAGTGTAGAGCGGATCTGTGGATCAGTCCCAACCTCCGCCAGCTCCTCTCTGCTGGCCGAGGACGCTGATATGGGAGAAGATGATTACGACATGGAGGGTAATCCTCCCTATTGCCTTCTTCCAAGCTGTATAGTTAGAGATGGAACTTTGCAGAGGAGGACGCCACTGTAGCAGTCCACCTCTAGACAAGTCAATTGAGTTTTCCTAGTGAGGCTTTCTGTCTTGGTAGATCCGTGTGTGTGTGTGTCACTTGTTTCTCTGTCTTGGTAGATCCGTGTGTGTGTGTGTGTGTGTGTCACTTGTTTCTCTGTCTTGGTAGATCCGTATGTGTGTGTGTGTTTCTACCAGGTGATGTGTGTGTGTTTCTACCAGGTGATGTGTGTGTGTTTCCACCAGGTGATGTGTGTGTGTGTGTTTCCACCAGGTGATGTGTGTGTGTGTGTTTCCACCAGGTGATGTGTGTGTGTGTGTGTGTGTTTCCACCAGGTGATGTGTGTGTGTGTGTGTGTTTCCACCAGGTGATGTGTGTGTGTGTGTGTGTTTCCACCAGGTGATGTGGATGAGGAGGTGGAAGATATTCTCCCCCAACACCTTCAGCCTGGTGAAGGCCCCGCCCCCTTCTCCTCTCCCTTCCCCTCCCCCCGGGGCAGCCCCTCTCACTCCCCCACCCACGGAGAACCTGCTGCCCCCAGCAGACCCAGCCGATCTGCCCCACGCTCCGCAGGACCACCGCAAGGTACACACACACACACCGGAACTCTGCAACGTACACACACACACCGGAACTCTGCAACGTACACACACACACCGGAACTCTGCAACGTACACACACACACACCGGAACTCTGCAACGTACACACACACACACACCGGAACTCTGCAACGTACACACACACACCGGAACTCTGCAACGTACACACACACACACACACCGGAACTCTGCAACGTACACACACACACACACCGGAACTCTGCAACGTACACACACACACACACACCGGAACTCTGCAACGTACACACACACACACACACACCGGAACTCTGCAACGTACACACACACACACCAGAACTCTGCAACGTACACACACACACACACCGGAACTCTGCAACGTACACACACACACACACACCGGAACTCTGCAACGTACACACACACACACACACCGGAACTCTGCAACGTACACACACACACACACACACCGGAACTCTGCAACGTACACACACACACACACCGGAACTCTGCAACGTACACACACACACACACCGGAACTCTGCAACGTACACACACACACACACACCGGAACTCTGCAACGTACACACACACACACACACCGGAATTCTGCAACGTGTACACACACACACACACACACACCGGAACTCTGCAACGTACACACACACACACACACACACACCGGAACTCTGCAACGTACACACACACACACACACACACACCGGAACTCTGCAACGTACACACACACACACACACACACACACCGGAACTCTGCAACGTACACACACACACACACCGGAACTCTGCAACGTACACACACACACACACACACCGGAACTCTGCAACGTACACACACCGGAACTCTGCAACGTACACACACACACACACACACACACACACACACCGGAACTCTGCAACGTACACACACACACCGGAACTCTGCAACGTACACACACACACCGGAACTCTGCAACGTACACACACACACACACCGGAACTCTGCAACGTACACACACACACACACCGGAACTCTGCAACGTACACACACACACACACCGGAACTCTGCAACGTACACACACACACACACCGGAACTCTGCAACGTACACACACACACACACCGGAACTCTGCAACGTACACACACACACACCGGAACTCTTTAACGTACACACACACACACACACACACACACACACACACACCGGAACTCTGCAACGTACACACACACACACCAGAACTCTGCAACGTACACACACACACACACACCGGAACTCTGCAACGTACACACACACACACACCGGAACTCTGCAACGTACACACACACACACACACACCGGAACTCTGCAACGTACACACACACACACACCGGAACTCTGCAACGTACACACACACACACACACCGGAATTCTGCAACGTGTACACACACACACACACACACACCGGAACTCTGCAACGTACACACACACACACACACACACACCGGAACTCTGCAACGTACACACACACACACACACACCGGAACTCTGCAACGTACACACACACACACACCGGAACTCTGCAACGTACACACACACACACACACACACCGGAACTCTGCAACGTACCCACACACACACACACACCGGAACTCTGCAACGTACACACACACACACCGGAACTCTGCAACGTACACACACACACACACCGGAACTCTGCAACGTACACACACACACACACACCGGAACTCTGCAACGTACACACACACACACACGCACACCGGAACTCTGCAACGTACACACACACACACACCGGAACTCTGCAACGTACACACACACACACACCGGAACTCTGCAACGTACACACACACACACACACACACACACACACCGGAACTCTGCAACGTACACACACACACACCGGAACTCTGCAACGTACACACACACACACACCGGAACTCTGCAACGTACACACACACACACCGGAACTCTGCAACGTACACACACACACACACCGGAACTCTGCAACGTACACACACACACCGGAACTCTGCAACGTACACACACACACACCGGAACTCTGCAACGTACACACACACACACACACCGGAACTCTGCAACGTACACACACACACACACACACCGGAACTCTGCAACGTACACACACACACACCGGAACTCTGCAACGTACACACACACACACACACACACACACACACACACCGGAACTCTGCAACGTACACACACACACACCCCGGAACTCTGCAACGTACACACACACACACACCGGAACTCTGCAACGTACACACACACACACACCGGAACTCTGCAACGTACACACACACACACACCGGAACTCTGCAACGTACACACACACACACACCGGAACTCTGCAACGTACACACACACACACACCGGAACTCTGCAACGTACACACACACACACACCGGAACTCTGCAACGTACACACACACACACACCGGAACTCTGCAACGTACACACACACACCGGAACTCTGCAACGTACACACACACACACACCGGAACTCTGCAACGTACACACACACACACACCGGAACTCTGCAACGTACACACACACACACACACCGGAATTCTGCAACGTGTACACACACACACACACACACACACACCGGAACTCTGCAACGTACACACACACACACACACCGGAACTCTGCAACGTACACACACACACACACACACACACACACACACACACACACACACACACACACACCGGAACTCTGCAACGTACACACACACACACACACACCGGAACTCTGCAACGTACACACACACACACCGGAACTCTGCAACGTACACACACACACACACACACACCGGAACTCTGCAACGTACACACACACACACACACACCGGAACTCTGCAACGTACACACACACACACACACACACCGGAACTCTGCAACGTACACACACACACACACACCGGAACTCTGCAACGTACACACACACACACACACACACCGGAACTCTGCAACGTACACACACACACACACACACACACTGGAACTCTGCAACGTACACACACACACACACCGGAACTCTGCAACGTACACACACACTGGAACTCTGCAACGTACACACACCGGAACTCTGCAACGTACACACACACACACACACACACCGGAACTCTGCAACGTACACACACACACCGGAACTCTGCAACGTACACACACACCAGTGGAACTCTGCAACGTACACACACACACCGGAACTCTGCAACGTACACACACACCAGCGGAACTCTGCAACGTACACACACACCAGCGGAACTCTGCAACGTACACACACACACCAGTGGAACTCTGCAACGTACACACACACCAGTGGAACTCTGCAACGTACACACACTGCCAGGTACCATTGCGCATGCACACACACGTATAAGGTTTACTGATATAAATGGTAAATGTCATTGTACTCTCTCTAACTGCATGGCAGGAGTGTTAAGCCCCGCCCCCAGCAGGAGAAGTAGCATTGACCCAGCAGGTAAAACACTGTATAGGTAGCTGTCTGTCTGCTGGTTAGGTGTTTAGTTAGCACTGTGTCTTTAGCTGCACCAGAGTCTCGTTCAGTACCCTAGATATGCTGATTACGCTCCCAGCCTCTTGTCGTTTGAGCTGCAACTATGCAATTCGCACACAACCTCAAACCAGCCTTATAGTTTGTGTCCCATTTGCCAAAGGTTAAATACATTTTTTGGGAATAAAAATATAAATTCCAGTCTGGTAAAAATGACAATTGTACTGCAGGACTAGGAATGAGAGACACTGGTGCATAACATTGACCTCTCTCTCTCGCTCTCTCTCTGTCTCTCTCGCTCTCTCTCTGTCTCTCTCGCTCTCTCTCTGTCTCTCTCGCTGTCTCTCTGTCTCTCTCGCTCTCTCTCTGTCTCTCTCGCTCTCTCTCTGTCTCTCTCGCTCTCTCTGTCTCTGTCTCTCTCGCTCTCTCTGTCTCTGTCTCTCTCGCTCTCTCTGTCTCTGTCTCTCTCGCTCTCTCTCTGTCTCTCTCGCTCTCTCTCTGTCTCTCTCGCTCTCTCTCTCTCTGTCTCTCTCGCTCTCTCTCTCTCTGTCTCTCTCGCTCTCTCTCTCTCTGTCTCTCTCGCTCTCTCTCTCTCTGTCTCTCTCGCTCTCTCTCTGTCTCTGTCTCGCTCTCTCTCTCTCTGTCTCTCTCGCTCTCTCTCTGTCTCTCTCGCTCTCTCTCTGTCTCTCTCGCTCTCTCTCTGTCTCTCTCGCTCTCTCTCTGTCTCTCTCGCTGTCTCTGTCTCTCTCTGTGTCTCTCTGTCTCTCTCTGTGTCTCTCTGTCTCTCTCGCTGTCTCTGTCTCTCTCTGTGTGTCTCTGTCTCTCTCTGTGTCTCTCTGTCTCTCTCTGTGTCTCTCTGTCTCTCTCTGTGTCTCTCTGTCTCTCTCGCTGTCTCTGTCTCTCTCGCTGTCTCTCTGTCTCTCTCTGTCTCTCTCTGTCTCTCTGTCTCTGTCTCTGTCTCTGTCTCTCTGTCTCTGTCTCTCTCTGTCTCTGTCTCTCTCTGTCTCTCTGTCTCTGTCTCTCTGTCTCTCTCTGTCTCTCTGTGTGTCTCTGTCTCTCTGTGTGTCTCTGTCTCTGTGTGTCTCTGTCTCTCTCTGTGTGTCTCTGTCTCTCTCTCTGTCTCTCTCTCTGTGTGTCTCTGTCTCTCTCTGTGTCTCTCCTCTTTCTTTCCCAGGGACTCCTGTGGACTTCCAGCCTGGTGCTCCTCAAGCCCTGGAGCCTAAGCGCCCCCCCCCTCCTCGCCCCAATGCTCCCCCAGCCCGACCTGCTCCTCCTCAACGCCCTCCTCCTCCCTCAGGTATTGGCTGTCTCAGTATACACCTTTACACCATGTTGACCTTGTTCTCCTACTGTAATGTGCATCCCAAATGAAACGCCATTCCCTGTATTTGGACCAGGGCCCGTAGGTTTATGCATCAGGTGGTTGAATATGATATTCTGGTTAAATGTGTACTTAATAGATGTTCAGTTGACTGGTGGAATCGTATAATTACATATTAGAACTCTAGAATGGACAACGGGATCCTAGCAACATGATTAAAAAAATCCATTCATCTTGGTAAAGGAAAACCTTAATTGTATTAACTGTAATTGAATAGAGTGTAGGTGTAACACTAAACTCACTCCTCCCCCTCCTTCCTGCTTGAAGGAGGCCTTAGCCCTATGCCAGGGAGAAGAGCCATGGGAGGTAAAGGCATTGTGGTAGATGTGCTATTGTGATATCACTGCTGCTGTGTATTACTGTATGGTGGCTTATTGTAATGGACCTCTAACAGTTACTGTGATGACAGACTAGTGGACTATTGTATGGTGGTTTACGTGCCAACGTGGCTCATTCATGTAGATGTTGTAGTGGTGATTGTTGTTTCTCTGAAGAACATGCTCTCTGGTATGGTAAAAGTCTAGGGGCCGGTTTCCCAGACACAGAATAAACCTAGTCTTGGATTTAGAAGCACTTTCAATGGATAATCTTAAAATGTATGTGTCCAGGAAACCAGCCCTAGCTACTTTTAAGGTGTTTATCACAGTTATACAGGAAGGAGAGGCCTGGCACAGAATATTGCTGCTCCCCGGGATGTATTCCTGTACACAAATCAACAATGACTTCAGTCAGTTAGCCACATCATCAGTTAGCCTAGCCTCATCATCCAGTGTTGTTGTATCGTGGTTCTGTCTTGTCCTTCATTTTGAGCCCCGTGTTCACGTTCCTCCACTTTAAGACTTTGGAGAATATTCTGGAGAAAGTACCCTAAGCCCTGCTCTGGCTAGGAGGGGCAGCGAAGGTAATGGATCTACAGATCTGAATGTATAGGCTAGATGGGCTACTCACCCATGTGATCATGGTTTCTACACATAGAGTTGGATAAATGGCACATCTTTGCCACAATGGCCTCTGGTCATCCAGACAATAGAGATGTTGTCAGTCCTCAATGGCACCATTGAAATAGTATATTTCTATGAATGGCACTGCCCCATCTTAAAACAGACTTTGTGGCAAGTGAGTCCTCTATCCAACTCTATGATTCTCCAATAGAATTCAAACAGAAATACTCTTCTGTCTAGTTCCTCTGAGAGTATAATTGAGTTTGTTAGTGTTGAGGTATACGCTAGGTTATGTGTTGTTATTGATGTATAGTGAGGTGGATGCAGCCTATTTAGAATAGCTTGTGTTTTGTGTAGTAGTGGTTAAGGTGGTAATGTGATCAGGGCATCTGCCCTAGAATCAACCAGGAAGTCCCTTCATTCGTTTACTCTATGAGAATAGAATGTAACCTGAGGCTTGGCCAATGGTTTTAAAACCTCTCTTCGGGGACCCTTAGACGTTTTACAATTGTGTTGTTTCCTTGGTTTACCTAATCAAGGGCTTGATGGTTAGTTGACCAGTTGAATCAGGTGTGCTAGTTCTGGGGGTCCCTGAGGAGAGGTTTGAACGCCCCTGGGCTGGGCAACACTTCGTCCCAAATGGCACCCTATTCATTATAAAGTGCTCTACTTTTGATATGAAAATAGGGTTCCATTTGGGACTGGACGTATGTGTTGTTATTGAGGATGCAGGCTATTTAAAATAGCTTGTGTTTTGTATGGGTTTAGGTGGTTAAGCCTGTTATAAACCTAAATCTTAGTGCAGCAGGTGGAGAATGTGTTGTAGTGAAGGGTTTGTTTGGCACTGACAGAAGGGTGTAATGTTAGTTGAAATGGTAAGGTAGGTAAGTAAGTAAGTAGGTAGTTTAGGTAAGTAGATTAAGGTAGGTAGGGTAGGTAGGTAGGTAAGGTAAGTTGGGTAGGAAGGTAACACAGGGGGTTTCAATGAAAATAAATGTTAAAGTCTGGTTTTCTTTGTGTTGCTTCTGCCTGTGAAGGACAAAAAAGCCCTGCGCTCGCTAGACCTGCCTCAGGTAAGTAGTGAGAGGGGAACTGTTAGAACACCTCATAGTTTCTTAATCCTGTTCCTGGGGACCCCCACATTTTGATAAACATGATAGGTGACACTGTGTCGCTCTCTCGCTCTCTCGCTCTCTCGCTCTCTCGCTCTCTCGCTCTCTCGCTCTCTCGCTCTCTCGCTCTCTCGCTCTCTCGCTCTCTCGCTCTCTCGCTCTCTCGCTCTCTCGCTGTCTCTGTATGTCTCTCTGTATGTCTCTCTCTCTCTCTCTGTATGTCTCTCTCTGTATGTCTCTCCCTGTACCAGGCTGTTTCTCCGTCAGCGTCCAGTAATCCAAGGCTTGGTTTACATCAGTTTAGTTAGTTCTGCCCTAGGGGCCTTGACACACCCTCAGGTGTGTGCTAACTTGGCCAACTTTCCTGTCCCTGAGATTCAGCAAACTACCTATGCCGTGTGTGTTTGCGTTTGCCAGCTGTGTGTGTCCCGGCCAGGTACAGACCAGGAGTGTGATCACTTCCCTGTTGGGGACATGGACAGGACAGCGGACATCCTATTCCCTGTATAGTGTACTACTTTTGACCAGCGCCCATAGGGAGTAGAGTGCCATTGGGGCCTCAACCTGTGGTCATATACGTGGAACCTGTCCCTCTGCTCTGATCTGAGCTTACTGAAGAATAGACTGGTTGATGTTGTATTCTGCCCACCACACACACACACACACACACACACACACACACTGAGCACAGGTGATTTCCAGAGCATAACAAGGCTCAGTTCTACTGCTCTGCTCTGCAATGGATGAGTCAGGATAAATACCCTAGAGCGTGTGTTATTAATATGGGTTGGGTTCAATGATCTGACACACCAGTTCCAGTAGCCGATGGCTTCAGATTCCCGCAAGTTTCAGACAGTCCTACGATGAGATACATGGGGATGCTATCTCTATGGAAATCAGTCAGTATTTTGACATGTCTTGGTGGTAGATAGCTGATATCTCTATGGAAATCAGTCAGTATTTTGACATGTCTTGGTGGTAGATAGCTGATATCTCTATGGAAGTCAGTCAGTATTTTGACATGTCTTGGTGATAGATGGAGGTAGATAGCTGATATCTCTATGGAAGTCAGTCAGTATTTTGACATGTCTTGGTGATAGATGGAGGTAGATAGCTGATATCTCTATGGAAGTCAGTCAGTATTTTGACATGTCTTGGTGATAGATGGAGAAGGATAGCTGATATCTCTATGGAAGTCAGTCAGTATTTTGACATATCTTGGTGATAGATGGAGGTGGATAGCTGAGGGACGTTATACTGAATGACTGTGATGTGGTTGTCTTACCTAGCTACCTTAAGATGAATGCACTGACTAAGTCATTCTGGATCAAAGCGTCTACTTAATGACTAAAATGTTATGTAATGTTTCGCTTGTCTTGTCATTTCGTGGCCAGTGATGGCTAGGAGGGGCAGTGAAGGTAAATAATGGATGGATGGGCTGCCGGTGTGATCATGGCATCGCCGGTGCTTGACTTGGGCAGGAGCTCGCCAGAGCTGCGTACCGGTACCTCAATTGTTCTACTGCTTGAGTTCTTGCACATCTCATAGAATATGACCTCAAATGTATTGTGGAATTCCTGCAAGTAAATAGAAACCGTATTGGCACCGAAAATGAGAAACGGCACCTATTTCAGTCCAAATCAAGCACTGGGCATTTCCCATAGAACCATCCAGGAAGTCCCTTCTATATATTGTATGTTCTAGAGCAGGGATATTCAACTCTACCCTACGAGGTCCGGACTACTGCTGGTTTTCTGTTCTACCTGATAATTAATTGCAGGCCTAAATCGGTCCCTGATTAGAGGGGAAGAATGTAAAAAGCAGTGGAACTGGCTTCCAGGTCCAGAGTTGAAATTTTGGATTTCTGTGTTGTATTTCTTGTTAGAGGATAGATTGAAACCTCAACTCCAGATGGGTCTTGTTAGGTTAGTGAATCATTATCACCTTGATAATGATTCACTAACCTAATTTGTCCAATAGAAACTCTAGTGTTAGTTGCAATGGAACGTTTTGCAGCTGTTTGGCTAATGATTACACCCCTGGTGAAGTGGTTCTGACACCAGTAAACAGAGTTTACATACAGAAGAGAGAGACATTATTTAAGCATTATCTCCACACATGTTGCTGTGCTAGTGAATGGCCAGTCCTTTTCATAGCATAAGATAATAAATACCTTTTTAATCCCCAAGGGGAAATTGGTTTGTCAATCATCAGCATGTACACACAGTCTCGAAAAATGACAATAAAAAATACATTTTAAAAACATATTGCAAAACCATCAAAAGTCCACTGCATACTGCTTCAATCATGTCATTCACAGAATTCCAATAGTAAGCGTTTTACCATTTGTGATGAAACAACAATGAATGGACTGCCTCAGCCATTGGTGATTCTGGTTGTCAATCATGTGTCTCTGTTTCAGGTCGTACCCAATCAGGTCCTGGAGGCCTGCCCAGACCGGTGAGTGTTAAAGACTCATCTGTCCCAGCAGATTGAAAATGCTCTAAAGATATGACGTTTAGATGGATTGTGAACTTCTCTTTCTGTCTCTACCGGTCTTTCTCTTTCTCTCTCTCTTTCTCTTTCTCTCTCTCTTTCTCTCTCTTGCTCTCGCTCTTTCTCTCTCTTGCTCTCGCTCTTTCTCTCTCTTGCTCTCGCTCTTTCTCTCTCTTTCTCTCTCTTGCTCTCGCTCTTTCTCTCTCTTTCTCGCTCTTTCTCGCTCTTTCTCTCTCTTTCTCTCTCTCTCTTTCTCTCTCTCTTTCTCTCTCTCGCTCTCTCTCCCCCTCCAGAACATTCCTCAGAGGGCTGGGGTGATCAGTGTGACCCCCCAGGCGCGCCCTTCCCACCCAGGTGCTCCCAGACCCACCCCAGAGGCACCCGGGGCTCCACGGCCCACCCCAGACACTCACCCTGGTGCCCCTAGACCTGGCCCTGACGCCCAGCCTAAACCCACCGACCTGCCCCTGGGTGAGACGCAGCCTGGAGGCCTCACTCTAACTTACTATCAACTATACCTGGCTTCAAATACTATTTGTTTTTTATTTATAATCTTCCTAGACTGTGACTGAAAAGTCCAGGTGTCACACTGTAAACCAGCGTTCCCCAAACTCAGTCCTGGGGACCCCCTGGTTCAAATAATCAACTCACCATCAAGCTTTGATTATTTAAATCAGCTGTGTAGGGCAATAAAACAAAACCTACTGTTCCCGAGAACCAGTATTGGGAAACTGGGATCGGTACATTCTGGGACTATTAAATATAGCAATTCATTCTTGAAGAAGAAGTTGTCTCTGTGTGTCTAACTCTTCTGTTACATTGTCTTGCAGGTCCCCCTCCTTCTGGACCCCCTCCAGTGAGACATGTCCCCTCCCCCATGCAGCCCCCGATGCAACCAACCATGCAGGCCCAGTCTGCCCCTCCAGCCCAGCCACCCATGCAGGCTCCCATGCAACCCACCATGCAGACCCAGTCTACCCCTCCAGCCCAGCCACCCATGCAGGCTCCCATGCAACCCACCATGCAGACCCAGTCTGCCCCTCCAGCCCAGCCACCCATGCAGGCTCCCATGCAACCCACCATGCAGACCCAGTCTGCCCCTCCAGCCCAGCCACCCATGCAGGCCCCACTGCTGCCACAAATGGCTGCTCCAATCCTGCCCACACAGGCCGGAGCCGGGTTAGGGGCTACCGGGGCTATGGCCCCCCAGGGGCTGTCTTCCCCCAAGCCCCCTCCCCGCTCCCGCTCCTCTCATGTCCTGCCCCCTGAGACCGCCACTACAGAGAATGCCCCTGCAGCCCAGGTTAGTACCAACCAACACTCTGTATACTGTTAACATGTTAACATAGAGGTTAGAACCAACCAACACTCTGTATACTGTTAACATAGAGGTTAGTACCAACCAACACTCTTTATACTGTTAACACATTAACATAGAGGTTAATACCAACCAACACTCTGTATACTGTTAACATGTTAACATAGAGGTTAATACCAACCAACACTGCAATATGTAACTTTTTGAGCGATCCAACCAAATTCACATCGAAATGTGAGATATAGATCAGTCATTCTCATTGAAAGCAAGTCTAAGAAGCGGTAGATCTGTTCTATGGGTTATATTTCTATGCTTCCCATTAAGGTTTTTTTTTGCGACTTTCGGTTTTGTACACCAGCTTCAAAAAGCTGAAAATGGCATGATATAATGTTAGAGGAACACATGATACAGGAACACATGACATGAGGTATAGACTTTCTATAGGCTGTCTGTATGTCAGGGTTTAATGTTAGAGGAACACATGAGGTGAGGAAAATAAAGATGGGGACATGCACAAAACAATTAGCTTCTCTATTGCGCTCTCTCTCTCTCTCTCTCTCTCTCTCTCTCTCTCTCTCTCTTCTCTCTCTCTCTCTCTCTCTCTCTCTCTCTCTCTCTCTCTCTCTCTCTCTCTCTCTCTCTCTCTCTCTCTCTCCTCTCTTTCTCTTTCTCGCTCTTTCTCTTTCTCTTCTCTGTCCCTTACACAGCTTTTCTACAGTTCTAGGTCTGTAAGTGTTATTCTCTCTGCTTTTTCTCTGTCACTGTTCTCTCTCTCTCTCTCTCTCCAAGCCGGAGCAGCCCTCTGGGTGACAGGTATATAATCACCTCCTCTATATTAAACTCCTCTGTGTTTCTTTGTATGACCCAGGACCAAGTCTCAAATCACACCCTAATCACTAGATGGTGCACTACTTTGGACCCTAATCTCTAGATGGTACACTACTTTGGACCCTCTTTTGTCTAAAGTAGTGTACTATCTAGGGAATAGGGTGTGTTTTGAGTCTTTCTACTCTCATGCATTACATTAGTAACCTGCTTCATGTTGTAGTTGGTCCACCTGTCTCCTAGTCCATCACAAGCCCTAATACGTGGTTTTTATGTTCATCAACTGGTGAAAGGGTTGTTGTTTCATCTTGTTTTTATGTGGCTTACATGCCAATCAACACATCTGACCATAAAATAACAGGATATTTTGCCGTGTGTTGTCCAGTTCAAACGATGCGTGTTGGCCACGTCTAGCCTGGCGTAATCTACCCGGGTACGTGTTGTCCAGTTCAAACGATGCGTGTTGGCCACGTCTAGCCTGGCGTAATCTACCCGGGTACGTGTTGTCCAGTTCAAACGATGCGTGTTGGCCACGTCTAGCCTGGCATAATCTACCCGGGTACGTGTTGTCCAGTTCAAACGATGCGTGTTGGCCACGTCTAGCCTGGCGTAATCTACCCGGGTACGTGTTGTCCAGTTCAAACGATGCGTGTTGGCCACGTCTAGCCTGGCGTAATCTACCCGGGTACGTGTTGTCCAGTTCAAACGATGCGTGTTGGCCACGTCGAGCCTGGCGTAATCTACCCGGGTACGTGTTGTCCAGTTCAAACGATGCGTGTTGGCCACGTCGAGCCTGGCGTAATCTACCCGGGTACGTCTTGACCTTTCTTCAACGGATGAATGTTCCTTTCATATGTGCTCCGCATCGATCAACACATTTAAATGGACCACATATGGAATGATTTATGTGTATTCTTTATATAACATGTAGTCCAGTCATTCACACTGGTTCATCCTTTACTGGTTAGGTATACTAGTCTTTTGTGTGAAATATAGTATCTAGCTAAATGTACTAGTATTGTGAGGTTATTAAAGTAGAATTATTGCATGTTATAACAAGACCTCTTAAAGATACTTACAATTCTTACTGCTGAAACATCACTCTACAGTTACATACATTTACAGATTTTCTTATTACATCAAAAGAAACTCCCATTGGCTCAGCGTTTTCCAACCTTGGCTCTGATTGGTTAATCCTGTGTCATTTTCTCCCCTCTAGATCAATGGGATGAATGGAATCCAAAGAGAAGCACAATGGAAGCCCGACCCCTTCGACACGCTCACCTCGGACCTCTCCGCCTCTTCTTGGCTCAACACCCAATCACTGACCAGGAACTCCTCCTTACGCTCCACCCCTGCCCTCCCTCCCTCCTCCAACTCCACCCTCCCTTCATCCCTTTCCCTCCACTCCACCCCTCTGTCCACCCTGCAGGGCTTCGACTCCTCCTCTTCCTCCTCCCTCCCCCCTGCCCTCACCCAGTCTCTCCTCCCCCCTCCCCCGGTCCCATCTCGAAGTAGGTCCCAGGAGGCTCTGCAGCGGGGCTCTCCCAACCCTTTCCTGGGTGATCCCGTCCCAGCCCGCCCCAACAGCACCAACCCCTTCACTGGTCCTCTGGTGCAGCATGGCCAGAGGCGCTCCCTCACACCAGACTTCTCTGCCCAGCAGAAGGCCTCCAGGCCTGGCCTCCACATGACTGCCTTCACCCAGCCCCTTGCCCCTACACCAGCCCCGTTCCCAGCTTTCACCCCCACCCTGACGCCAGGGGCACATGCACGCCCTCCATCACTCCACCGGACCATCTCCCTGTTAGGGCCATCGATGACCCCCCTCATCCCTGCTCCCTCTCTCCCTGCTCCTACGCTCCCCCTGGCTCCTCCTCCCTCTCTCCCTTTCCTCCCTCCTCTCTCTCTTCCTCTTCTTCCTGCCCTCCCCCTGTCTCCTCCCTCCTCCACCCCTGCCCCCCTGTCATCCCGCCCCCAGCCCCCTCCTCCCCCTCGGCCCCAGCTGTGGGTGACCTTCGATGATGATACAGTCCTCCCTGTCCCAGCTCCACCTGCAGCCCCCACTGCCTCCATCCCCCCCCCCCTCTCTCCCCCAGACTCAGTTCTCCAGCTCTGGGTTCGACTCTGACCCACACTGGGCCTCCAGCTCCACCATCTTGACCTCCACATTCCCCTCCCTGCCCCCTCCGATCCCAGCCAGGACAATCCCAGGCAGCAGCCAGCCCCCTCTCCCAGCCCGAGCCACAGACAGCCTCCCCTTCCCCAAGGAGTTCACTGAGAGATAGGAGCGCCGCAGCGATCTATGGACCACCAGAGAGGAAATACCATTCTATGGTGAATGTGAATGGTTTGTATAAAGAGTCAGGTATTTAACTAACTTAGACTAACCCCCCCTGAGTCAGACTAACATATACATGTATCATTGCTGATCCATAACATCTCTGCTGCAGACTTTCATGTTATTACCATGTTATTATGTGAATATGAATGTTTCTCCTGGTCTGTTCATTTTGTTATGGCAGTATGTCTATATATATATATATATATTCTACTCAAATGGTGTGAGCTCCTGTGCAATATGTCTATCTACTGAGGTTCTTGTTCCATATGATCAGCATTCTAGGATATGACCACATTCCCTGACACATGTACACTCAGCAGTATGTCACATCACTGTATGGCTACAGTCACATAGACATCCATTGATATACATAGGCTATATGTAAGCAGCAGTAGCCTATTCCCTGTCGGTCAGACATGGAGGAATGTCCATAGTGGACACCTTCTAGAAACCCAGTTTCCAATACTCACTGTTTATTCAGTATAGGGTGAGTGCGCTGCAGGATACAAAATGGCCACCTGTCATGTCACTCAGCATTGATCAGAAATCACCTGGCTCTACTGAGCTTCTAGTCTGTTACACAACATCTTCGTATGTCTCTGTATCAGGCAAGCAGCGCCAGAACCCACATTTACTGTGTATCTATCTCTGTATAGTACAACACCTATTTTATCTATCATGAATGTACGTTGCACAAGTTGTTGATGTTGTTATTGTTGTCATTTCCTCCTTGAGACCACCAATAATAGTTTCTCTCTCCTGCCATCAGCAGCTGTCTTCTGGGCTGTTGTGCTAAAGCTGAACACGTTCCGTAGCCACATACTAACCTGTATACATAGTGTTTATGTATCTTTTCAGAGAGGAGGCTAGTTTCCAGGTGTGTGTATATATATATGTGTGTATTCACGGTATATGCACGGGGTAACTGATATGCACCAAGACTTCAAGTCAACCAGAGTCACTAAGAGGTCTTGTTAAAGTATGAGCCTCTGGTGAGCGTGACAGACTGAGAGAGGGAGACAGATGTGAGGACTTGAACCTGCTTCCTCCTCCTACGTGTGTGTGTGTGTGTGTGTAGAGCTGTATACTGTACGTATCCCAGTACATATATTTCCTCCATTTGATCCAAAGCTTGGACCTGTACTATTGTATAGTATATGAATGTGCTGTGGTGTTCTTCTGTTGTACTCGGCGGTATTGAGATCCTTATGTCATATCAGATCTCAAACAATCCCATTGCTTCTGTTGTGTGTCGCTATGAAACTTGTATTTTGCTTTGAACTTTTAATTTTCTCGCAGAGATGGTACCTACCTACTTATTTTTTATTTCAAAGAGAAATTATTTCTAATCTATTTATTATTGAAACTGTGGTGAGAAGTACTGTGCCGTGTTTGAGGTGTATTGTCAGTCGTGTGGGGGGAGGGAGGGGGGGGGGGGGGTTGATAGGCAGGCAGGCAGCATTTTTTCTGCTAAGGGTTTTAAATACAAAAGTAACATGTTACGTACTCCCGAACACGCAGGCCAACGGCCACGCTAACACACAGGCCAACGGCCACGCTAACACACAGGCCAACGGCCACGCTAACACACAGGCCAACGGCCACGCTAACACACAGGCCAACGGCCACGCTAACACACAGGCCAACGGCCACGCTAACACAAAGGCCAACGGCCACGCAAACACACAGGCCAACGGCCACGCAAACACACAGGCCAACGGCCACGCAAACACACAGGCCAACGGCCACGCAAACACACAGGCCAACGGCCACGCAAACACACAGGCCAACGGCCACGCTAACACACAGGCCAACGGCCACGCTAACACACAGGCCAACGGCCACGCTAACACACAGGCCAACGGCCACGCTAACACACAGGCCAACGGCCACGCTAACACACAGGCCAACGGCCACGCTAACACACAGGCCAACGGCCACGCTAACACACAGGCCAACGGCCACGCTAACACACAGGCCAACGGCCACGCTAACACACAGGCCAACGGCCACGCTAACACACAGGCCAACGGCCACGCTAACACACAGGCCAACGGCCACGCTAACACACAGGCCAACGGCCACGCTAACACACAGGCCAACGGCCACGCTAACACACAGGCCAACGGCCACGCTAACACACAGGCCAACGGCCACGCTAACACACAGGCCAACGGCCACGCTAACACACAGGCCAACGGCCACGCTAACACACAGGCCAACGGCCACGCTAACACACAGGCCAACGGCCACGCTAACACACAGGCCAACGGCCACGCTAACACACAGGCCAACGGCCACGCTAACACACAGGCCAACGGCCACGCTAACACACAGGCCAACGGCCACGCTAACACACGCAGATGAAGGAAAACAGAAGGGGCATAATCTAATCTAAATCTAATAATAGTCAGATACATCCTCTTCACAACTACACTCTAGTGTCATTGAGCCAATCAGAGGTGTGGTGATATCAACACCAGTGACGTGTCAGTATTCCTCTTACTATCTACTTTGGTCTTTCTCTAAACCCACTGCAGGAGCCAACATGGAACTCAGTTTCCACTCCTCACTGCTTATTCAGTATAGGGTGAGTGTACTGCAGGAGCCAAAATGGACAACGCTGCGCTAGTGTTGAGTTTTACACCAGTGTCCCCAACGATGGCTCTGACATGTAAATGGTTTGTTAGTGAGAGGGACATATTGTGATTGGCTAGAAGAGGAGAGGGAGGTTTTTCCCCCTTTTAAGAAAACTATTTGAAACAATTAGATGGAGTTATTTTCCTCACTGTTAGATGGTTGTGCTCCACCACCAGTGTCCAGTCTAGTGGAGAGGGTATTGGGTTAGGGTTGCAAAGTCTTGTAACTTTCCCCAAAGTCTCCAGGTTTTCCAGAAATCCTGGTTGGAAGCCTCACAAAATCAGGAGGGTGTTAACAGGAAATCCGGAATCTTCCAACCAGATTAACACTGGTTCTGGTCTAAAAAAACCTACTCAATGGTACATCTCAGTTGATCCTCAGGATTAGGCTTAATCTGTGTCCGGGAAGCCAGTCCTAAAGGAACCAGCTAACTGATGCCTCTCTGTATTATTGCTTTATCCACACCATGGAAACAAATAGCTGTGTTCTTCATTGCAATCTAAAAACCTCTGGATTGAAACATCACTCTGAAACACACCTCGGCAGTAGCATTATCCGCACCTGCTTTTACCACGTCCCTGTATTGGTCACTGGAGGAAGGCAATATAACTACTAAATGCATTTCTTATTATGCTATTATCAGTCGTGTGCAGTATAGCCAAAGCATTAATAATTCTAGGAGGCTAGCTAGCGCTTAGTGTCATGTTCTGTTCAAGGTGTTATTTTATAGGAAACAAAGTGAGGTTGGTGTCCCTTTATAACTACCGGTATAACCCATAGTAGAGAATCATCTGTGTTGTTCACCATATTCTATATAAAGAAAAACTGCAATTCATGTATTAGTAGCTGAAGTTCCATAATTTACGTGCACAGCTAAACTGCACATTTATGTATAAAGCCATTTGTGTTGTATGTAGCTATGGATGTAATAATAAAGGTTGATCTGAATGCTGTTGACTACTGCGCTCGTGTTGAATACACCTTGTAACTACTCATCTTTGTCACGACACGCTTCTGGTCTAGCCTTGATCAAGACTCTTCAGTTCTGGCTTGATCAAGACTCTTCAGTTCTGGCCTTGATCAAGACTCTTCAGTTCTGGCCTTGATCAGGACTCTTAGGTCTAGCCTTGATCAGGACTCTTCAGTTCTGGCCTTGATCAGGACTCTTCAGTTCTGGCCTTGATCAGGACTCTCAGGTCTAGCCTTGATCAGGACTCTCAGGTCTAGCCTTGATCAGGACTCTCAGGTCTAGCCTTGATCAGGACTCTCAGGTCTAGCCTTGATCAGGACTCTCAGGTCTAGCCTTGATCAGGACTCTCAGGTCTAGCCTTGATCAGGACTCTCAGGTCTAGCCTTGATCAGGACTCTCAGGTCTAGCCTTGATCAGGACTCTCAGGTCTAGCCTTGATCAGGACTCTCAGGTCTAGCCTTGATCAGGACTCTCAGGTCTAGCCTTGATCAGGACTCTTCAGGTTTAGCCTTGATCAGGACTCTTCAGTTCTAGCCTTGATCAGGACTCTTCAGTTCTAGCCTTGATCAGGACTCTTCAGGTCTAGCCTTGATCAGGACTCTTCAGTTCTGGCCTTGATCAGGACTCTTCAGTTCTGGCCTTGATCAAAAACAAATCTTTCCTACTGATGAGTCACCAGGTTTAATCGTAGGTCAGGTCTTGACACGTTCCTGAACAATAAAGCAACACCTGAGGGAAAGGCATCTAAAACCATTGCAAAGTCTTAAGGTGTTACAGGCATCTTATAAAGTAATAAGAATTCCTTATAACTAATTAAAAAACCCTCAGCATTTACAAGTTGGCTCACCAATAGGATATTATTTCATTTTCTATTCTAAAAACAAATATACAATATGTCAGCATTATTCCATATATAATATCTGTGTGGAGAAAAATTATGCTTATAAATTAAGGACCATGACAAGATCCTGCCGATGAAAAGCAGAGTTTCACTGGAACTTAGTCAATATTATAATTATATTAATATTATAAATGCCACCAAAAGTAGAGAAGACATGATGAAGATAAAATTCCACATAGAAGTGGGTCTTCTTAGGAATTGTTTTATCCAATTGATCTTAAAAGTATTATTTAAGGTAGTAGTCCAGAAAATTCAGCCCACCACACTCAATACAACAGGTATCCTAATGTAATGGGCACAGTTTCTCCACAGGAAGTTGAAAAAAATCTGGTCCATCTCTTTGCTTATTTTACCATCAAGATATATTACGTTAGTCTAGCGATACCATCAGCCTTGGTTATTAGGACTCTTCCTTTTAAAGATCAGTCCCTCTGTAGCCATTGATTTAGCGTCTTCTGGCGTTTTCAATAAGAGGGTTAAAATGTAGTAAGCCTATAGACTGCTGATCCTAAGTAATGGTTATGCCTAAATATGTAAGTTCTTCTTTCACTGGAATACCATAATATGACGGTGTCACACAATCTTTGACAGCCATGAGTTCACATTTATTAATGTTAAAACATAGACCAGATGCTTTGGAAAAGGATTCTATCACATTGATCGATATAGCAATCTGACTATCGTCTTTAAGGAAGAAGTGTAGTATCGTCAGCCAGCTGGCATATAATAATTTATTTACCAGCTATGGAAATACTTTGTACAGGACTATTATTTAAAGAATTTGCAGTGGTGTAAAGTACTTCAGTTAAAAATCCTTTAAAGTACTACTTGCTTAGGTTTTTGTGGTATCTGTACTTTACTATTTATATGTTTGACTACTTTTACGTACAACGTCCCATCCAACATACTGTCGAGTCGACTGTCGACCAATCGCGTTCACGGTGTTATGCTGCGTCACGCGGTTGCTAAGCTAGTTGTCACTCAATCAATTCTGAAAGTAAGAGTATGAGTCGACAAACGTGCCTATTTTACTCAAAAGCACGTAATGTCACGATTCCAAAGCTATACAATATTAAATGTAGAACGTTAATTATCTCACATCTTGGAAAATATTTGTAATGTTGTACTTCTTGTTGACTCCCATTCACTTTTTGAAGGGGAGCTCTCCCTGTCTGAGAATCACCCAGAATGCACCGCGTGGCTCTGACGTAACATGGGCAACGTTGACAATAAGCGGTAATACGATTCCAATGGAGTTTTCCATCTCGTCCAGATGATCTCTGTCCTGGTCTGCTTGTGCTTCGCAAGGGTTTCCGAAGGTCTCGCGATGCTGCGTTTACAAACTGTGTGATTGAACGCTGGTCCAGTGTTTTGTCTTTTTCCTGACGTTACCTTTTCCGCAACGGTAGGTTTTGTCAATTGTTGTCGTTATCAAATTAACTCTTATCTATGTCACAATATTCATTTTCTCGTTAATGTTAGCCATTTGTATGTAGCTAAAAAATAGTTGACGCTCAATTTGTTTTTTAGCTAACGCTAGTTAGTTATCAACACAGGGAAGTTGGTGTTCAGTTGCTATGGTAACTTAATTTCGGATGAAGCTTTCTAGATGGATAGTTACAACTTTTTAGACTAGTCAGCCAGTCCAGTTACCTAACAACTTGAGGGGGGGGGGGATATAGTTAACCTAATACAATCGTTTAGGGTTCGCAACTGGCTAGCTAGCTAGTTAGCTAGCTAATACTTTGACATCATTGCAGAGAATGGTGCAGGTGCACGTGAAGCGCGGTGACGACAGCCAGTTCCTGTTCAGTACGTCAGTCGAGGTCCAGTTGGAAACCCTGACCCAGCAGGTCACAGACATCTACAACGCCAGGCTCAAAGTAGACAGGGTATGCTCAGGTGAGTAACGTTGGTGGGTGTAAGAAGATGTAGCTAGAAATCTTACCTGCCCTGTGCCAGTTAGTGGGGTTCACGGATCCACTGTAACCCGAGATCCGATCCGGTGTTTGTGCCGAAAATCTCCCTCTTACTTAATTTTGTGGCTAGAGTCAAATACTTTCTGTGGAACACATCAGAGACAAATACTTTCTATAGATGACGAATTTTGGCAAAGAGATTTATTTATGGACTAATACACTCAGTAGCGGATTTAGGTAAGGGCGCCATACTAGCCTAACGTGATCATTGACAGATGCCTTGAAGGACACAAATAAAAAATACTTTCTGCTACTAAGATCAGTGAAATGTAGGCTAAACTGACAACGGAGTGAAGAGTAGAAATCTCAACCAGCAAGCAAGTCACTGCAATGAAGAATTATACACAATACAGCTTGCTAGCTGACTCTACACTTTCATTAGACACACACGGCTTCCTTTGGCCAGAAGATTGTGTGCGTGTTAACGTGTCTGTTCCATTCTCCTATCTCCTCCTCCAGAGTTCCCAGAGCTGGTGGACCACGGGGTGACGCTGCCCCCCAACATGCAGGGTCTGACGGATGAACAGATTGTTGACCTGAAGCTAAAGGATGAGTGGGAGGAGAGGTGTGTCCCCAGTGGAGGACCTGAATTCAACAGGGATGAGATCGGAAGGAGAAACGGACACGGTGAGTCCAGAGGTTTATTCTTAGTCGGACACGGTTACTCCAAAACGTAAAAATAAACCACTCGTTAACTGGTCAACAAATGGTTAAAAAAAAAAGAAAGGAAAATTACATGAACAACAGAAAATACTATGCATGCATACAAGGAACTAGCTGAAGAACATTCAACTCCATGGCAGAGTTGAGTATTTTTTATTTTATTTATTTTATTTCACCTTTATTTAACCAGGTAGGCCAGTTGAGAACAAGTTCTCATTTACAACTGTGACCTGGCCAAGACAAAGCAAAGCAGTGCGACAAAAAAACCAACACAGTTACACATGAGAATAAACAAACGTACAGTCAATAACACAATAGAGAATCTATATACAGAGTGCAAATGTAGTGCAAAATGCAGTAAGGTTAGGAAGGTAGGACAATAAATAGACCATAGTGGTGAGATAAGTTAGAATTAAGTGATAGATGTGCAAATGATGATGTGCAAATAGAGATACTGGAGTGCAAAATGAGCGAAAATAATAAATATGGGGATGAGGTAGTAGGGTGGGCTATTTACAGAAGGGCTATATACAGGTGCAGTGATCAATAAGCAGCTCTGACAGCTGATGCTTAAAGTTACTAATGGAATTGACCCCAACCCTGAACCTAGGTGTGCTCTCTCCCTCCCTGCTCCAGCTCCTAACCAGAAGATGAAGGAGGTGCTGAGGAAAACCATGGAGGAGTCCAAGGCACTCATCTCTAAGGTAGCTACATTATTTCAATATCACAGACACTCAACACCAAATATGAGTCTAAATGGATTTACACTTGGAGGACCACAACACATGTTTTACTGAGTCCCAAATGGCGACCTATTCCTAATATGGTGCAGTACGTTTGACCAGGTCTATGTAGGGAATAGGGTGTCATTTGGGACACAGGCCTTTAGTTATTTCTCCTCCTCTGTGCCCTTCAGAAACAGGTGGTGGCTGGTGTGTGTGTTACCATGGAGACAGTGAAGGGGGCGCTGGACCAGCTGAGAGGCGCGGTGATGATCGTCTACCCCATGGGCCTGCCTCCACACGACCCAATCAGGATGGAGCTGGAGGACCAGGAGGACCTATCAGGAACACAGGTAGGTAACAGCTGTCCTTTTCCTGGGAAGTCACTTCCTCATAGAGACCATCCATGTCCTTCTATTTGTTTATTTATTCATTCATTTATTCACTTTTCTTTAGACAAATAAAACATCAACAAAATAATTAAGTGTTCCAAGTATTATTTAAGTTTCCCATTACAAATGGTTTGTGTGACAAAGTTTTTATTTGTATTACTCAAGCTGCCACTTTCCATTACTGAGAGCCTTTAGGAACACATCATCATTATTCCCAGAACTGCAGAGTAATTTCTGAAGTCTGTCTAAACTGTTTGAAGTTTTAACAATACAATACTCCTCTGTGGTCATGTTCTCTGTGACTGTCAGAATCTCTGTGCTCTGTGTCCGTCAGAATCTCATTTTTACATGGACTCTGTGTGATGTCTGTCTAAAATGTTTACACAGTAGTGGCCCGAGGTAGTAAGTTCAAGGGTAACGGGTTGTTTAAACATCACTGCCTTGTCATGTTTTATGTCTAGTACAGGCCCTGCCTTCTTGAGGGAAGCTTTGCTTAATAGTAAGGGGATATCTGCAGGGACCACCTCTGTTTCAATGTGACACTTAGTCTTGACAAATTTTAGCTGGTATCTTTACTTTCTTGGTCGAAAGGACGACTCTCCCATCTCTAGATTTAAAAGCTCTGTTGCTTGTCGTGTCAATTATATTTTGTACTTCTTTCATATTTAGTTCACTGACAGCTATCAAGCCATTTTGCACCACAAACTGTGTGTACATGCAGTATCAATCACAGCAGATCCTAAGGATTCAACTAGAAAGATCTCAGAAGCAGATTCGTTTGAAAACAGTGTAACGTTTACACTGCTCCACCTCTGTGTTTACATTTTCCTCTGTTAGATTAACTTGTTCATTTTTATAAGGACAGTCTTTAACCCAATGGTAAGTGCTTTGACAAATAGCACATTTTGATCTCCTTCCATACCTGTCCAGTGGATTTGTGCCGGGCAATGGCGCCCTCGTCTGGTTGTCTTGAGAACGTGACATGTTGGCGCCTTGTATCTGCTGTTCAGTGTAATATGCTGCGTCACTCACTTGCATTCCATCTCGACAGGCGTCTTTTGACCAATATCTCTCTTTTTGGTGCCGACTTCATTGACGTAAAAGTCAGCACAGTACAAGCAGCAAAGCCAACTGTTTATCCCTACCATCCAGACAGGCAGTGTCTAGCAACTTGAAAGCTAACACTGCATTCGGGAGAACCATGTCGTACTTGCACATCCTATTGTACCTCTGTTCGAAATCAATTATGTAGTCCGTCATTGCAACCGAAATGTCTCTAGTAACATTGTCAAAGTTTGAATATGCCTCCTAGGCACGGTCTTTCTTTAACATATACAGAATCCAGTGCTCTGATCAAATTTCCCATACTGTCATCCTTGTTCAAGTCCTCAACGGATATTTCCAGTGCTGTATCTCTCGCTCTTGCCTCGAGCGATAACACCACCGCAAGTGCTTGCTTTTTCTCGTCCAGATTGGTAACCCGTGTCCAGATTCCAAGTACAATGAAACAATTTAGTTTAGATGAGAAGAGGTGGCTTATTGTAGTTATTAGCCATCCTCTGCTACCAATGTAAACTCTAAATAATACAACAACAAGGTTCCAGTTTAACACCGTTTACTTAACCATATTGTCACAATACATGGTGGCCATTACACTCAGGCCAGGTCCATCAACAGAGAGACTACTGCACTGGCGTACTAATAACACTGGCAGTCCCGTAATAACAGACATATAGGGATACTTAAAACATTAACATAACACTGTGGACTGGGTCTGTACAGGGTTCCACCTCCCTAACGTTACAGTGTATGGCAGGGTTCACCTTCCTAACGTTAGTGTATGGCAGGGATCTCCTCCCTAACGTTAGTGTATGGCAGGGTTCACCTCCCTAACGTTGCAGTGTATGGTAGGGTTCACCTTCCTAACGTTAGTGTATGGCAGGCAGGGATCTCCTCCCTAACGTTAGTGTATGGCAGGGATCTCCTCCCTAACGTTAGTGTATGGCAGGGTTCACCTCCCTAACGTTAGTGTATGGCAGGCAGGGATCTCCTCCCTAACGTTACAGTGTATGGCAGGGTTCCACCTCCCTAACGTTAGTGTATGGCAGGGTTCACCTCCCTAACGTTAGTGTATGGCAGGGTTCACCTTCCTAACGTTAGTGTATGGCAGGGTTCACCTTCCTAACGTTAGTGTATGGCAGGGTTCACCTCCCTAACGTTAGTGTATGGCAGGCAGGGATCTCCTCCCTAACGTTAGTGTATGGCAGGCACGGATCTCCTCCCTAACGTTAGTGTATGGCAGGCACGGATCTCCTCCCTAACGTTAGTGTATGGCAGGCACGGATCTCCTCCCTAACGTTAGTGTATGGCAGGCACGGATCTCCTCCCTAACGTTAGTGTATGGCAGGCACGGATCTCCTCCCTAACGTTAGTGTATGGCAGGCACGGATCTCCTCCCTAACGTTAGTGTATGGCAGGCACGGATCTCCTCCCTAACGTTAGTGTATGGCAGGCACGGATCTCCTCCCTAACGTTAGTGTATGGCAGGCAGGGATCTCCTCCCTAACGTTAGTGTATGGCAGGCAGGGATCTCCTCCCTAACGTTAGTGTATGGCAGGCACGGATCTCCTCCCTAACGTTAGTGTATGGCAGGCACGGATCTCCTCCCTAACGTTAGTGTATGGCAGGCACGGATCTCCTCCCTAACGTTAGTGTATGGCAGGCACGGATCTCCTCCCTAACGTTAGTTCTCTATCATGTGTGAATATTGTTTACATTTTATATGATCACATGTCTCTTATGTGGGAATATTGTTTACATTTTATATGATCACGTGTCTCTATCGTGGGAATATTGTTTACATTTTATATGATCACGTGTCTCTTATGTGGGAATATTGTTTACATTTTATATGATCACGTGTCTTATGTGGGAATATTGTCCAACAATGACATTTGTTATGTATATTTTTATTGCTCTGAATACTTGGGGGACCAAATAGCACTTGGCCAGCGTGCCACCAGTTGGGAATCCTGGTGTGTTATCCAGATGTACAAAACATACATCTGAATCTCTCTCTCCCCCTCTCTCCCTCTTCTCTCTCTCTCTCTCTCTCTCTCTCCCCCCCTCTCTCCCTCCATTTCTCCTCTCCTCTCCTCTCCTCTCCTCTCCTCTCCTCTCCTCTCCTCTCCTCTCCTCTCCTCTCCCCTCCCCTCCCCTCCTCTCCTCTCCTCTCCTCTCCTCTCCTCTCCCCTCCCCTCCCCTGCTGTCTCTCCCAGGCATCTCTCCAGGTGATTCCAGTGGAGGAGGCTCAGCTGTGGTGGGCTGCTAAGGAGATGCAGAGAGGGAAGAAACTACAGGACTACATCGGCAAGAACGACAAAACCAAGATTGTAGTCAAAATACAGAAGGTGGGTGGAGCTAGAGTTTGAGTCAGAGTATGTGAGCGGAGTTGAGCGGTTGGAAATCCTGCTCATCCTCCAGCGCTCCATGTCCTTTCCAACCACTCCGCGTGATCAGGAAAAACATTTTTCAGTACCTTTTGAATTAATGTATAAAACATGAGTTTGGCCAGAGTGTGTGGCTTCAGGATCATGTGATGGTGCCTGGAGAGCAGGTGCTTGCAGAGCCTCTGGGGACGCTAAACACCCTTTTAGCCACTCTTGCCAGGCTGGGTTTTTTTTTTTATCTCTAGTTTTTAGGCAAATTAACCCAATCAAATGGAAAGCTCCTTGAAAGTTGGAATATGTCAGGCCTATTGGGACAAAATCAATTATGGCCTATTGTGTAGATAATAGAACAAAAATGAAGGCAACTTTTAAGAGATCAGATTTCTTATTCATAAAGACTTTGCTACAATGACACACTTAGTTATCTGCCCACCTGGTTCCCTTCTGTTAGCATGTGCATATAGTTCACCACCATGATGTCCAGGATACGAGTCTTTTCAGATTCCACAAGGATTCTTTAGTTGGACGTCACCTTGATTTTGCACCTGTGTTTTATCAGTTTCTTTATGAAAATATTTAGCGAACTCCATGACAGTAGCTAAAGCAAGGGGCTGTAGCAGCACACAAGTAGACTACAAATGCATGCTGGGCCAGGCATGCTCTGAGCAAGCCAATAAGACAGGATAGTTCAGATCACATCAGAGCAAGCCAATAAGACAGGATAGTTCAGATCACATCAGAGCAAGCCAATAAGACAGGATAGCTCAGATCACATCAGAGCAAGCCAATAAGACAGGATAGCTCAGATCACATCAGAGCAAGCCAATAAGACAGGATAGTTCAGATCACATCAGAGCAAGCCAATAAGACAGGATAGTTCAGATCACATCAGAGCAAGCCAATAAGACAGGATAGTTCAGATCACATCAGAGCAAGCCAATAAGACAGGATAGTTCAGATCACATCAGAGCAAGCCAATAAGACAGGATAGTTCAGATCACATCAGAGCAAGCCAATAAGACAGGATAGTTCAGATCACATCAGAGCAAGCCAATAAGACAGGATAGCTCAGATCACATCAGAGCAAGCCAATAAGACAGGATAGTTCAGATCACATCAGAGCAAGCCAATAAGACAGGATAGTTCAGATCACATCAGAGCAAGCCAATAAGACAGGATAGCTCAGATCACATCAGAGCAAGCCAATAAGACAGGATAGTTCAGATCACATCAGAGCAAGCCAATAAGACAGGATAGTTCAGATCACATCAGAGCAAGCCAATAAGACAGGATAGCTCAGATCACATCAGAGCAAGCCAATAAGACAGGATAGTTCAGATCACATCAGAGCAAGCCAATAAGACAGGATAGTTCAGATCACATCAGAGCAAGCCAATAAGACAGGATAGCTCAGATCACATCAGAGCAAGCCAATAAGACAGGATAGTTCAGATCACATCAGAGCAAGCCAATAAGACAGGATAGTTCAGATCACATCAGAGCAAGCCAATAAGACAGGATAGCTCAGATCACATCAGAGCAAGCCAATAAGACAGGATAGCTCAGATCACATCAGAGCAAGCCAATAAGACAGGATAGTTCAGATCACATCAGAGCAAGCCAATAAGACAGGATAGTTCAGATCAATAAGAAGAGGTAAAGAGAGGAAACCGTCCCACAAATGGATATAATAGATTGATCAGCCATGACCCAGTGGTGCAGCTCATCCTGATGGATATAATAGATTGATCAGCCATGACCCAGTGGTGCAGCTCATCCTGATGGATATAATAGATTGATCAGCCATGACCCAGTGGTGCAGCTCATCCTGATGGATATAATAGATTGATCAGCCATGACCCAGTGGTGCAGCTCATCCTGATGGATATAATAGATTGATCAGCCATGACCCAGTGGTGCAGCTCATCCTGATGGATATAATAGATTGATCAGCCATGACCCAGTGGTGCAGCTCATCCTGATGGATATAATAGATTGATCAGCCATGACCCAGTGGTGCAGCTCATCCTGATGGATATAATAGATTGATCAGCCATGACCCAGTGGTGCAGCTCATCCTGATGGATATAATAGATTGATCAGCCATGACCCAGCGGTGCAGCTCATCCTGATGGATATAATAGATTGATCAGCCATGACCCAGCGGTGCAGCTCATCCTGATGGATATAATAGATTGATCAGCCATGACCCAGTGGTGCAGCTCATCCTGATGGATATAATAGATTGATCAGCCATGACCCAGTGGTGCAGCTCATCCTGATGGATATAATAGATTGATCAGCCATGAC
The DNA here is from genome assembly GCA_023634145.1 of Thymallus thymallus. Classification (NCBI taxonomy): domain Eukaryota; kingdom Metazoa; phylum Chordata; class Actinopteri; order Salmoniformes; family Salmonidae; genus Thymallus; species Thymallus thymallus. The sequence continues at coordinate 2,572,063 of CM042404.1, read as the reverse complement.
CCAGTGGTGCAGCTCAACCTGATGGATATAATAGATTGATCAGCCATGACCCAGTGGTGCAGCTCATCCTGATGGATATAATAGATTGATCAGCCATGACCCAGTGGTGCAGCTCATCCTGATGGATATAATAGATTGATCAGCCATGACCCAGTGGTGCAGCTCATCCTGATGGATATAATAGATTGATCAGCCATGACCCAGTGGTGCAGCTCATCCTGATGGATATAATAGATTGATCAGCCATGACCCAGTGGTGCAGCTCATCCTGATGGATATAATAGATTGATCAGCCATGACCCAGTGGTGCAGCTCATCCTGATGGATATAATAGATTGATCAGCCATGACCCAGTGGTGCAGCTCATCCTGATGGATATAATAGATTGATCAGCCATGACCCAGTGGTGCAGCTCATCCTGATGGATATAATAGATTGATCAGCCATGACCCAGTGGTGCAGCTCAACCTGATGGATATAATAGATTGATCAGCCATGACCCAGTGGTGCAGCTCATCCTGATGGATATAATAGATTGATCAGCCATGACCCAGTGGTGCAGCTCATCCTGATGGATATAATAGATTGATCAGCCATGACCCAGTGGTGCAGCTCATCCTGATGGATATAATAGATTGATCAGCCATGACCCAGTGGTGCAGCTCATCCTGATGGATATAATAGATTGATCAGCCATGACCCAGTGGTGCAGCTCATCCTGATGTTTGACCGTGTGTTCTTGTCAGAGGGGTCAGGGGGCGCCAGCCAGAGAACCTGTGGTCACAGAGGAACAACAGAAACAGATGATGATGCACCACTACAAGAGACAACAGGAACTCAAGGTGGGAAACACACACACACTCATCTAACTTACCCCCTTATAAACAAACTCATCTACTGTATCGTGTATCTGTCTTTTGTGTATTTTCGTTCTAGCATTTTGCACCTGCCCTGTGTTTTTTTTCGTAGCAGCTTGATGAAGAGATTTCCCCTCGGGGATCAATAAAGTATCCTATCTATCTATCTTATCTATCTATCCTGCAGTGACTATACATTATACAGTCTCCCTGTCCTGCAGAACTGTGTGTGTTGTCTGTGGTTTTATGTGAGTACACTACCGTAAACCTTGGTGTGTTGTGTCTGGTTTTGACAGATGCTGGATGAGATGGAAGACGACAGTCACCTCCAGTCAGACTGGTCAGACAGACAGGCCTTAAAGAGACAGTTCCAGGGCCTCAGCAACATCAAGTGGGGTCCCAGGTAGACAGACACATGCAATTTGTCTTTTCTAAATAAAAATTGTAAGCTTCATTTTACAAAAATAAAATTGGTTGAAAATAACCAAGTGTGTTGACCAAAATTTGTTTTAGATATATATTTAGCTGCAACTGTATACACACTCACACCAACACACAGAGGGAGATACAGACATGCATATACACACTTACACCAACACACAGAGGGAGATACAGACATGCATATACACACTCACACCAACACACAGAGGGAGATACAGACATGCATATACACACTCACACCAACACACAGAGGGAGATACAGACATGCATATACACACTCACACCAACACACAGAGGGAGATACAGACATGCATATACACACTCACACCAACACACTCACTAGCGATGCCTTAACCCAATGGACTGTTGTTCTACAGAAACATTGTTCTCTCCAACCTCTGTTGATCCACCTGGAATCTGTTCACTGTCTTCTGTTTAAACTTAGTCCACATGACGATGTCATACAAATGTCACATTGCAATTGTCCATATGTGTTGTAATGAACTGATCAATCTGCATGCATGTACCGTTGGAAGTTGAAAGTTTACATACACCTTAGCCAAATACATTAATACAGTTCTTCACAATTCCTGACATTTAATCCTTGTAAAAAATCGGATCACCACTTTATTTTAAGAATGTGAAATGTCAGAATAATAGTAGAGAGAATGATATATTTCATCTTTTATTTCACATCACATTCCCAGTGGGTCAGAAGTTTACATACACTCAATTAGTATTTGGTAGCATTGCCTTTAAATTGTTTAACTTGGGTCAAACGTTTCAGGTAGCCTTCCACAAGCTTCCCACAATAAGTTGGGTGAATTTTGGCCCATTCCTCCTGACAGAACTGGTGTAACTGAGTCAGGTTTGTAGGCCTCCTTGCTCGCACACGCTTTTTCAGTTCTGCCCACAAATTTTCTATAGGATTGAGGTCAGGGCTTTGTGATGGCCTCTCCAATACCTTGACTTTGTTGTCCTTAAGCCATTTTGCCACAACTTTTGAAAGTATGCTTGGGGTCATTGTCCATTTGGAAGACCCATTTGCGACCAAGCTTTAACTTCCTGACTGATGTCTTGAGATGTTGCTTCAATATATCCACATAATTTTCCTTCCTCATGATGCCATCTATTTTGTGAAGTGCACCAGTCCCTCCTGCAGCAAAGCACCCCCACAACATGATGCTGCCACCCCCGTGCTTCACGGTTGGGATGGTGTTCTTCGGCTTGCAAGCCTCCCCCTTTTTCCTCCAAACATAACGATGGTCATTATGGCCAAACGGTTCTATTTTTGTTTCATCAGACCAGAAGAGATTTCTCCAAAAAGTACAATCTTTGTCCCCATGTGCAGTTGCAAACCGTAGTCTGGCTTTTTTATGGGGGTTTTAGAGCAATGGCTTCTTCCTTGCTGAGCGGCCTTTCAGGTTATGTTGATATAGGACTCGTTTTACTGTGGATATAGATACTTTTGTATCTGTTTCCTCCAGCATCTTCACAAGGTCCTTTGTTGTTCTGTGATTGATTTGCACTTTTCGCACCAAAGTACATTAATCTCTAGGAGACAGAACGCGTCTTCTTCCTGAGCGGTTTGACGGCTGCGTGGTCCCATGGTGTTTATACTTGCGTACTATTGTTTGTACAGATGAACGTGGTACCTTCATGCGTTTGGAAATTTCTACCAAGGATGAACCAGACTTGTGGGGGTCTACAATTTTTTTTCTGAGGTCTTGGCTGATTTCTTTGGATTTTCCCATGATGTCGATCAAAGAGGCACTGAGATTGAAGGTAGGCCTTGAAATGCATCCACTGGTACACCTCCAATTGCCTCAAATTATGTCAATTAGCTATAAGCCTATAAGAAGCTTCTAAAGCCATGACATCATTTTCTGGAATTTTCCAAGCTGTTTAAAGGCACAGTCAACTTAGTGTATGTAAACTTCTGACCCACTGGAATTGTGATATAGTAAATTATAAGTGAAATAATCTGTCTGTAAACAATTGTTGGAAGAATTACTTGATAAGTAGATGTCTAAACCGACTTGGCAAAACTATAGTTTTTTAACATGAAATCTGTGGAGTGGTTGAAAAATGTGTTTTAAACTTCCGACTTCAACTGTATGACAATGTCCTCTCTCTTTGGCTGGGATTCAAGCCAAGCCGTGGCTCAACCTTAAAAGGTGCTACATGTCTAATTTGGAAGCAAGGTGAACAACAACTAGGCTGCATTCAGAACACCCATCCCCCCGTCACGCATCTAATTTCCCTGTAACATGGTGGAGGTTAATATTTGACTTTCAGTTTCGTCCACCAACTTCAAACAGCCGTAAAAACGATTCACTATTCAATGCTTGTTTTCTTACATAAACCGAAATTGAGCGAATAGTGTAGAATTTTAGCATCCAGGAAATGTCAGAGATTTCTACATTCTGCCATTGTTCGTTGTGCTCTAGGAGATGGCCACGCCTCCTAGTGACGCCAATGGAAGAGTGTGAGGGTGTACCATCAAAGTGAAAAATTGCATTTTAGAAATGTATTTGTATTGTCTTTTTTATTGTGAAACACTATCATTCCACTATTTCTGCAGCTATATTATGGACATTTTCTGAAATTACAATGCAAAACTTCTATATATAGCTCCTTTTAAATTATCTTTAAAAATCTGATTTAGTGTGGAGCGTTATAACAAGGCTTGCATTGAATCGCGGCCTTTCTCTGTAAGTGTGTGTGTCACCTGTTGACTGACTCAGTGTTGAGTCATGGGTAGTTGACGTCGGTTTTCTGGGTGTATCAATTAGAACTGGCCTGGACCTGGTGTTCCCACTGCATCTCCTTCACTGAGGAGGATGTACCACATTTCCTCTCTTTGTCCCAGCCTGGCCCAACCAGGCCTCTGTAACCCAGCGCTTCATACAGCCAGGATGTTACCACACCACATTGTGTGCGTCCCAAATAACACCCTATTCACTATGTAGTGCATTACTTTTGACAATGGCCTATGAACTAATGGGGCCATTGGTCAAAAGTAGTGCACTCTATAGGGACTAGGGTGCTATTTGGGATACACCCACAGTCTTGCTCCACAGGGGGAAGTTCTAGAGTTCACACTGAATGTGAAGGGGTGAATAAGAAATTATGTGACTAAACTCTGTTATGAAGACAAGATCAATGATATAAAGAAAACTTTGGAGTTCTTAAAATTAAACTATGGGCAGAAAGACATTCAACTCCATCTTTCATCAAATCAGATGGCTTATTTATCACAACCATTACTAACTAATAACAAAAGAAAAGCATTGAAGGTTTGAATTTTGTAAAGTTTGTGTGGGAGAGGGGGAGACATTTTGACAAACCTGTCATTGACAACTTAGATGGAAAGCTACTGAGGATGCTAGCTGACTCTATAGCCACTCCTGTCATATCTTCAATCTGAGCCTAGAGGAAAGTCTGTCCTCAGGCCTGGAGGGAAGCCAAAGTAATTCCGCTACCCAAGAGTGGTAAAGCCCCCTTTACTGGTTCTAACAGCAATGCTATTTCTCTGTAAACAAATGAATCAGCATGCTTATAAAGAAGGGCACTCAACATGTACTGCACTGACACAAATTATTTACTGTTAGATTTCTGTGCAGCCTTGATATTGTTGACCTGTTGTTGAGAACCCATGTGTTATGGCTTTTCAACCTCTGCCATATTGTGGATTCAGAGCTATCTATCTAATAGAATTCAAAGGGTTTTATTTAATGGAAGGTTCTCTAATGTCAAACATGTAAAGTGTGGTGTACCGCAAGGCAGCTCTCTAGGCCCTCTACTCTTTTCTGTTTTTACCAATGACCTGCCACTGGCATTAAACAAAGCATGTGTGTCCATGTATGCTGATGATTCAACCATATACACATCAGCAACCACAGCTAATGAAGTCACTGAAACCCTTAACAAAGAGTTGCAGTCTGTTGTGGAATGGGTGGCCAGTAATAAACTGGTCCTGAACATCTCTAAAACTAAGAGCATTGTATTTGGTACAGAGTTAAGTTCTAGACCTCAGCTGAATCTGGTAATGAACGGTGTGGCTGTTGAACAAGTTGAGGAGACTAAACTACTTGTTGTTACCTTAGATTGTAAACTATCATGGTCAAAACATATAGATTCAATAGTTGTAAAGATGGGGAGAGGTCTGTCCATGATAAAGAAACACTTTGCTTTTTTAAGTCCCGCAGGCTCTAGTTTTGTCTTGATTATTTTCCAGTCATATGGTCAAGTGCTGCAATGAAAGACCTAGTTAATCTGCAGCTGGCTCAGAACAGAGCAGCACGTCTTGCTCTTCATTGTAATCAGAGGGCTGATATAAATACTATGCATGACAGTCTCGCTTGGCTAGTGACTGCATCACTTCTTCTTTTTATAAGAAATGTGTTTAAAATTCCAAATTGTTTGCATAGTCAACTTACACACAGCTCTGACACACACTTACCCCACCAGACATGCCACCAGGGGTCTTTTCACAGTCCCCAAATCCAGAACAAATTCAAGAAAGCATACAGTATTATATAGATCCATTATTGCAAGGAACTACATTTCATATTGCTCAAATGAACAGTAAACCTGGTTTAAAAAAAAAAACGATAAAGCATCACCTCACCGCACAACTCCTCTCCCCTATTTGACCTAGATAGTTTGTGTGGATGTATTGATATGTTGGCTACGTGTGACTTTTTAAAATCAATATAGTTCTGTCCTTGAGCTGTTCTGTATTATGTAATGGTTCATGTTGTGTGTGGACCCAAGGAAGAGTAGATGCTGCTTTCACAACATCTAATAGGATCCTAAAAAAATGTCAAATACCCTGAACAATGAATACGCTCTTGGCATCTTTCTAGATTTATCCAGAGCGTTTGACGCGGTTGATCATAAAATATGACTTTCTAAATTGCATTATTACAGTTTTCATGATTTATACATATAAATGGCTATGTAATTATGTTTATGATAGAGAACAATTTCTGTATGCAAATGGTTGTGCATCTACCAGGGCGAAGATATCCTATGGCGTTCCACGGGGTTCGATCCTTGGACTTATCTATATCAATCTACACTACCGTTCAAAAGTTTGGGGTCACTTAGAAATGTCCTTGTTTTTGACGCCTCGCAAGTCCTCAACTGGCAGCTTCATTAAATAGTACCTGCAAAACACCCGTCTCAACGTCAACAGTGAAGAGGAAGATATAAACAGTTTTCAGCTGTGCTAACATCAAAACCAGCCGTTTCCAGCTACAATAGTAATTTACAACATTAACAATGTCTACACTGTATTTCTGATCAATTTGATGTTATTTTAATGGACAACAAAATGAGCTTTTCTTTAAAAAACAAGGACATTTGTGACCGCAAACGTTTAGGACATCGATGACCTTGATGCTGTCTTCTACCGTACTTCCCGTTGTTCTCACTGATGACACCAACTTGATTTTATCACACAATGTCAATTCACTAATCAATGAAGCCAACTCATGCGTGGCCACATTTTCCAAATGGTTCCAGATAAACAAATTATCTTTAAATGTTAATAAATCACACATTGTATTAACAGGTAAGAATCGGAACTATATAACATATGTAAATGGATATATATCAAAATGGAATGAAATGGACCAGGTTTCACCTACTAGATTCATAGGTGTACTAGGTGATAAAGTTTTCCTGGAAAGATCATATTCACTTTGTCTGCAGCAAAGTGGTGAAGTCACTGTTGGTATCATCAGAAACATTACTGGTTTGGTTTGTCAGGCTTCTCTTCCTAACACTATATACTACAGCTTAATTTGCCTATATCTCATTTACTGCAATATTGTCTACCAGTGCATATGCTTCCTATCTACACAAATTACTCATCACACAAAATACATTTGCAAGACTAGCCACCTCTAACTACTTGGCTCCATCTGCCGCTCTGTTTAAGAAACTCAATATATTGTCATTATATATCTATTAACATTAATATACTTCAGACAACCTACCTAAACCCTTCAATGGACCCGTTTAATTCCCAAATCAATGCATACAACCGTAGTCATACAACCGTAGTCAATTCTCTATCAGACACAGAGGTTCCATACTCTGGAATTCCTATATTCACATGACCAAAATATCCCTCAATAACGTCAAGCGTAGACTAGGGTTCAGCCTGATGAACCAGAACCAGACTGCCCAGTAATCCCCTAACTCACAAACACACATTATCAAACACATGTTTTCTTGTGTACTGAGTATATAATGTACAATTATAATTAGTATTCTCTGTTTAACTGATTTTGGTTCTTATATTTTTATAGGTGTGGTTTTCATATAAGCCCTTTTGGCTTTCCAACCTCATCTGCACACCATCTTTACATGATTTATATCTACACTGTTTTGTTTATTTTTTGTGTGAACAAATAAAACCTAAAACCGACTCCAGCTGTGTAACTGACTGGTAAATAAGGGGCCTGGTCCTGTTACTCCAGCTGGTAAATAAGGGGCCTGGTCCTGTTACTCCAGCTGGTAAATAAGGGGTCTGGTACTGTTACTCCAGCTGGTAAATAAGGGGTCTGGTGCTGTTACTCCAGCTGGTAAATAAGGGGTCTGGTACTGTTACTCCAGCTGGTAAATAAGGGGTCTGGTACTGTTACTCCAGCTGGTAAATAAGGGGTCTGGTCCTGTTACTCCAGCTGGTAAATAAGGGGTCTGGTACTGTTACTCCAGCTGGTAAATAAGGGGTCTGGTACTGTTACTCCAGCTGGTAAATAAGGGGTCTGGTGCTGTTACTCCAGCTGGTAAATAAGGGGTCTGGTCCTGTTACTCCAGCTGGTAAATAAGGGGTCTGGTCCTGTTACTCCAGCTGGTAAATAAGGGGTCTGGTACTGTTACTCCAGCTGGTAAATAAGGGGTCTGGTCCAGATCACAGGACGTTCCATAGAGATAAGAGTTCATCCAGATCTCTTGGATCACCAAGTCCCTCCTCTCCATGCGCTCTGCCCTCTCCGCATCCGCAGTCCTGTAGCTCTCTTCCTCCCAGCAGTACAGCAGCTGCCTGTCTGAGTCCGACAGCAGTGAGCAGTCCGTCATCTCCTCCTCCTCTTCATCATCATCCTCCTCCTCCTCCTCTTCTTCCTCTGCCTGGCTGCTGTGCGTGTGTGTTTTGAGTTTGTGTGTGTGGCGGAGCCCCCTACATTTCAGTCTGAAAGACACAGCCAGCAGGGTGAGTAGCAGACCCACACACACACTGGAGGTGAACAGCAACGCTGCAGTCTCTGGGTGCTCTAGGGAGGAGAGGAGAGGAGAGGAGAGGAAGAAAGGGATTATTTGCATGTGTGTGTGTGTCTGTGCATGTGTGCGTACGTGTGTATGTTTGTGTCTGTTTTAGCATGTGCCTGTACCTTTAATATAGGAGTAGGTCATAACAGAGTTACTCATCATGACTCCTGTGTTTCCTGGTGTTCTGGAACCTTTAGGATATACAGCCACGTCTGCAGGACCAGGGTGGGCTGGGGGAGGACCGGGGTGGGCTGGGGGAGGACCGGGGTGGGCTGGGGCAAGACCGGGGTGGGCTGGGGCAAGACCGGGGTAAGCTGGGAAAAAATAAAGAAAATAATGAGAATTTCTATCATCCTAATGGAGGTGTAGATTACATCACATTTCAGTGTTGGAACTTGGAAACAAGGCTGCATGGGATTTCTGTTAATGTGACTCAGTGCCAGTGGTGTAAATACTTCAGTAAAGATACTTTAAAGTATTTTGGGGGTATCTGTACTTTACTATTGATATTTTTGACAACTTTTACTTCACTACATTCCTAAAGAAAATATTGTACTTTCTACTCTTTACTCACATTTTGACAAACTAAAGTACTCGTTACATTAAATGGTTTAGCAGGACAGGAAAATAGTCTAATTCACACATTTTATTTAACCTTTATTTAAATAGGCAAGTCAGTTAAGAACAAATTCTTATTTACAATGACGGCCTACCAAAAGGCAAACGACCTCCTGCTGGGACCGGGGCTGGAATTAAAAATAAAAATAAATAAAACATCCCTGGTCCTCCCTACTGCCTCTGATCTGGCAGACTCACTAAACACATGCTTTGTTTGTAAAAGATGTCTGAGTGTTGTAGTGTGCCCCTGGCTATCAGTAAATTAAAAAAACAAGAAAATGGTGCTGCCTGGTTTAATTTATGTAAGGAATTTGTGAAGATTTATACTTTCACTTTTGATACTTAAGCATATTTCAAACCAAATACTTTTAGACTTTTACTCAAGTAGTATTTTACTGGGTGACTTTCACTTTTACTTGAGTCATTTTCTATGAAGGTATCTTTACTTTTACTCAAGTATGACAATTGGGTATTTTTTTCCACCACTGCTCAGTGCAGCCAATGGCAACGTCCGATTTACAGTGCTCTCCACTAATATTGGCACCCTTGGTAAATATGAGCAAATCGGTCTGTGAAAAAAATGTCTTTGCGGTTTATCCTCTTGGTCTTTCATTCAAAATATTCACAAAAATCTAACCTTTAATTGAAATAAAATGATTGAAAAAAATATTTGTCTCCGAAACATGTGTGCCACAGTTATTGGCACCCCTAGAAATTGTTATGAGTAAAACTGAAGTATATTCCCATTCATAGTTCCTGTTTCACTGGGGTGTAATATATATATATATATATATATATATATATATATATATGAGGTGACACACAGGCCAAGTTCCCAAAGTCATCCATGTGAAAGACCAGAGAATACAGTAATGATGTGTGACAAAAGGTTGTTGAGCTGCACAAATCAGGAAATGGCTGTAGAAAAAAATACCTCAACGGTTGAAAATGGCCATTTCCACTATCAGGGTAATAATTTAGAAGTTTAAAGCCACTGGAGACGTTAACAACGGGCCTGGAAGAGGATGTGTGTCTATATTGACCCCACACACAGTGAGGAGAATGTGTGTCTATATTGACCCAACGCACAGTGAGGAGGACGTGTGTCTATATTGACCCCACACACAGTGAGGAGAATGTGTGTCTATATTGACCCCACCACAGTGAGGAGGACGTGTGTCTATATTGACCCCACACACAGTGAGGAGGACGTGTGTCTATATTGACCCCACCACAGTGAGGAGGACGTGTGTCTATATTGACCCCACCACAGTGAGGAGGACGTGTGTCTATATTGACCCCACCACAGTGAGGAGGACGTGTGTCTATATTGACCCCACCACAGTGAGGAGGACGTGTGTCTATATTGACCCCACCACAGTGAGGAGGACGTGTGTCTATATTGACCCCACACACAGTGAGGAGGACGTGTGTCTATATTGACCCCACCACAGTGAGGAGGACGTGTGTCTATATTGACCCCACCACAGTGAGGAGGACGTGTGTCTATATTGACCCCACACACAGTGAGGAGGACGTGTGTCTATATTGACCCCACACACAGTGAGGAGGACGTGTGTCTATATTGACCCCACACACAGTGAGGAGGACGTGTGTCTATATTGACCCCACACACAGTGAGGAGGACGTGTGTCTATATTGACCCCACACACAGTGAGGAGGACGTGTGTCTATATTGACCCCACACACAGTGAGGAGGACGTGTGTCTATATTGACCCCACCACAGTGAGGAGGACGTGTGTCTATATTGACCCCACCACAGTGAGGAGGACGTGTGTCTATATTGACCCCACCACAGTGAGGAGGACGTGTGTCTATATTGACCCCACCACAGTGAGGAGGACGTGTGTCTATATTGACCCCACGCACAGTGAGGAGAATGTGTGTCTATATTGACCCCACGCACAGTGAGGAGGACGTGTGTCTATATTGACCCCACGCACAGTGAGGAGGACGTGTGTCTATATTGACCCCACACACAGTGAGGAGGACGTGTGTCTATATTGACCCCACACACAGTGAGGAGGATGGTTAGTGGGCAATCTCCAAGGATCACAGCTGGAGAATTGCAGACGTTAGTTGGGTCTTGGGTTTAGAAAGTCTCCAAAACTATGATCAGACGCCACCTACATAACCACTAGTTGTTAGGGAGGGTTGTCATAAAAAAGCCTTTGCTCTCATCAAACAACGAACTCAAGCGCCTACAGTTTGCCAAACGTTACTGGAACTTTCAATGGGACCGGGTTCTATGGTCAGATGAGACCAACATAGAGCTTTTGGGAAACAAACACCAGAGGTGGGTTTTGCGTAGACAGAAAGATAGCCATGCAGAAAAGTACCTCATCCCCACTGTGAAGAATGGTGGTGGATCTTCGATGTTGTGGGGCTGTTTTTCTTCCAAAGGCCCTGAACAACTTGTTAGGATACATGGTATCATGGACTCCATCAAGAACCAGCAAAACCTGACTGGCTCTGCTAGGAAGCTTAAACTGGGCCGTGGTTGGATCTTCCAGCAGGACAATGATTCAAAGCACACCTCAAAATCAACACAAAAATGGTTCACTTCTGTGACCACAGAATCAAGGTTTAGCCATGGCCATCACAGTCCTCTGACCTAAACCCCATAGAAAACCTGTGGGATGAGCTGAAGAGGAGAGTCCTCGGAATCTGAGAGATCTGGAGAGGTTCTGTACGGAGGAATGGTCTCAGATCCCTTGCCATGCGTTCTCCAACCTCATTACACATTATAGGAGAAGATGTTATCTTGGCAAAGGGAGGTTGCACACAGTATTGAATGAAGGGGTGCCAATAATTGTGGCACCCATATATTTTAGGAAAATATTTGTTTTTATGATAAGAATACATTTTTTCTTTAAATTATTTTACCTTAATTAAAGGTTTGATTTTTGTGAATATTTTGAATGAAAGACCAAGAAGATAAACAAAGATTTCCTAGCACGTTTTGCTCATATTTACCAAGGGTGCCAATATTAGTGGAGGGCAGTGTAGGTATCCTACCGGGAGCCACTTGTCGATTTGACTGCTCTAACACAGTTCCACCTCCGACACCGCCAAAACAACCGCTAGGCAAAAGTTGTCACGACTTGCCCTGTTGGGTGAGGGTCATAACCCCCCCTTTCTCTCTCTCACCCCCACCGGTTCATGACCCTCATAAATACCTACACTCTTTGAAACCACTCTACCAAAATGGAAAAGCCTTTGTTACCACAGACTTTGCAGTATGGTAACATCGAAAGGTTGGAGAATGGAACAATATTTCTGTAATCCAACCAGCACTTAAAGAATAGGATGTCAGATCAGTTGTTGTTTTGGGATATTATTACTGATTATAGGACAACATAATTGTATCTTTGAATGTCTACACATTCTAGTTATCAGATTTACATGTTGCAAAACGTATATGATTAAATACGAAACTATTTGTGAGAAGATAAATGTGATTTTAGCCTTCTAAATGAGAGAATTGTTTTCATAGTAAACCTATGCACCGTCAGTAGCCCCGCCCAAAGGAACACAGGCATTGGGCAGAAGGATGAAACACGCCCCTTCTCTTCCCCAGTATAAAAGCCCCCGTGACACAATTCACACCAGACCATGCAAACCACAGTGTAAGCTGAGGTTGCAAATGGTTGAACTACAACTACCTAACGAACATGAGACCAGATAACGTGGAGGTGACGATCCCCACGTTGAAATGGTGAATTTCTACTAGACCAGCCAGAATACAGCGCGAGTTGAGTATGGCAAAATGGTATGAACTCTGAACTATCGATCATTACATAAAAGAAGTGATTAAATCCTAGTCGTCGCGGTTGTCAGTCTGCAGCTGAGAACGTACGTGACGAGGACGAGGACACAGAACTACAACTCTAAGAACTACAGGTTACTTCAACATATCCGCTCTAACCAACACTATGACCAGAAAGACTCTATCAAGGACAATGGCGATTTCTGCTGGGCAAACCAGAGTCTTACATCATCGACCCATCTATCGAAGCCTAGCTCAATCGTAAATATTTTAATTGTGTTTCCTTTTTCTGAATGGGCGGTTATTAGAGTGCATAAGAGTTTGTATTTCCGTGAACATAGCTTCTCAAGGTCCGATAGAGACCCATTAATTTGTCTCTTTCTCCCGCACTTTCTTTCCCCACCCTCTTCCTGTATGTAACCAGCCGTCATATCGGGTTAGTCCACTAGGGGCTTTTCATGACGATTAGTAATCAATGTATAATCTATCCTGTGTATGTATGTAATTCTGTGTGGTTATTTAGTTAGTTAGTAAATAAATCATTAAGCCAATTTGTGTATTGCTGATTCACCATGGAGACTAGGGTTCGTGGAAATAGATTTTTTACGACCATCAGAATGAGACTGATAGAAGGTAACAATTAATAATTGACTGCTATTGATGTAAAGATCTTCAGATTTTTAAGAGCTGATTCGGGAGACAGCAGCTCTATACACCAATTCTTCCGTGGTCCCCCAGGTTATTAATTAGTTAATTGTTGCATGATTTAATTCAATCACGTAATCAATTAAACGTTAAGTAATCGAATCATAGTAAAGACACAACAGTTGGCTGATTGAATTGAGCCCTAAACCTAGTTCAGGATTAAAAACACATTTGATAGAGATTCTCTATATTTTGATTTTGTTCATTTTTTATTAAACCTTTATTTAACTAGGTAAGTCAGTTAAGAACTAGTTCTTATTTACAATGATGGCCTACCTACAGGGTCAGACCCTGGAGCAAATTAGGGTTAAGTGCCTTGCTCAAGGACAAATCGACAGGTTTTTCACCTTGTCGGCTCAGGTATTTGGGGGGTAAGGTGGGTCTGATGTACTGTTTGGGGTGTAAGGTGGGTCTGATGTACTGTTTGGGGTGTAAGGTGGGTCTGATGTACTGTTTGGGGTGTAAGGTGGGTCTGATGTACTGTTTGGGGTGTAAGGTGGGTCTGATGTACTGTTTGGGGTGTAAGGTGGGTCTGATGTACTGTTTGGGGTGTAAGGTGGGTCTGATGTACTGTTTGGGGTGTAAGGTGGGTCTGATGTACCTTTGGGGTGTGACGTGGGTCTGAGTAGTACACCTGGGTCTGCTTCCTGCAGTAACATCTGTGGTACTGTAGGGAAAGCACAAAGAGTGTTACCTGTGGGGAATGTACACACACACACACTTCTCTCTCACACACACTTCTCGCTCGTAACACAGCAGCTACTCTTACAGTCCATCCAAAAGAGGACTTATAAAACACACAGATGAGCAGTGTTTTCTGTCAGACTTGGTTGCGTTGGTAACTAAACAGCGAAGGGAAGCTGGTCTTGTTCTGTGTATAAATAGAGATGATTTGACCATTCAGCACTGGCCTAAAGTTTAAATCCCCAGACTACCATACGCACAGCAATGTCTATCAGCTCATGGCATCACAAAGAGCCTGCCATTTGAACCAATCACAGGAAGCGCCACAGGAAGGGGCTGTATTCATAAAGT
>CM042404.1:2517332-2552332 GCA_023634145.1 Thymallus thymallus | reverse complement strand
TAGTCACGTGGGTCGCGTCAGCCAGGCTCTATAGTAATGACGTCACCAGACCGGGGCGGGGCTGGCCCGAATGATTTTGCCCTGCTGGGATGATGTAAAACAAGCTAGGCTACACTGCAGTGAATACTCAGAACATGACTTTTTAGTGCTGCCTAAAAACCAGCATTTCTGTGTACCAGCATTCGTCCCACCGTTAAAAAATATATAATCGTTGAGGGAAGATGAGAAGGAGAACCGGAGGTAAACTTTGTTAGTATGCTATTACTATAGCACATTGTGTTAGCCTATGATGATGTTATTCAGAGTTATTGACCTCAACCAATTACTGTATAATCAAGTACTGTCCAAATATGCAAAAAATTACTAATAAAGATAGCTAGCTAACTTAAGGCTAACATGAAGTTAACTACTTTTGGTAACGTCAGCTCAATTAGCTAGCTAACGTTATCTGTTTAAAAAACAAAGCTGGATAGCTGTTACATTTTTTTCCAATTTATAGAAGAGGGACATACGGAATTGAAGATGCAGCTCAACAAACACAGACACGGTTGTTGTATTTGCAGGAGTAAGTTAATAGATTGCGTGTGTATTTGTGGTAATAAATCACAGATTCCAATATTTCTACCTTAAAACACAAAAACAAATACACCCCCTCCAACCCCTCTGTAGTAACAACACTTTACACACACATGTACGTACCAGCATGCAATCCTTTCTTCAACTAAATATTCACAAGTTATATTACAGAGTACTAGGATGTTAGGTGTTCCTTTTGTCCAGGTGGGAAAGGGCAGTGTGGAGAGCACTGCCCTTGTAAGTGATGTAGAATTGAATGAAAAGCGTTTATAAAAGGAAATCCTAAAAACGCGTCTGCTCAACTCTATGCCGCTGCGCTCATGTGATTATAGATGTTCACCCCCTGGCAGCACCCTGAACATGCAACCATACAACTGATGTACAGTGCCTTCATAAAGTATTACAAGTGTTGAGTTATAGCCTGAATTCAAAATTGATTACATTTTGATTTTGTCACTGGCCTACACACAATACCTGTTCAGTCTGTTTTTCCAAATAAATTCAAATGTTATTGGTCACATGCGTCGAATACAACAGGTGTAGACTTTACAGTGAAATGCTTACTAACAAGCCCTTAACCAACAATACAACAGGTGTAGACTTTACAGTGTAATGCTTAATTACGAGCCCATTCTCCACAATCTCTGTCCTGGCACCCCAATGGTGGAACCAGCTTCCCCTTGAAGCTAGGAGAGCAGAGTCCCTGCCGATTATTGTCGTACTGTTGTCTATACTGCCAGGGGTGTTGTCATCTTGTGACTATTCGTTTGAACTCAACTCTTAGATCTGGTATTGTTAGCTCAAAAGAGATGCCCACTGTGGTCTGCTCACCCAGTGCTTTTAGTTCAAATGTTACTTCCATAAACTTGAATACCCACTCGGTTTTCAAAATCCTCAAAACTGAAAGCGCGAACCCCAACATTTACTGTAATCATGGCAAGGGAACATGGACAAGCACAAACAGTCCAGCTATGTCCTCCATAAGGCACTCAAACAGACAAAGGAGACGCAATTAAACGTCTCAGACAAGAGACAATCACAATCACAGATTATAAAGGGAAAACCAGCCACGTCACAGACACCGAAGCCTTGCTCCCAGAGAAGCTAAACACCTTCACCCAATTCGAGGAAAACACAGTGCCACCGACGCGGTCCACCCCAGCTCACGAGGACTGTGAGCTCTCGTTCTCCACGGCCAACGTGAGAATCACATTTAAGCGTGTTCTCTCTTGCAAGGTTGCCGGCCTAGACGTGTCCTCAGAGCATGTGAAGACCAGCTGAGTGTTTACTGACATTCAATCTCTCCTGATCCCAGTCTGTTGTCCCCAGTTGCGTCAAGATGTCCACCATTGTTCCAGTTCCCAAAAAAGCAGAGTTAACTGAACTAAATGACTATTATAATTACTAATTACTACTTCTGTCATCATGAAGTGCTTTGAGAGGCTAGTTAAAGGGATACTTCAGGATTTTGGCAATGAGGCCCTTTTATCTACTTCTCCAGAGTTAAATTAACTTGTGGATACCATTTTTATGTCCAGTGTGAAGGAAATTAGAGGTAGTTTTGCGAGGCAACGCTAACTAGCGTTAGCGTAATGACTGGAAGTCTATGGTTGTCTGCTAGTCAATTGGACCCACACCAATTCACATACCGCCCCAACAGATCCGTGTATGTGACCAATAAAATTTGATTTGATTTATCAGTGGAAAAATGCACTTGAGAAAAAGCAACATTGTGCTGCACTGCTTGTTGATTTATCAAAGGCATTTGACTCAGTTGACCATGAAATGTTGCTAGCTAGACTCAGTAACATTGGTCTCAATGAAGGACCAGTAAATTGGTTTAGGAATTATCTTTTTGACAGAACACAGTGTATATACTGACAATCACAAGTCTAGCTTTCTTGAGATTAATAGAGGTGTCCCCCAGGGTTCTATTTTAACTCCTGAGTTGTTCTCAATTTGTATTAATAATTTGGGAAATACAGTTGAAGTCGGAAGTTCCTGTCATTCAATCCTAGTAAAAATTCATTTAGGTCAGTTAGAATAACCACTTTATTTTTTTTATTTTTTTAACCTTTATTTTACTGGGCAAGTCAGTTAAAAACAAATTCTTATTTACAATGACGGCCTAGGAACAGTGGGTTAACTGCCTTGTTCAGGGGCAGAACGACAGATTTTTACCTTGTCAGCTCAGGGATTCGATCCTGCAACCTTCCAGTTACAGGCCTAACACTCTAACCACTAGGCTACCTGCCACCCCATTTAAAGAATGTGAAATGTCAGATTAATAGTAGAGAGAATGATTTATTTCAGCTTTTATTTCTTTCATAACATTCCCAGTGGGTCAGAAGTTTACATGCACTCAATTAGTATTTGGTAGCATTGCCTTTAAATTGTTTAACTTGGGTCAAATGTTTTGGGTAGCCTTCCACAAGCTTCCCACAATAAGTTGGGTGAATTTTGGCCCATTCCTCCTGACAGAACTGGTGTAACTGAGTCAGGTTTGTAGGCCTCCTTGCTCGCACACGCTTTTTCAGTTCTGCCCACAAATGTTCTATAGGATTGAGGTCAGGGCTTTGTGATGGTCACTCCAATACCTTGACTTTGTTGTCCTTAAGCCATTTTGCCACAACTTTGGAAGTATGCTTGGGGTCATTGTCCATTTGGAAGACCCATTTGCAACCAAGCTTTAACTTCCTGACTGATGTCTGGAGATGTTGCTTCAATATATCCACGTAAATTTCCTTCCTCATTATGCCATCTATTTTGTGAAGTGCACCAGTCCCTCCTGCAGCAAAGCACCCCCACAACATGATGCTGCCACCCCCGTGCTTCACTGTTGGGATGGTGTTCTTCGGCATGCAAGCCTCCCCCTTTTTCCTCCAAAGATAACAATGGTCATTATGGACAAACAGTTCTATTTTTGTTTCATCAGACCAGAGGACATTTCTCCAAAAAGTACGATCTTTTTCCCCATGTGCAGTTGCAAACCGTAGTCTGGCTTTTTTATGGCGGTTTTGGAGCAGTGGCTTCTTCCTTGCTGAGCGGCCTTTCAGGTTATGTCAATATAGGACTAATTTTTCTGTGAATATAGATACTTTTGTACCCGTTTCATCCAGCTTCTTCACAAGGTCCTTTGCTGTTGTTCTGGGATTGATTTGCACTTTTCAGACCAAAGTACGTTCATCTCTAGGAGACAGAACGCGTCTCCTTCCTGAGCGGCATGACGGCTGCGTGGTCACATAGTGTTTATACTTGCATACTATTGTTTGTATAGATGAACGTGGTACCTTCAGGCGTTTGGAAATTGCTCCCAAGGATGAACCAGACTTGTGGAGGTCTACAAGTCCTTGGCTGATTTCTTTTGATTTTCCCATGATGTCGATCAAAGAGGCACTGAATTTGAAGGTAGGCCTTGAAATACATCCACAGGTACACCTCCAATTGACTCAAATGATGTCCATTAACCTATCAGAATTTTCCAAGCTGTTTAAAGGAACAGTCAACTTAGTGTATGTAAACTTCTGACCCACTGGAATTGTGATATAGTGAATTATAAGTGAAGTAATCTGTCTGTAAACAATTGTTGGAAGAATTACTTGAGTCATGCACAAAGTAGATGTCCTATCCGACTTGCCGAAACTATAGTTTGTTAACATGAAATCTGTGGAGTGGTTGAAAAATGAGTTTTAATGACTTCAACCTAAGTGTATGTAAACGTCCGACTTCAACTGTATATGCAGATGATACAGTCATATATTAATGTGCTCCTTCTCTGGTTCAGGCTGTTGAAGAGCTCCAGACTGCTTTTCAGGTCATGTGACATAATTAATCAAAACACAGGGCCCTATGCATGATAGACGGAGAAGTGAGACATCCGACTCACTCTTTTTTTCTGGTTCATATAGCCTACAGTCAATTAACTAAGCAGAGCAGACCCAGCTGCTAATGCATTGGTGCCTGTCGGGAGAGCACCCCAAAAATGAGATCACAATTGAGTGATGAGTGGGTCATCTTCATTTATCCACCATCTTTGATGATAGCTCTAAGACTGGCACTCGGTCTAGTTGGTTCTTTGTCTCTGTACTGTTACTGAGACAAAGAACCAAGTGTATATCCAGAGATGAACTCTAGGTGGCGATGAAGTGTAATAATTCCAGCCAGACAGCCCTCTATACTGTACAGTACCATCAGGAACAATAGAAGCTATGGAGGAGGAAAAACATGTTTTGCTCATATGGTGTCTAGGATTATGACCAATACGGAGTAGATTTAACACCATGCATGTTTGTTTGGTCTACTAACTGAACACAGCGATGTTGGGATGGATGGATAAAGCTGGATAAAGAGGTGGATTAAGATACAGAGATAAAGAGATGGAGAACGATAGATACAGAGAGATAAAGAGATGGAGAACGATAGATACAGAGAGATAAAGAGATGGAGAACGATAGATACAGAGAGATAAAGAGATGGAGAACGATAGATACAGAGAGATAAAGAGATGGAGAACGATAGATACAGAGAGATAAAGAGATGGAGAACGATAGATACAGAGAGATAAGGAGATGGAGAACGATAGATACAGAGAGATAAGGAGATGTAGAACGATAGATACAGAGAGATAAGGAGATGTAGAACGATAGATACAGAGAGATAAGGAGATGGAGAACGATAGATACAGAGAGATAAGGAGATGGAGAACGATAGATACAGAGAGATAAGGAGATGTAGAACGATAGATACAGAGAGATAAGGAGATGTAGAACGATAGATACAGAGAGATAAGGAGATGTAGAACGATAGATACAGAGAGATAAGGAGATGTAGAACGATAGATACAGAGAGATAAGGAGATGGAGAACGATAGATACAGAGAGATAAGGAGATGTAGAACGATAGATGAGGGGGGGCTTTATCTGATGTTTAACTGATGTTAGGCTGCATGGCGAGTGCATTAGCTAGGTCTGCCTCTTGTACCATAAACTTGCAGACCTCAGTATGGTTACATTGACACACATACAGAGGGAGGTTTCACAGGATAAGTATAAATACCCCTTGGCTTATTACAAATGTTGGTGTGTTACAGCCTGAATTCAACATGGATTAAATATACGTTTAACTCATCTACACATAATAATGACAAAGTGAAAACGTTTTTAAAAATGTTTGCAAATTTATTGAAAATGAAATACAGAAATATCTTATTTACATTTAAATATTTTATTCACACCTCTGAGTCAATACTTTGTAAAAGCACCTTTGGCATTGATTACAACTGTGAGGCTTTCTGGGTAAGTCTCTAAGAGCTTTTCACACATGGATTGTGCAACATTCGCCCATTATTATTTTCAAAGTTCTTTAAGCTCTGTCAAACTGGTTGTTGATCGTTGCTAGACAACCATTTTCAAGACTTGCCATAGATTTTCTAGTAGATTTAAGTCAAATCTGTAACTCGGCCACTCAGGAACATTCACTGTCGTCTTGGTAAGTAACTCCAGGGTATATTTGGCCTTGTGTTTTAGGTTATTGTCCTGCTGAAAGGTGAATTCATCTCCCAGTGGAGAGCAGACTGAACCAGGATTCTTTCCGTGCTTAGCTCCGTTCTGTTTATTTTTTATCCTGAAAAACTCCCCACTTCTTAACGATTACAAGCATACACATAACAAGTTGCAGCCACCGCTATGCTCGAAAATATGGGGAGTAGTACTTAGTAATGGGTTGTGTTGGATTTGCCCCCAACATAACACTTTGTATTCAGGACAAAAAGTTAATTGCTTTACCACATTTTTTGCAGTATTACTTTAGTGCCTTGTTGCAAACAGGAAGGATGTTTTGGAATATTTTTATTCTGTAAAGGCTTCCTTCTTTTCCCTCTGTTAATTAGTATTGTGGAGTAACTACCAGGTTGTTTATCCATACAGAGATGAGGTAGTCATTCAAAAATCATATTATTATTATTATTATTATGTGGCTTGTTAAGCAAATGTTTACTCCTGAACATATTTAGGGTTGCCATAACAAAGGGGTTTGACTACTGATTAACTCAAGACATTTCAGCTTTTCATTGTGTATTAATCTGTACACATTCTGAAAAACATAATTCCACTTTGACATTATGGGGTATTGTGTGTAGGCCAGTGGCAAACCATCTCAATTTAATCCAATTTTAATGCAGGCTGTAACACAACAACATGTGGAAAAAGTCAAGAGGTGTGAATACTTTCTGTAGTCACTGTAACTACATCCGGCATCATTTGGTTTATGTGAACATTATTCTTCTCTGACAATCAAGATGCTGACACCCTGTCAAAGTCAAATCCTGGAGTGAGTAGCAGCCCTGATCAAATATTTTAGGCAGATCATGACACAAAACCATCTGGGAACCTTTACAAGTAATCTATATACACTATAGTTCCAAGAGTATGTGGACACATGCTGACACCCCCCCCCCCCCCACCCCCCTTGCTGATATAACATCCTCCACTCTTCTGGGAAGGCTTTCCACTAGATGTTGGAACATTGCTGCGGAGACTACAAGAGCATTAGTGAAGTCGGGCACTGATGTTAGGCGATTAGGCCTGGCTTGCAGTCAACATTCCAATTCATCCCAAGGGTGTTTGACGGGGTTGAGGTCGGGGCTCTGTGCAGGCCTGCATTGGGGCATGTAGCCATATAGCCTACAGTCAATGAACTAAGCAGACCAGACCCAGCTGCTAATGCATTGGTGCCTATCGGAGAGCACCCCAAAAATGGAGAGCACCATTTTTTTCAATGGTAAACGGCCTGAGTGGGACATCTTCATTTATCCACCATCTTTGATGATAGCTCAAACACCGGCACTCAGGCTAGTTCTTTGTCTCCGTAGTACTGGTATTTTCCAACAGAAAAACAGGTGTATTTCCAGAGATTAACTCTAGGTGGCGATGATGTGTAATAATTCCAGCCAGACAGCCCTCTATACTGTACAGTACCATCAGGAACAATAGAAGCTATGGAGGAGGAAAAACATGTTTTGCTCATATGGTGTCTAGGATTATGACCAATACGGAGTAGATTTAACACCATGCATGTTTGTTTGGTCTACTAACTGAACGGATGGATGAATGGAATGGAGAAAGATGGATACAGAGAGATAAAGAGATGGCGAAAGATACAGATGTTGAATAATGTTAGAAATAAAATAAGTGCTTTGTTAATTATTTTAATGACTTATCTTTGTGATGATGTCAATAAAGAAAACATAATATAAATTAAAGTATAAAGAAAATATGCTATTAAAAACATTATTTTCTACTATTACCATTTTTTACATTAGTAATAAAAAATATATGTATATGCATACAGTTCATGTTTATCTCTGCTTGTGAGAGGGAATGATGTTTCTGTCATTCATGACCAAGTATTGCTTTGCTGTTGTTGTCAGTATGTTGGGAGATGTTGGAAAGTGCACATGTTCAAAACACACCAAGAACCAAAGAAAATATCATCTTTATATGTATGTATAGAAATGTATGTGTATGTATGTACCAGTCAAAAGTTTGGACACCTACTCATTCAAGGATTTTTCTTTATTTTTACTATTTTCTACGTTGTAGAATAATAGTGAAGACATCAAAACTATGAAATAAGCCATATGGAATCATGTAGTAACCAAAAAAAGTTAAGTGTGCCTTGATTTCTAAATAAATCACTGACACTGTCACCAGCAAAGCACCATCACACCTCCTCCTCCATGCTTCGTGGTGGGAATGACACATGCAAAGATCATTCGTTCACATACTCTTGAGTCTCACAAAGACACGGCGGTTGGAACCAGAAATCTCAAATTTGGACTCACCAGTCTAATGTCCATTGCTCGTGTTTCTTGGCCCAAGCAAGTCTCTTCTTCTTATTGGTGTCCTTTAGTAGTGGTTTCTTTGCAGAAATTCAACCATGAAGGCCGTCACAAAAACCATCAAGCACTATGATGAAACTGGCTCTCATGAGGACCGCCACAGGAAAGGAAGACCCAGAGTTCCCTCTGCTGCAGAGGACAAGTTCATTAGAGTTACCAGCCTCAGAAATTGCAGTCCAAATAAATGCTTCACAGAGTTCAAGTAACAGACACATCTCAACATCAACTGTTCAGAGGAGACTGTGTGAATCAGGCCTTCATGGTCGAATTGCTGCAAAGAAACCACTACTAAAGGACACCAATAAGAAGAAGAGACTTGCTTGGGCCAAGAAACACGAGCAATGGACATTAGACCGGTGGAAATCTGTCCTTTGGTCTGATGAGTGACACTGTCTGTGATTTATTTTCAAGGCACACTTAACCAGCATGGCTACCATAGCATTCTCATTCTACCAGAGTAAAGTCTTGTAGTGTGTTTGGTCTCATTCTACCAGAGTAAAGTCTTGTAGTGTGTTTGGTCTCATTCTACCAGAGTAAAGTCTTCAAGTGTGTGCGCGTGTGTTGGTCCAACTGTCTCAGACACTTGTTTCTTAATGTATTCTGTCTGAGAGGTAGAGAGAGACACTTGTTTGGGTTTTGGGTCTTGTAAAATTAATGACTTCTCTTCTCATCCTCCCTTCCCCCTCCCTCCCTTCTTCCCTCTCCCTCTCTCCCCCTTTCTCTCTCCCCTTACAGTAGTGAGTGCATACATTTTCATCCTGAGACAGAGGTTGATGAGGCTGGAGCGGACTCTGTCTCTAGGACAGAGGTTGTTGGGGCTGGAGGCAGAGCTGCAGAGTAAAAGGCGGATGTGATGATAAGCCTACCCACAAAGCAATGGGGGGGGGGTCTCATACACACAAACCACATAGCCACACACCACACAGTAACATCCACACCACACACTAACATCCACACCACACAGTAACATCCACACCACACACTAACATCCACACCACACAGTAACATCCACACCACACAGTAACATCCACACCACACACTAACATCCACACCACACAGTAACATCCACACCACACACTAACATCCACACCACACAGTAACATCCACACCACACAGTAACATCCACACCACACACTAACATCCACACCACACAGTAACATCCACACCACACACTAACATCCACACCACACAGTAACATCCACACCACACACTAACATCCACACCACACAGTAACATCCACACCACACACTAACATCCACACCACACAGTAACATCCACACCACACAGTAACATCCACACCACACAGTAACATCCACACCACACACTAACATCCACACCACACACTAACATCCACACCACACAGTAACATCCACACCACACACTAACATCCACACCACACAGTAACATCCACACCACACAGTAACATCCACACCACACAGTAACATCCACACCACACACTAACATCCACACCACACAGTAACATCCACACCACACAGTAACATCCACACCACACACTAACATCCACACCACACAGTAACATCCACACCACACACTAACATCCACACCACACAGTAACATCCACACCACACAGTAACATCCACACCACACAGTAACATCCACACCACACAGTAACATCCACACCACACAGTAACATCCACACCACACAGTAACATCCACACCACACACTGACATCCACACCACACAGTAACATCCACACCACACAGTAACATCCACACCACACAGTAACATCCACACCACACAGTAACATCCACACCACACAGTAACATCCACACCACACAGTAACATCCACACCACACAGTAACATCCACACCACACACTGACAGGCTAAAAGAACTCTCCTCCTCCCTTAGCTCCTCCTCTCTATCACCGGTCCTATCCTGGCGTCCTTTTTAAATTCTCATGGGGTACAAACAGCCACAACCTGTTTCACAAGGGTTAAACATATAGTGCACTACTTTGGGTGTCATTTGGGACGCAGCGATTGTTCCTCGTTCCCTCCAGACTGTTATCTTTTTATAGACTGACTGTTCTGTGTGTCTGAGTTCTAGTTTGATGTTACTTCACTTATAATGTGATTTTAAACAAAACGTTTGCAACATATCCTTTTGTCTTTAAGAGATCGTTCCATTGGAATTACGTTCAACATTTCGGGGCAGTTTCCCGGACACAGACAGAGCCCAGTACGAGGCTTAATCTGTGTTCAGCAAACCAGCCCCTAAAGTCAGAGGTCCTTAAAGCATTTACTATCTGTGTTTTTATTTGTTTTTCATTGTTCAAATGGATTTATATGCAAATAAATTGTTATATAAAATACATAAATTATTCTTTCTGTGTTTTTAAAGTTGACATAAAAAATGTAATAATTAGTTATATGCTGTTTTGGTTTGATATTCATTTTTAATTAATATGTTTTTAAAGTTGACATTAAAGAGTAGCTTTTCAGGGACTGAAGCATGTGTGTAGGGCGGAGTCAGACAGCGACCGGGGTCTTCTGGGGCTGTTGATGTTTGTTAACCAACAGCTCTCTAACGTGCCTAGCAACACTTCCTACCAGGAAGCATCTTTTACACCACAGCCCCGACAACAGCTCACCTCACCCCTCCCCTCACCGCCGACGCTGACAATACCTCACCACTCTACCGTAACAACAGCCTAAAACCCTCCCCTTCCTCATCCTCCCTCACCCCTCTTCCCTGCTCCTCATCCTCGTTCCTTTCCTCCTCACCCACCCTCATCCTCTCCTCACCCTTCACGAACCCCTCACCCCTCTTTCCCTCCCCCACCACGAGGTTCCAGTGTGTGGGGTACCCTTCCCCTTCTCACCCTGTACCACCACAACGTTCCAGTGTGTGGGCTACCATCCCCCTCCTCCCCCTCCCCCACCACGAGGTTCCAGTGTGTGGGCTACCCTCCCCCTCCTCCCCCTACCCCTCCCCCACCACGAGGTTCCAGTGTGTCTGCTACCATAACAACAACAGCTAGATTCTAGAGGATGGCGAGGCGGTCCAACCAGCATGCTGTATCCGCCACATCCAGGGGCAGGTTGCTACAGCAACAAAGGAGCACGTGCTGCGTGTTGCAGAGCGCCTGTTGCCGAGCGCCTGTTGCCATCCATCTAGTCAGCGTTTCCACGGCGACAGGAGCCAGCCAGCTAACTGGTCCGAACGCCTGTCAAACGACGTTAGCGCTCTACACAAACTCAGAAGGGTAGGGGGAGGAGTCTTGAAGAGTCTACCCCTCCTCCTCCTCCTCTCTCGTCGAGTCTGACGCCTAATCCACCTAAAGATAGCAGGGTGTTTTTCTCTTTTTCCAAACCCTTCATCCCCCTGCTCTCTCCATCTCTCCTCCCTCTCCTCTCTCTCATGCTCTCATCCCTCTATCGCCGGGTAAAAACCACAACAACAACATCTATATGGCCACATGGTCTTTGTTCCCAGCGAGGGATCTCGTTTCCTCTCTTCTCCCCCAGTAGAGGCTGATCTGTCTGGGTACAGACCGGCCAGGGAGAGGGGTACTGGTAGAGGGAGCTGGAAGCTGGCCGGCTGGATAGATATGATCCGTTATGGCCTCAGCGTCAGAGGGCTTTATGGAAAAATAGAATCCTGTTTGGTTGTTGTGATTTAAATGCCTATTATCTATATATATATATATATATATATATATATAAAGTAAACTATTATTACCCTCACTTATATCATACGCACATTTAGCTATTTAAGTATTTCTCTGCCATGGACCTGTATATTATAGTTAACCATGCAAATATTCCTTATTTATCTATATCAACTTGCAATATATATATTTTTTTTTAAATCACCAAACACTCTGTAACAATGTATAGTGTACATATTCAGCCATCCACCCATACTATGCAATGTCTTTTTATAGCTTTTTGCTCTTCAGACTGCCGCTTTTTCAT
Organism: Thymallus thymallus; assembly: GCA_023634145.1. Lineage (NCBI taxonomy): Eukaryota > Metazoa > Chordata > Actinopteri > Salmoniformes > Salmonidae > Thymallus > Thymallus thymallus. Next base: position 2,539,919 of record CM042404.1, on the reverse strand, counting down.
ACTGTCTTTTGTGTATTTTCGTTCTGGCATTTTGCACCTGTCTTGTGTTTTTTCGTAGCTGCTTGATGAAGAAATGTCCTATCTATCTCTCTCTCTCTCTCTCTCTCTGTGTTTCTTTGTGTTTCTCAGTGTATGTGCGTGTGTGTGTGTCAGTGAGCTCATTGTGACTGTGTTATATATAGAGAGCTGAAGTGGCTAGTTGAATTGCACTGTGAGATGCATATATTACAGAGGTTTGCCCCTGCCTCACCCCATCCCCAGTCCGCCAGTCAACACACACACACACACTTGCGGAATGCTTAGGGACACTGGATGAATAATGCAGAGGTGGTATCTGTGTGAAACTAGCCACCCCTCCTCTCCTCCCTCCCCCTCTCCACTCCTCTCCCCCCTCCCCCTCTCCACTCCTCTCCCCCTCCCTCCGTTCACCTTATGAAGCAATAGGGAAGTAATGTTGCCATGGAGCTACTGAAGCAACTGCTCCACGCCAGCCAATCACAGCCTTTCCTGCCTGTAACACCTGGCCAATCCCAGCCAGGTCTGGCGCTACGGTTACCACAGACGCTGAGCAGCCATTGGCTGAGAGCGAGCTGCTCTCTGACTTGCTTTCAGATGGTGTTTTTGAGCGAAGTATCCGAGGAAGAGCCACCTGTGAGCTAACACAGACTGTCTGCATCCCAAATGGCACCCTATTCGCTCTGGTCAAAAGTAGTGCACTATATAGGGAATAGGGAGGCATTTGGGACGAAACCTAAAACCTATTTATATCTCATCAAAACAACTATGAAAATGAAAACACATCTGATTCTAGAAACATACTTATTACATGTTTTTCCTCCCTCTGTATACTGAACAGTTCTCTGTTATTAGTTCTATTTCCTTATTGGTGTCTAACAGAACACTCCTATTGGTTGTGGTCTAACAGTATACTCCTATTGGCTGTGGTCTAACAGTACAATCCATCACTGGACCCCCTGCAGTTCGCATATCAGCGCAACATCGTGGTGGATGATGCAATCATCTACCTTCTGCAGAGGGCCTACTCTCACCTGGACAACGCAGGGTGCACTGTGAGGGTTATGTTTTTTGACTTCAGTGCCTTCAACACCATTCAGCCCCTGTACAGTTAAGTTAACCATGCAAAATATTCACTTACCTGTTCATTTAACCAGTCTGTATATTAAGTAAACTATTATTACCATCACTTATATCATACGCACACTTAGCTATATAAGTATTTCTCTGCCATCGATCTGTATATTATAGTTAACCATGTAAATATTCCTTATTTATCTATATCAACTTGCAATATATATATATATATTTTTTTTTTAAATCACCAAACACTCTGTAACAATGTATAGTGTACATATTCAGCCATTCACCAGCTATCTAACAATAGACTCTTATTGGTCTAACAGTACACTCCTATTGGCTGTGGTCTAAAAGTACACTCCTATTGGCTGTGGTCTAACAGTACACTCCTATTGGCTGTGGTCTTTGATTGGATTTCTGGTGTTGTTATAGAAGGAAGATAACTGATGTTAATAATAATAATAATAATAATAATAATTATAATTCAATTTTTAAAGTACATTGCTCAAACCTAAGGTGCTACACTGCCCTACCAAGCAAAAAGGCAGTAACTGCTCATAGCATGGAACTGAGAAACTTACTTTTATTTACTGCTAACATGAACCCCATGTAGCAAAACTTAAATTAACTCATTTTTGACCAAATTAGCAGATACTGCCTTTTTGCTTGGTATATTTTACACAGATTAGTAAAATATAGAGAAATTGATTTGTCGTATTAAAAACAAACCTCAACATCTCAACTTTGTCCCAACATTTAGCTTGATTTCATTGTGGAGGAAATAACTACACTGTTTGTATTCTTCCATATTCCCAGTCTTCTTGCCCTGGATAAATGTGGTGGTTCACACTTTCAGTTTAGCACAGCTGAAAACTGTTGTGCTGATTAAAGAAGCAATAAAACTGGCCTTCTTTAGACTAGTTGAGTATCTGGAGCATCAGCATTTGTGGGTTTGATTACAGGCTCAAAATGGAACTCGTCAGTCTATTCTTGTTCTGATAAATGAAGGCTATTCCATGCGAGAAATTGCCAAGAAACTGAAGATCTCGTACAACGCTGTGTACTACTCCCTTCACAGAACAGCGCAAACTGGCTCTAAACCAGAATAGAAAGAGGAGTGGGAGGCCCCGGTGCACAACTGAGCAAGAGGACAAGTACATTAGAGTGTCTAGTTTGAGAAACAGACGCCTCACAAGTCCTCAACTGGCAGCTTCATTAAATAGTTCCGCAAAACACCAGTCTCAATGTCAACAGTGAAGAGGCGACTCCGGGATGCTGGCCTTCTAGGCAGAGTTGCAAAGAAAAAGCCATATCTTCCTCTGTCCAGTGTCCGTGTTCTTTTGCCCATCTTAATCTTTTCTTTTTATTGGCCAGTCTGAGATATGGCTTTTTTTCCCCTCTTCTGGCTGTGGAGATTATAACAATTCATGGCCATTAAGGCCAGTTCTTTCTCCAAGATGTTCAAACGTTCATAGATGACCAGCAGGGTCAAAAAATAATCATAGTGGTTGTAGAGGTTGCAACAATATAAATACATCAGGAGTGAATGTCACGATGCGGTAGAGAGCGCAGGTACGGTGCGATAGAGTGCAGGTGTGGTAGAGAGAGAGAGCGAGAGAGAGAGATGAAAACAGCAGGTCTGGGACAAGGTGGCACGTCCGATGAACAGGTCGGGGTTCCATAACCGCAGGCAGAAGAGTTGAAACCGGTGCAGCAGCACGACCAGGTGGACTGGGGACAGCTAGGAGTTATCAGGGCAGGTGGTGCTGAAGCATGGTCCTAGGGCTCAGGTCCTCCGGGAGAGGAGGTAGAGTGGGAGAGAGAGCGAATTAGAGGGAGCATACTTAAATTCACACAAGACACCGAATAATAACATCAGATTTAACAAGCTGACCCCAGCCCCCCGGCACATAGACTATTGCAGCATAGATACTGGAGGCTGAGACAAATTACGGACTCCTCTTTGATTCTGTGTATTTCCCCAAAGCTCAGCTGTCCTGAGTCTGCACAGAACTGCCAGGACCTCGGATCAATGGAGACACTCAAGTTTTTTATCCTATATCTTGACACATTCATGAAAATTGCTCTCCATGACATTTAACATTTTAGCTTCTCCAAGTACCTTGCTGAAGGGCACATCAACAGATTGTTTTCACCTTGTTGGCTCCGGGATTCAAACCAGCAACCTTCCAGTTACTGGCACAACGCTTTAACTGCTAGTCTACCTGCCACAGACTGACCAGGTGAAAGCTATGATCCCTTATTGATGTCACTTGTTAAATCCACTTCAATCAGTGTAGATGAAGGGGAGGAGACAGCTTAGATAACTATTTCTAAGCCTTAATACAATTGAGACATGGACTATATATGTATAACATTCAGAGGATGAACAGACAAGACAAAATATTTAAGGGTCATTGAACGGGGTTTGGTAGTAGGCGCAAGGCACACCGGTTTGAGTCAAGAACTGCAACGCTGTTTCCCGTGTGTATCAAGAATGGTCCACCACCCAAAGGATTACTGGCAAAACATCTGATCTGATTGGTCAAAAGACCAATAAGTGGCAAAACATTAGAATTAGTCTGCCAGTGTAACTGCAGGTAGCTAGAGTGTAAGTGAATATATTGAACAATACGTCATGTTTGATAAAGTCAGCTGCTGGTCACTGATCTTCAAGGTTTTTTCTAATCTATGTTAAACATAATTGTTGGTTGATTATCTAAAACCCACTACTAGTTCATTATAAATATCAGTGACAGTATAGTAATCATTCCATTATAAATGACTAAGACTCCCAAATCTCTAATGTATGTAAAACCTAAATCTTCTTTTGATTATCAAGGCGGAGCCATTAGAAACATCCAATGGGATTATTAGACATATCTGGGTCTCTCTCTGTGTGTGTGTGTGTGTGTGTGTGTCAGCATACAGTAGGTTAATCATACATTTTTCTCAGACACAAAGGCATTTAGTCCCAGCCGCTCTGTCGCCCAGCCCAGCCCAGCCCAGCCCAGCCCTCAGAGAGAGAAATGGAGAGAGACAGAGAGATGGAGAGAGAGAGGGAGATGGAGAAAGAGAGAGAGGTGAGACTTGTTGAGACTGCAAGCAGAATTCTGCAAAAATATCCTCAGTGTACAACGTAAAACACCAAATAAGGCATGCAGAGCAGAATTAGGACGATACCCACTAATTATCAAAATCCAGAAAAGAGACATTAAATTCTACAACCACCTAAAAGGAAGTGATTCCCGAACCTTCCATAACAAAGGCATCACCTACAGAGAGATGAACCTGGAGAAGAGTCCCCTAAGCAAGCTGGTCCTGGGGCTTTGTTCACAAACACAAACAGACCCACAGAGAACCAGGACAGCAACACAATTAGACCCAACCAAATCATGAGAAAACTAAAAGATAATTACTTGACACATTGGAAAGAATGAACAAAAAAACAAAGCAAACTAGAATGCTATTTGGTCCTAAACAGAGAGTACACTGTGGCAGAATACCTGACCACTGTGACTGACCCAAACTTAAGGAAAGCTTTGACTATGTACAGACTCAGTGAGCATAGCCTTGTTATTGAGAAAGGCCACCGTAGGCAGACCTGGCTCTCTAGAGAAGACAGGCTATGTGCACACTGCCCACAAAATGAGGTGGAAACTGAGCTGCACTTCCTAACCTCCTGCTAAATGTATGACCATATTAGAGATACAATTTTGATAAACTCCCATATCTACTGGGTGAAATACCACAGTGTGCCATCACAACAGCAAGATATTGGCCAGCCAATATGGCCCTTATTTACAATCCTCAGATACTAGTGACTGATTGGCCAGCCAATAAATTTGATTGGCCACCCAATAAATCAAATCAAAATGTATTTGTTGAATCGTTTACGCTGCTGCTACTCTGTTTATTATTTATGCATAGTCACTTTAACTCTACTCACATGTACATATTACCTCAATTACCTCGACTAACCTTTGCCCCCGCACATTGACTCTGTACTGGTACTTCCTGTATATAGCCCCCGCACATTGACTCTGTACTGGTACTTCCTGTATATAGCCCCCGCACATTGACTCTGTACTGGTACTTCCTGTATATAGCCTCCTCACATTGGCTCTGTACTGGTACTTCCTGTATATAGCCTCCTCACATTGACTCTGTACTGGTACTTCCTGTATATAGCCTCCTCACATTGACTCTGTACTGGTACTTCCTGTATATAGCCTCCACACATTGGCTCTGTACTGGTACTTCCTGTATATAGCCTCCTCACATTGACTCTGTACTGGTACTTCCTGTATATAGCCTCCTCACATTGGCTCTGTACTGGTACTTCCTGTATATAGCCTCCTCACATGGGCTCTGTACTGGTACTTCCTGTATATAGCCTCCTCACATTGGCTCTGTACTGGTACTTCCTGTATATAGCCTCCTCACATGGGCTCTGTACTGGTACTTCCTGTATATAGCCTCCTCACATTGACTCTGTACTGGTACTTCCTGTATATAGCCTCCTCACATTGACTCTGTACCAGTACTTCCTGTATATAGCCTCCTCACATTGACTCTGTACTGGTACATCCTTTAAGCAGGGTTCATACAGACATTGGCGAGGTTTATGTTCAGAGAGGTCTCTGGAAACCTTTATGGTTTTCAGGTTTGGTGTCCAGAGACCTCTCTGTAAATCTTTATGTTTCAGTTTGGGAATTGGTCCCCAATTAGAGGCAGCTGCGCCACATTGCCTATTTATGTTCAGCATTCCCACCTGTTTTTGTGTGTGTTCCTTTTTGTTTTCATGCCAGTTCATGGTCGCGGTCTCGCTTTTGTTCGGTTTTGGGGATTATTACGGAATAAAGGAATGTATACACTACAGCTCTGCGCCTCGGGTCCTGTCTCATAGCGATAGTGACAAACACTAGCATTTCTGAGCTTCAAGTTCAAGTAGGCTACTTGTATTGTTTAAAATTGTAGGTGTAACATGAAAACAAAATGTATATGTCGTGTTATTTCATTACCAGATCATATTGTGAAGAAGCTCACTAGGCTGTGTCAATTGTTGTCATTCTATCCAGAATAATACATAGGAATAGCGTTGGGTGTTGCGCAATAGTCTATCTAAAACAATTGCGCACAGTAGACTCAGTGTTCAATCTGAGGTACAAAACCATATAAAAACGTTTACTCATTACCTTTCTCTGTTGATCTAATGAGATCCTGCTGTAAATCATGCAGACAACAACAGATGACCAATCTCAATTCGCTAGAGACATTAGATCCAAAGTGTCTTCTGTCTTCACCTGCATAACGAATGAGACCGGACATTCCTCGCGAACACCTTTTATCCTGCCTTTGGGCTGTTGTTGCATTGGTTCGCATTGGATCACATCTGTTCAACACTTGACTGTCTCATTCAGAAAATGTCTTCCTGGATCAGATAATGATGTGTGAACTGTGACAATATCATGGAGTAATTCAACAGTTTGGCACCAAATGCGGATCCAACAAGTATTATGCATAATTAATGAAGAACCACATTAATGAGTATCGAAGTAGGATGTAAAAATCATGGTAAGGTGATTATTTCGATTAGAAGCATTCGATTTTTCAATCGCATTTATTATTTTGGATTTGTGTGCCAATGAAAACAGTTTTCACCACTTGCATTAACACTGCATTTCTGAGATCTCTATACAAAACACAGCTAGATCCAGGATTCTTACAGGGTTCAACTGATTAATGCTTAATATAACCACAACTTACACTGCCATACATTACAAGGACAGGAAAGTATACTGTATATATACTGTGTAGATGAGATACATAGACATGGATATACACTTTCAGGCTCGTTGACTGGAGTTATTGTTCCAGTTGGCCACTCCCTTTCTCTCCAATCAGTGGCTAAGCTAGAGGGGTCTGTGTCATTGTCTGTTTGCCTCTCTGGTGCTACAGGGGATTTGGCTCTAACTGCCCACTCTGCGTCACAAATTGCACCCTACTTGACCAGGGCCCACAGAGCTCTGTAGAAAGGTAATGCAATACATAGGGGATAGGGTGCTATTTTGGACTCAACCCCTATCTCTGGTAAACAAAGGCCCTAATACACTTCACCCCCCCTCCTCCCTCTTCTTCCCTCTCAACCCCCACAGCAGGGAGTCCTATTTTTGCTGTGTGGTGTGTCTCACAGAGCTTTGTCTGGTCGGAGGGCGGCGTTACGGAGAACGCTTTATGGAGGAGACCAGGGTGCCATAGCTGAGTGGATTAACAGTGTGTGTGTGTGTGTGTGTGTCAAGTGTTGGCGTGCGTGTGTGATTTTGTGCGTTATTGTATGTGTGTGTGTGTGTATGTGGCAGTACCAAGGGGTCGTTCAGCTGTCGTGTTGGTGTCCATGACTACCACATGTGTCTTGTAGGAAATGGATAGCAAGGGGTCGTTCAGCTGTCGTGTTGGTGTCCATGACTACCACATGTGTCTTGTAGGAAATGGATACACCTTGTGTAGGCAGGGTGAGGGTGTGTGTGTAGGGTGTGTGTGTAGGGAGGGTTAGGGTGTGTGTAGGGTCAGGACTGTTTCCCATCTTGCTTTGGAGGGAGATAGTTATTTTGACGAAGAGACCCAGGTCTTTGTTTAGGACTTACTAATGTAATATTTGATCACTGAATGGTTTTAAATGTATACATTTGATTATTTGGTTTATATTTATACAGTACAACTGGTTTATATTGTCAAAGTATTTGAGAAATGTTCAATAAAGTCAGAGTATCGTGTACACACACTGTCAGGCTTTGACCATAGGGAAGCCTCTGGCTTATTCTCTATGTTGGTATGGTCAGAACCTGACAGGGGTTTAGGTGTGTCTATGTTTGGTTTTGTGTTGGTCCCCAATTAGAGGCAGCTGCTAGTCATTGTCACTAATTGGGGGCCATATTTAAGTTAATGTTTTCCTCCTGTGCCTGGTGGTTCATTGTGTTTGTGCCTGTGTGCAAACCTCTGTTACGTTTCCTGTTTACGCTCTTTGTTGTTTTTTGGCTTTGAAGTTCACATTCATAAAATTACATGTCGAACTACAACTGTGCTGCGTTTTGGTCTGCCATTCACCACGATCGTGACACACACACACACACACCCAGTGCGTCTTTGGACATGCCCCAGACAGGGCAGCAGGTGCAGTAAAAGGAGTAGACAGAGACTTAACAGATTTAGTATAAATATTTAAAATATTTTATAAGCCATTCAAAAAATCTCAAAACTCAAAAGCAAAAAGCAATTCATTACAAAAGCTTACAAAAGAACCTCCTTGAATCAAGTCCGTCCATTTCAATCTCAACATCGACAAAAAAAGATTTACAAAGACATTTCATATTTTCAAAAAGTTTCGACATTTACGTATTAAAATCGGTATTAAAACGGTTTTGCATGCAAGTTTTGACAGATAAAGACATTCTATCTCAACACTGAGAAGCATTGTGTAAGTGGAAGCATTTGCTAGTAGTCTGGTGGATCTCTGGCGTGACAATGTCATACAGTCTGTATGAATAAGAACACAGTTGTGGTTTACATCATGGAATACAGAACACTAGAATCCATCATCGGAAACATTTAGAACACTGGAATCATACAGTATTATTTACACAGCAAACTTTCACGGCACTACAACACCATAGTTTCCATTCGTTCAGAAAGCACCTTGGCAATATCGCCGTCACGGCAGGCAGAACACACATATAGTAGTATTGCACAAACTACAGTCAGGATTACTTAAGATGAGAAATGTATCACTTTTACGTGCTGTGATACTGGTAGTTCTGCCCTTCTCCTCCCTCTCTCCTCAGTTTCAGTCCGAGGCAGGGTAGGGTTGGGTTGCAACACAACAATTCCTCGTAATGCTATGACACTTTTATAGAACCTGTCTGTCTCAACACGTAGATCTGCTAACAGAGACTGAGGCCCTAATGGTACCCTATTCCTTATGGCTCTGGTCAAAAGCAGTGCACTATGTAGGGAATAGGATACCATTCGAGACACTCCCTAGTGTCATATAGACCCTGATTATATAACAGGTTGACAGTTGGGCTCAGAACAGTAACTTACAGGGAAGTTAGAGCAGGGAGTGTGTGGTGTGTTTGGAAGGATATGTGACTGCTAGGAAACAAATTATCGCTAGGATTATGCAACGTTGGGTTCAGTGGAACACTATTAATTGTAGATTCCATTGAATTAGAACTTATTCTGATTCTATGGTAGAACCCATCATTGACGTCAGGCTCCGTTGGAATGAAACTAGAGCGGACATTCCACATAACTAATCTAGTGATCTAAACCACAGACCATAGAATTATTGTTTTAAGGAATGTGAGAGTATTAAGGTCAGACTGACAGACACAACCTGAAGTGACATCCTAGAACAACACAATGACATAAGTCTTCCAGGGAAATCAGCCCGCTGTGAAAACATATTTTCATCTCCCTGTGTGTGTTTGTGTGTGTGTGTGTGTGTGTGTGTGAGAGTGTCACTCAGCCCTCTCTCACAACACAGTATGTAACAACGACAGGTAAAACTCTGACAGCTTTACTTCACATGTTCCAGTCACTGGAGTCACAACTTGTCTTCACAAATGCCTTTCACAAGCAGAAACAGTCATTGACAGTACAAAGAGTCATTTTCATTTCATTTCAATCCACCTTTAGTCTTCAGTCTTTATTTTATTGTCTTTCACTCCAACAGCCAGAGTGTCTCTGTGTATTTAGTCATAGTGTCGTCATGGTGACAGGACAGGTCACAGGTCAAAGTTCACAAAAGTTCCAAGGCCGCTTAGGAAGTACCATGCCCACTTCCTGCCCCAAACAGGACGCAGGAAGTAGGATTGAGATCCAAAACTGTCTGAAACGACGACACCTTATCCCCTCGTTTCATAGTGCACTAACTTTGGACTAGAGCCACATCCTCCACATGGTCTTTGATCATCGTCGCTGTCCTGTCACCCACAATGCTTCAGCAGAGGGTCTTGAGCGCCCCGGAGGCGCAGAGCAGCGTCTGCATGTGGTAGGGGGGCGGCGACACCAGATCCTCCTCCACCGCTTGCTCCGCCCTGAAACTGAATGGCTGGAAGGGGACCTTCTTCTTCAGGATCTGGCCGATGCCCATAGAAGGGAACTTACTGCCGCGGTGATGGGGGCTGTCTGGCTCAACACTGCCCCCGGAGGACGGAGGACTAAACGCAGATGACGGGTTGAGGGGGGAAAAGGCGGATTTGGGCGGGGAGAAGGCTGAGCCTCCTGGGGGGCTTCCGAAGGTGCTGGAGGGGCTGCCGCTGGTGTCTGACCCGCACCAGTCACCCGAGTTAGAAGAGGACTTTTTGGGCTGGGGGTTAACGATGAGCACGGGGGGGCTGGGGATGGTTGCCTTTTTTAAGTAGGAGGAGTCAGGGTGAAAGGCAGAGACGTGTCGCGGAGGAGAGAAGGTCCCATTGGTCAGTTTGTACCAGGGCGTGGCCGAGGCAGGAACCACAACGTCATCGATTGGCTCGGCTTTCGAGAGGGAGTCGTAGGAGTGCATGCCGATTGGAGAGGGAGCCGGGGGGGCAGGGATGTGGTCTGGGCTGGTATTGGCCGCCTGGAGAGTTTCGAGGTGCCTGATTGGCTGTGGCGTGCGGGGGAAGAGGGGGTGGATCTCCAGGTATTCCATGGAGGACGAGGCGACGGTGCCGGACGGGGCGAGAGGAGAAGCACGGTGGAAGTTACCCGTCACCGCTCGCAGCAGACCTGAGAGAGAGAGAGAGAGAGAGAGAGAGAGAGAGAGAGAGAGAGAGAGAGAGAGAGAGAGAGAGAGAGAGAGAGAGAGAGAGAGAGAGAGAGAGAGAGAGAGAGAGAGAGAGAGAGAGAGAGAGAGAGAGAGAGAGAGAGAGAGAGAGAGAGATGTTAATGTCAGTTGTCACTACAGACCATAAAGAAAGGGATGTTAATGTCAGTTGTCACTACAGACCACATCCTATAACATAAGTGTTACCCTCTGGACGGACATGTATCCACCAGACCTGGGCTCAAATACAGGTGTATCTGAGTTTCTGGTATAAAAAAATATCTTCTGTGTATTTGGGTATTTTCAAATAGACAGAACATTTTAGTATTTTAATGTTTTTTTTGTAAAAAAAACAAATATTCATTGTATTTAAGAGGATTTTCAAATACTTATTTCAAATTAAATTTCCAAATACCTGGGTAAACACATGGGAGTGTATTTGAGCCAATGTATTTAAATGTTTCATATATAAGTGTATTTCCAAATACATTACAAATATACAACTACTTGTCTTTTCAAATAAATTATATCTGAATACTTACATAGAATGTATGTGAAAGTAATTGGATGTTTGAAATAGTATTTGAACCCAGGTCTGGTATCCACACAATGGCTGTCTTTATAACGCAATATAACATAATTCAGTCCATGACATCACATAACCCACAGAATGTAGTTTTATCCATCTCTCTCCAGCCCAAAACAAACACAGTTCTAACTGTAACCCTTCCCCAGTGCTAAGCCTAACCCATTCTGCTCTGAACAATAACATGTGCCTGATATCTTATCTCTACATCTGCCTCTGAGACCAGTAGAGACCAAGAGACCAGTAGAGAACACTAGATAACACTAGATAACAGTATAGAACAGTAGAAAATAGAGATTAAATGTAACAGCACTGGTGTGTGTGGGAGCTGTCTTTAGGGTGAGTATATGTGGGAGCTGTCTTTAGGGTGAGTATATGTGGGAGCTGTCTTTAGGGTGAGTATATGTGGGAGCTGTCTTTAGGGTGAGTATATGTGGGAGCTGTCTTTAGGGTGAGTATATGTGGGAGCTGTCTTTAGGGTGAGTATATGTGGGAGCTGTCTTTAGGGTGAGTATATGTGGGAGCTGTCTTTAGGGTGAGTATATGTGGGAGCTGTCTTTAGGGTGAGTATATGTGGGAGCTGTCTTTAGGGTGAGTATATGTGGGAGCTGTCTTTAGGGTGAGTATATGTGGGAGCTGTCTTTAGGGTGAGTGTGTGTGGGAGCTGTCTTTAGGGTGAGCATGTGTGGGAGCTGTCTTTAGGGTGAGCGTGTGTGGGAGCTGTCTACAGAAAAACACATTCTGGTTTGTTCCATAAATACAGAGTTTGAGGAGCTCTTTTGAGACTGAGCCCAGACAACCTGCAGGCAGGAGGAGAGACGGAGAGGGGGGGGGGGGAAGAGAGAGAGAGAGAGAGATACACTACATGGCCTTCAGAAAGGGTGAGATACACTACATGGTCTTCAGCTATTTCAACCACACCCGTTGCTGACAGGTGTATAAAATCGAGCACACCGCCATGCAATCTCCACAGACAAACATTGGCAGTAGAATGGCCCGTAGCTCATTGACTTTCAACGTGGCACCGTCATAGGATGCCATCTTTCCAACAAGTCAGTTTGTCAAATTTCGTCAAAGCCTAAGATCACCATGCGCAATGCCAAGAGCTTTGAACTTGACTGGCTTGCACAAAGCCCTGACCTCAACCCCAACGAACACCTTTGGGATGAATTGGAATGCTGACTGCGAGCCAGGCCTAATTGCCCAACATCAGTGCCCAACCTCACTAATGCTCTTGTAGCTGAATGGAAGCAAGTCTCCCCAGCAATATTCCAACATCTAATGGAAAGCATTCCCAGAAGAGTGGAGGCTGTTATAGCAGTAAAGGGGGGACCAACTCCATATTAATCCCCATGATTGTGGAATGAGATGTTGGACGAGCAGGTCGCCTCCTCTGTTACTCGGGTCAACAGAGTAGGGTGACTTGGGAGAGAGAGGCAGCAGCACCATGAACGGGCCTGTACGCGTTCTAAACAATGCATCAACTGATCTGCTCACGTATGTCAGTGAAACGTCTTCTCTCTAGTAAAATGCAAATATACTGTCCTAGTTCTTTGGGGACCTGGGTCTGAGTTATGGCCTAGACCCGGGGCATTCAAATGTTACCCTATGAGGTCCAGATTACTGCTGCTTCTCTGTTCTACCTGATCATTAATTGCACCCACCTGGGGTCCCAGGTCTAAATCAGTCCCTGATTAGAGGGGGACTATGGGAGAAAAGCAGTGGAACTGACCACTCCTTTGAGCTGAGTTCTGCAGTCATGTGTTACACAACACCATCTTCACTCACGTAAATAAACTTCTGTCACTGTACATTACCTAGTACTTTAAGTACCCAAGGACTACTCATCCATGCGGAGTTCAGCAGTTCTGCTAGTGGTGTCATGTGTTATATACATTATGTATAATGTACATTCTGTAATATCTGGAGAAGATCACACCGATGATATACTGTACATACACTCGCCAAGGGCCCATTTCAAGGTACGCCCAGTACTATGCTGGCTGTGTGTGTTGTGTGTTTGTGTGTGTGGTCTCACCTGTCTTATGGGGATGAAGGGATGGGAGGGGTGGAGGGGTAGAGGAGTGGAGGTATGGAGGGGTGGCATCTAGGGTTGGGCGGTATCCAGATTTCCATACCTTCATACCGTGCCTGTGCCATCCCGGGATATATGGTATTACCGGTAGTGCACACAAGGGGCGCTATGTTTTTTTAAGGAAGAACATAAATAAAACTTACCAGAATGCTAACAAAATGCTAACAATGCTAGGTAAATGCTAACGAGCGCATGGGAACATTTACTACTAGGCCAGACAATCAGAAAGTTATGCAAGTATCTCAAAACGCATTTTGCAGCACGCACAAAACAAATATTAGGCAGCAGGGATCTTAATCGAGAAGGGGATTGTCTCTGCTGCTGATAACAAGAAGCTTGATCTCGCAAGCTAACGTTATCCACTTAGCTAACATTAGCAAGTTAGCAAAACCCAGATGGCATTAATATATTAACTCAGTAATGGAAGGAAAAGCAAACTGCTTTATCTATTACCTAGTATACAAGTTGACTGCAGGTATTTCTTTAAAAAGTACTAATACTCAAATCCCCAAAAACGTCACTTACCAGAATGCTAAACTAATGCTAAACATTTTGTACAGTTTCTGACCTAAACTATACAAGTAACTCAAAAATGCTACTCAGTTTACTACACCACAAAACAAATATTAGCCAGCAAGGCTCTTGATCCAGGAGGGGATTCTCTGCTGTTACAAAGCGAATGCTTGATTTTGATAGAAGCTAACCACTTAGCTAGATAGCTACAACTACAGCACATTTCAGACTGTTAACATAATAGTTATAAGATATCTGTCACCATGTTACTGGGACTACCAGTAAGATACATAACAAGACAAGTGAAGTGAAGCTACAAATATTCAAATGTATAAAAGAAACTGGAAAACAATCCTGTGAATTTCCCCAAATACCCCGGTATACACGGTAAATACAGTATACCGCCCAAGCCTAGTGGCATCAGCCGTTGTTGTTGAGAGTAAATCAGTGCTCCAGCTAAAACAGAGTGTGAAAGGATTTCTGTTGAGAGGACGGACAGGGAATAGAGGGGTGTGTGCGGGTGGTTGTGTGTGTGTGTGTGTGTGTGTGTGTGTTTGTGTGTGCGGGTGCTCTCACCATTCCTGTGTTTCTTCTCCTTGCTGGGGCCCTTGCTGACAGCCAGGTAGACAGGAGTCTGTTTAGGGGGTATGGTGACTTTCTCTACGTGTTTCCTCCACTGGGTCTGGAAGTATTCATTCTTCTCCGTCTTCTTCTCTTTCTCCTGGTACACCTTTTCCTGGAGGACAGAAACGTTATTACAACGTTATTCCCCAAGATATTCAAGCATTATTCTAGAGTTAGGCCTACTGCTTTTCCTGCAGAAAGAAATTGTACTATATTAATCTCCCACCATTAACAAAGCTCTGTTCTGTTGTGGTTTTTCTTGTATCTTGTTGCTATGTGTGTTGCCATTGAATGACCAGAGCTTTTCTTATCTTGTTCAGATTGAATTAGCAGCTCTTTGTCATGTCCTCCATTAGAAACTATTAGACAACAAAGGATGTAGCTACACCATGTAGCTACCACTATGTCTGTATATAAAGTGTAGTGTTTTCTAACCCACCCTGTACTCCTTGGAGAGCCTCTTCATCTTGTTGTTGAGCAGGAAGTAGACAGCCAGGGTGTGACAGGCTCTGTTGGTGAGCACGGCACTCAGCACCTCGCTGTGTTTATAACCCATCCGCTCTGTCATATGGAGTAATACCATGTGGTTGATCTCCTCAATGTGGATCCTATAGATAGAGAGATGATAGCTATCAGACCAGTGTCTGTGTTTCTGTGTGTTCGTATTGAGGTAGAGGGCTCCAGTGTGTGTATGTCTGTGTTTCTGTGTGTTCCTATTGAGGTAGAGGGCTCCAGTGTGTGTATGTCTGTGTGTGTGTGTGTGTGTTCCTATTGAGGTAGAGGGCTCCAGTGTGTGTATGTCTGTGTGTGTGTGTGTGTGTTCCTATTGAGGTAGAGGGCTCCAGTGTGTGTATGTCTGTGTGTGTGTGTGTGTGTTCCTATTGAGGTAGAGGGCTCCAGTGTGTGTATGTCTGTGTTTCTGTGTGTGTGTGTGTGTACCTATTGAGGTAGGGGGCTCCAGTGTTAGCGTTAGCCAGTTGAAGCCAGGAATCAGCCATGACCTGGTGGATGTTAGGTCTCTTAGCTGGGTCGGGTTCTAACAGCTTCTTCAACAGACAGATGGCCGCTGTGGAGGGGGGGGGGGCGAGGGGGGGGGCGAGGGGGTGAGAGAGAGAGAGCGAGAGGGAGGGAGGGAGGGAGAGAAAGAGAGAGGGGGGGGGGGGGGGGGGGGAGCGAGAGAGAATTTGTTAAAATACTTACTATGACATAAAATACTTAATAATCCAGACAGAGTGTTTGCATATCAGGGTTGGGGTCAATTTCATATCAATTATAGTCAATTCAGAAAGTAAACCAAATTAAAATTCCCATTCCAAATGTTCCTTGAAAAGCATTGGGGAGAATTGGAATTGGAATTTCAGTGTACTTGTCCAATTGATTGGAATTGATCTCGGCCAACCCTGGTGTGTATGTCAGTGTTCATACTGTCTTATCCCACTGGGCACAGACGTCAGTTCAACGTCTAGTTTTGGTTTGGTTGAGTTGTCAACTAACAATAAATTCAACGTGACATCAAGAACAAAAAGGTTAAAAGTTGGGAAAAGACAAAATGCCCAAAACATTGATGACTTTTTGAAAATCCAATCAGTTTTCCATGTTGATTCAACTTTATCACATAGATTTTTGGGGTTGAAATTACATGGAAATGTTGATTCGACCAGTTTTTGCCCAGTGGGGTTGTTGTTCCAGGAATGAGGAAGTTAAGGAACTAGATGAAGGGATTTGGTTGGGGTGAAACATTACAGTAACCTTTCTCCAACCAAACCACTAATTAAAATAGACTACCACAACAGCCAATTGTATGAATTATGAGTGACAGCAGGAGCTAGAGGGAACCGGTTGGTCCTGACATTAAGTGGCTGCCAGGGGCAATTGGCATGGCACTCCACTGGTACCTGAGGTGGATCTTTACACACTCACACACCCAGGCTCCCTCTTCTAGTATAAAGAAATGAATCAAGGTGCCAAAGAATGTTGAGGCACGCTTCCGTCAACGTCACTGTGTAGATGCACCTGACCTCAAAGGAATGTTGTATGTGGGCACCTGACCTCAAAGGAATGTTGTATGTGTGTAGGCGCCTGACCTCAGGCGTAGGTTATGTATGGCTTGAGGGTTAGTAGAGTGTTGTTGTTGAAAACACTCAATGATTTATGGAGTTGTAATGAGGTAACCGATAAGGAGTAGGTTAGATACATAATTCAAGGATTAGTAGGTTTAGTTGTGTTCTGTTATTAAAATTACAACACTCAATGGTTGGGGAAGTCACTAGGTATAACATGACCTATACATAAACAGTCCTCTAGTGTCCATTCACTACCACCATTATGAGTAGACTCTCTGAACTGTCAATTACATGAATATATTAACTCAGTAATGGAAGGAAAAGCAACATGAGGACAGGTCCATCTGCCTTAGAGAGATAGTTGAAGGAAACACTCACAACAACAGGCCTCAATCTGATTTCATACGTCAGGAACAGACTTGAATATTTACTGACGGAACAATTTAACGCCCTAATCTAATATTAAGATATTATATTAACGCGGGGTGGGGGAGGGGTGTGCTGCTAGTTACAGGCTTATTCACCTGGCCAAGATAACCTTTCTCCTCCGTTAAGAATCGAGAGAGAATGATAGAGAGAAATAAGAGGAGAAAGCTGTCTGTCTTTGTATCACCCTCTAGTTATCTCTATGTACAGTCGTGGCCAAAAATATTGGTACCCTTGCACTATTTTCAAGTAACTCACAAATAAATTCAGATTGAACAAAGTATTTGGTCTCCACAATTCTTTATTTCACTGTTAATATTACAGAACCTTTGCTCCTCTGTACCGGCAGTTTGGCCCAATCCTCTAGTGCAAACTGCTCCAGTTCTCCCAGATTAGAAGGTTGCCTTCTCCTAACGGATGTTTTCAGATCTCTCCACAAGTTTTCAATGGGATTTAGATCTGGACTCATTGCTGGCCACTTCAGAACAGTTCAGCGTTTTGTCTTGAATCATTTCTGGGTGCTTTTTGAAGTGTGTTTTGGGGTCATTGTCCTGCTGGAAGACCCATGACCTTTGACAGAGACCCATCTTTTTGACACTGGGTCCGACATTTGCTCTCCAAAATACCTTGGTATTCTCCTGATTTCATGATGCCATGCACACGTTCAAGGCACCCAGTGCCAGAGTCAGCAAAGTAACCCCAAAACATCACTGAACCTCCTCTATGTTTTACATTTGGGAAGGTGTTCTTTTCTTTGAAAGCTTCATTTTGTTTTCTGTAAACATAGAGATGGTATGCTTTACCAAAAAGCTCTAATTTGGTCTCATCTGTCCACAGGACATTCTCCCAGAAGGATTTTGGAATGTTCAGGTGTGTTTTGGCAAATTGTCTTTCTCTCAGAAATTGGGTCTTGCTGGGTCTCCTATCATATAACACCCTTTCATTGAGTTGGCGACGGATGGTGCGAGTTGAAACTGTCGTACCTTGTGTCTGAAGGTCAGCTTGAACCTGTGTAGCAGCTGACCGAGGTGCTTTCTCCACCATTTGAACAATCCTTCGCTGCGATCTTCCATCAAGTTCTCTCTTGCGGCCACGTCCAGTGAGGTTGGCTAACGTGGCACGGGCCTTAAATTTGTTGATAACAATAAGTACGGTGGAATCAGGAACATCTAGGTCTCTGGAGATGGACTTGTAGCCTTGAGATTGTCCATGCTTGACTACAATCTTGTGTCTTACCCTCCTCAGATAATTCTCTGGTTTTATTTCTACCATGCTCATTGCGGTACACAGTGACACACAACAGGAGAATGAGTCATTTTCTCTATTCAAACTGGTTGAATATGTGATTTTTATACTGCAGGCACAGGTGAGTTCAATTCCAAATTAAATTAGAATCACCTGCTTGAAATCTAATTATTTCTAACTACTTCTAGAAGGTGCCAATAATATTGTCCAGGCTATTTTTGGATTTCTTGGTGGAATTAGCTAAGATTTTGTAAATTGCACACCGAAGACATACATATGTGGATACCAAAATATGTTTTAATTTCAACTGTTTTCTTGAAGTAATGGTGCATTATTTGAAAAAAGTGCAAAAGGTGCCAATATTTTGGGCCACGACTATAGGTGAGTCTAGGAGGAGAAAGCAGGCTGTCTTTGTGACTGTAGTACATGACCTGATGGTATTCTATTACCTAACATCTTGACTTTTTGACTCCACTTCTAGTTTTACCGTTAGTACATCTACATAGCCAATCTATCCCCATAACCCCTCGGGTACATATTGTATCTGAACACACATGTATAAATGCAGTTCCCTACCCTCACACACACCCATTCATAAACATCCCTAGGAACTGTGTGTGTGTGTGTGTGTGTTTCTGTGTGTGTTTCTGTGTGTGTACCTGTAGAGAGAGAGGGCGGTAGAGGGTTCATATCCTTGTCCACCATCTTCTGGTGCAGAGCCCTGAGACTGAAGGGCTCAACCGTGAAGGGAAGGGTGCCAGTCAGCATGGCATACATGTTCACCCCTCTGTCAGGGAAACACACACACACACAGGGACGTTACACACTGTCTATGAGACGTAATACATTCCTCGATAGCCATAAGTAGGTCCTATAACGATGATAGTCAACTTGTTGACATGAAACCTGTATGTTGTAAACTGTTGACATGAAACCTGTATGTTGTAGACTGTTATACATGAAACCTGTATGTTGTAAACTGTTGTACATGAAACCTGTATGTTGTAAACTGTTGACATGAAACCTGTATGTTGTAAACTGTTGACATGAAACCTGTATGTTGTAAACTGTTGACATGAAACCTGTATGTTGTAAACTGTTGACATGAAACCTGTATGTTGTAAACTGTTGACATGAAAGCTGTATGTTGTAAACGGTTGACATGAAAGCTGTATGTTGTAAACTGTTTACATGAAAGCTGTATGTTGTAAACGGTTGACATGAAAGCTGTATGTTGTGTGGTATGTGTACTCACATGGACCAGACGTCCACCTTGGGTCCATACTTCTTGCGGGACAGTAGCTCAGGAGCAGCGTAGGCTGGGCTCCCACACTGGGTACTGAACGGGTCCGAATAACCCAGGATCCCTGCACAGTTACTGAGACCAAAATCTACAGGAGAAGGAGGGAGAGAGGAGGAGGAGAGGAAGGGAGGGAGTGGAGAGAGGGAGAGAAAGAGAGGGAGTTAGTGTATGTGTTCTGAATGTCATTGAGGTTTTTTGAGAGATGATAATGAGAGAGAGAGAGAGAGAGAGAGAGAGAGAAAGACAGACAACACAGCTCTGCTCTAACCCTGAAACACCCTGCTACTCTGGAAGAGGCACAGCTCTGTTCTAACCCTAAAACACCCTGCTACTCTGGAAGAGGCACAGCTCTGTTCTAACCCTAAAACACCCTGCTACTCTGGAAGAGGCACAGCTCTGTTCTAACCCTAAAACACCCTGGTACTCTGGAAGAGGCACAGCTCTGTTCTAACCCTAAAACACCCTGCTACTCTGGAAGAAGCACAGCTCTGTTCTAACCCTAAAACACCCTGCTACTCTGGAAGAGGCACAGCTCTGTTCTAACCCTAAAACACCCTGCTACTCTGGAAGAGGCACAGCTCTGCTCTAACCCTAAAACACCCTGCTACTCTGGAAGAGGCACAGCTCTGTTCTAACCCTAAAACACCCTGGTACTCTGGAAGAGGCACAGCTCTGTTCTAACCCTAGCTACTGTTGGCTGAGTCAGTCTGTTTGGTTAGTGAGTTAGTTAAATCTTTAACTCTTTCTGTCCTTTTGCAGCTGACGTTCTTTTAGATTAGATAAAAATACCAATGAAAGAACACACCCACAGGGACAAAACCAGGGTTAGTTAGGGTATAGAGTTACCTATGAGCTTGATGCTATCCTGTTCATCCAACAGTAGGTTCTCAATCTTCAGATCCCTGTGAGACAGAGAGACACAGAGAGGCCCATAACATTAGAGTCAGTGGCTAAATCATCTTACTACAGATAGCATATGCAGATACTTTGCTGATGTGTGTATACGTCTGTCTGTGTGTGTCTGTGTGTCTCTGTGTGTGTGTGTGTGTCTCTGTGTATGTGTGTGTCTCTGTGTGTGTCTCTGTGTGTGTCTCTGTGTGTGTGTGTGTGTGTCTCTGTGTGTATGTGTGTGTCTCTGTGTGTGTGTGTGTGTGTCTCTGTGTATGTGTGTGTCTCTGTGTGTGTGTGTGTCTCTGTGTGTATGTGTGTCTCTGTGTGTATGTGTGTGTCTCTGTGTGTGTGTGTGTGTGTGTCTCTGTGTATGTGTGTGTCTCTGTGTGTGTGTGTGTGTCTCTGTGTATGTGTGTGTCTCTGTGTGTGTGTGTGTGTCTCTGTGTATGTCTCTGTGTGTGTCTCTGTGTGTGTGTGTGTGTGTGTGTCTCTGTGTATGTGTGTGTCTCTGTGTGTGTCTCTGTGTGTGTCTCTGTGTGTGTGTGTGTGTCTCTGTGTGTGTGTGTGTGTCTCTGTGTGTATGTGTGTGTCTCTGTGTGTATGTGTGTGTCTCTGTGTGTGTGTGTGTGTCTCTGTGTGTGTGTGTGTGTCTCTGTGTGTATGTGTGTGTCTCTGTGTGTATGTGTGTGTCTCTGTGTGTATGTGTGTGTCTCTGTGTGTGTGTGTGTGTCTCTGTGTGTGTGTGTGTGTGTCTCTGTGTGTGTGTGTGTCTCTGTGTATGTGTGTGTCTCTGTGTGTGTGTGTGTGTCTCTGTGTATGTGTGTGTCTCTGTGTGTGTATGTGTCTCTGTGTGTGTCTCTGTGTGTGTCTCTGTGTGTGTGTGTGTCTCTGTGTGTGTGTGTGTCTCTGTGTGTGTCTCTGTGTGTGTCTCTGTGTGTGTGTGTGTCTCTGTGTGTGTGTGTGTCTCTGTGTGTGTCTCTGTGTGTGTCTCTGTGTGTGTCTCTGTGTGTGTCTCTGTGTGTGTCTCTGTGTATCTCCTCCTCACCTGTGCACCACTCCCGCCCTGTGTAGATGTTCCACAGCCATCACCAGCTGCCGTACGTATTTCTGTGTCTCTCTCTCGTCCAGTTTCTTCTTATCGTAGATCCGGTTCATGAGGTTTCCTCCAGGACACAACTCCATCACCAGGTAGTAACTGAAGATAACAGATAGACGACAGGACACAACTCCATCACCAGGTAGTAACTGAAGATAACAGATAGACGACAGGACACAACTCCATCACCAGGTAGTAACTGAAGATAACAGATAGACGACAGGACACAACTCCATCACCAGGTAGTAACTGAAGATAACAGATAGATGACAGGACACACAGTATAGTTTAGTATAATATAGTATAGCATAGTATAGTATAATATAGTATAGTATAATATAGTATAGTATAGTACCTGTTCTCAGTCTCCATTATGTCCAGTAGTCTATGGTATAGTATAGTATAGTATAGTATCTGTTCTCAGTCTCCCCAGCAGTGTATAGTATAGTATAGTATAATATAGTATAGTATAGTATAGTATAGTATAGTATAGTATAGTACCTGTTCTCAGTCTCCAGTATGTCCAGCAGTGTATAGTATAGTACCTGTTCTCAGTCTCCAGTATGTCCAGTAGTCTATAGTATAGTATAGTACCTGTTCTCAGTCTCCAGTATGTCCAGCAGTGTATAGTATAGTACCTGTTCTCAGTCTCCAGTATGTCCAGCAGCTGGGTGATATTGGGGTGTCTGATCATCTGTTGGATATGTCCCTCTCTACGGAGGTTCTTAGTCACATAAGAGTCCTTCTTCGCCTTCCTCTTATCTATCACCTTTACTGCAACCTGGGAAGGAGTGAAGGATAGAGAGAAAAAATATGAAGATCAGTCTAGACACACAGAGAGA
>CM042404.1:2503718-2517092 GCA_023634145.1 Thymallus thymallus | reverse complement strand
TGATGTGTCAGATGAGTCGGTCTGCTGCAAAAGCGATGAAGGGGGAGAAAAGAGAAATGGAGGGTTCTCTCCTTCTGTTCAGCCGTGTATGAGGCCTGCTGACAGATAGCCTCCAAGTTACTCAGACTGTTCTTTAGGAGAAAACTTTGACACCACTTTACCTTAAGAGGGATAGAACTGCCTGTCACAATAGACTAGGCCTGTGCAATGCAGAATGTTAGAATGTCTACTCTGCAAGACTGAAAGGAAAATGCATATCATTACTGCTGGTAGTGACGGAGAGTGACAATATCCCTATATTCAGCCATTGAATATAGGGACGACTGACCGTACTCTTCTGACACTTTAAAATAAGAGCTTTGAATACATGGTGCATTATGGATTCACTTATATATCATATCACCTATTTTGTCAGCACTTCCTAAACCTTTCTCTCAAGAGAATTTTTAAAAGAATCAAACTCCTCCTGTAGGCCTAAGTGTGGTTTTATGGTTGATGACCATTATGGCTCTTACAGGAAACCAACCCTGCTTACTAGTTTCCAAGAAGAGACTAATTATTGTGCGACTGCTGGCGCCAGTGTCTGGCTCATAGGCAGCCATCTTGGAGCTCCCCTCCCCTCTGTGGTACTAATTAGTCTGTCTGATGGAGATGTTCTGTCGTCACAGTAGCTCCTGAGATCCTGAGTGTCATTATGACCTCATTAAGATGACCTGTGGGTGTGTGAGGGTTGGTTACTCTATCCTAGTGGGGACCTAAAATCCCCAAAAGGATACATTTCCCACGTCCCCATGAGGACAGTCTATTTTAAGATTCGAGGATAGGGTAAGGTGTTAGTATTTGGTTTAGAAGACTCAAACTTGTGTGCTTGCCCCGTCCTTGCCTGTGTGTGTGTGTGATCATATTTAAGCCTTCATAATGTATTAACTGAGCAATCCCTCATCGCTTGGCGTTGACCTTTTTAATGCCTATTGATCTATGCATACATATTTATACTGAGACTCTTCAACACACACACACACACACACACACACACACACACACACACACACACACACACACACACACAGCGTCAAGTCTAATTGTATTTACAGTGCATTTCACAGCTCAACACATCAGAGGCTAATGCTTGTTATGTGCTCGATTACACATCGACGTAGACTGTTTGAATTACTGGCTGTACTCTTCTACAGTCAATTAAGAAGTACATTTATTTCTGTCTAGGGTGAGGTACCAGGCTATGGACCCTAGATGGCTGTGGTACCAGGCTATGGCCCCTAGATGGGTGCGGTACCAGGCTATGGTCCCTAGATGGCAGCATGGTCACAGTGATGCCATGTCTGCATATTATGAGATCCTGGGTGAGAAACTAGTCAGTCGCTAGTGGAAGTCAACACACTGTGCTGCCACAACATTACATCTAAATGGATTACATTAGAGGTTTTCCCTGTCGATCTACACAACCTACATTTTCAAAGTGAAAAATTATAGAAAATGCTCCTAATTACTAAGAAATACAGATATTTGAATGTATTGATTGTGTATGTCTTCACACCGCAGAGTTAATACTTGGTAGAAGCACCTTTGGCAGCCATTACAGCTGTGAATCATTTTGAATAAGATTCTACCAGCCTTGCACCAAACTATCCCAGGGTTAGGTTTTCAGAAGACTGAAGCATGTATTTCCTGTAACTTTTTACCAGGGCTTTGATCCTAACAAACTCCCCGGTCCCTGTCAGTGACAAGCATACCCATAACATGATGCTGCCACCACAATACTTGAAAATGTTTCCAATTATGCTCTCAAACATTTACTTATTTTTGTGAAAGGTGTTGAGAAGCGGAAGGCACCGAGCTTTCTGTTTAAAATACTAGCACACAGCTTGGATACACATGCATACCCCACAAGCCACCAGAGGTGTCTTCACAGTCCAGAACAGACTATGGGAGGAACACAGTACTACATAGAGCCATGACTACATGGAACTCTATTCCACATCAGGTAACTGATGCAAACAGTAGAATCAGATTTAATAAACTGATAAAAATACACCTTATGGAAAAGTGGGGACTGGGAAGTAACAGAAACATAGGCACAGACATGCATACACACGATAGCATACGCACAATACACACACACACACACACATGGATTTTGCGTTGTAGATATATGATAGGGGAGTATGGGCCCGAGGGAACACACTTAATGTGTTGTGAATTCTGTAATGAATGAATTGTAATGTTTTAAAAATTGTATAACTGCCTTCGTTTTGCCGAACCCCAGGAAGAGTAGCTGCTGCCTTGACAGGAACTAATGGGGATCCATAATAAACCCCAGGAGGAGTAGCTGCTGCCTTGGCAGGAACTAATGGGGATCCATAATAAACTCCAGGAAGAGTAGCTGCTGCCTTGGCAGGAACTAATGGGGATCCATAATAAACCCCAGGAAGAGTAGCTGCTGCCTTGACAGGAACTAATACAAAAATGGTTCTAGCAACCAATGTTTTGGCAAACAGAGCCTTTTTCAGGTTGTGTAGACTAACAGTGGAATTAGTGCAGCCAATGGTGTGTTCTAGTAATTAAGGCAATGAAGGAGGAAAAAGTGGAACTGTTAAACATTTAACAGCATGTCAAGCCTAGTTACCATTCAGTCCTTTCTGACCCAGTTTAGAAGGAGGCTAGTTCTGACCTAGCCTAGTTACCATTCAGTCCTTTCTGACCCAGTTTAGAAGGAGGCTAGTTCTGACCTAGCCTAGTTACCATTCAGTCCTTTCTGACCCAGTTTAGAAGGAGGCTAGTTCTGACCTAGCCTAGTTACCATTCAGTCCTTTCTGACCCAGTTTAGAAGGAGGCTAGTTCTGACCTAGCCTAGTTACCATTCAGTCCTTTCTGACCCAGTTTAGAAGGAGGCTAGTTCTGACCTAGCCTAGTTACCATTCAGTCCTTTCTGACCCAGTTTAGAAGGAGGCTAGTTCTGACCTAGCCTAGTTACCATTCAGTCCTTTCTGACCCAGTTTAGAAGGAGGCTAGTTCTGACCTAGCCTAGTTACCATTCAGTCCTTTCTGACCCAGTTTAGAAGGATGCTAGTTCTGACCTAGCCTAGTTACCATTCAGTCCTTTCTGACCCAGTTTAGAAGGAGGCTAGTTCTGACCTAGCCTAGTTACCATTCAGTCCTTTCTGACCCAGTTTAGAAGGAGGCTAGTTCTGACCTAGCCTAGTTACCATTCAGTCCTTTCTGACCCAGTTTAGAAGGAGGCTAGTTCTGACCTAGCCTAGTTACCATTCAGTCCTTTCTGACCCAGTTTAGAAGGAGGCTAGTTCTGACCTAGCCTAGTTACCATTCAGTCCTTTCTGACCCAGTTTAGAAGGACCCAACCAAGCCTAGTTACCATTCAGTCCATACTGACACTGTAGAAGGAGGCTAGTCCTGACCTAGATTAGTTAACATTCAGAGCCAGTTGCAGGAAGCAGGACTTGTCCCAGTCATGCTTCTGCTCTCTGTGCCTTAGGCTGCTCTGTTTTAGCAGATGGGTAGGTCGATCTGAGGTACTCACTGGTTTGGGCTAGACCACGCCAGCCATTACGGTTAAGGTAGAGAGTGTGTGTGTGTGATTCTAAAGAATATTATGTCAGAGAATAGTGTGAGTAGATACAGGAGAGATGAGAGGGACGAGGATGGAGAAGTGGGAAGACAGGTGAGAGTTCAAGTTCGGCTAAAGCCTTTCCCTCCAGCTCAAGAGAGGGAGTTGTAATACTGGCGTGGACGGACAGTGGAGAGCAACCTGGATGCTGGATGTAACTGACTTAGATGTCCCCAGTAGACGGAGCCCTCGAGTGGATATTGAATGGGTTGCGGAAGTGCGACGGACTGCAGAACAAGGATATCTCCATCATTAATACGCGTCCGGATACTATTAGCTGCCCGTTGAGTAGAGAAAGACGGCCCAGGAGGACTCATCATAACCCACACACTTCAAACTTTTTGATAGACTTCAACAGCTGCAGTTGGCAAGATGTATAGCAGTTAATTTTGATAGTGCTGAAGTAAGACATTCTATGAGAGCAGCATCTATTTTGTGTCCATGACTGAAGCAGACCTCGGCCTATGATGTTTAAGACAACAGAAATCTGAATTGGATCTTCTTCGTCCTTGATGACATCTAAAACAAACAAAATAATGATAAGTAGGCAAAACAAAACGGACTAATCTCAAGGTATCTTCAATTTCTTGGCAATTTCTTGCATGGAATAGCCTTCATTTCTCAGAACAAGAATAGACTGACGAGTTTCAGAAGAAAGTTGTTTCTGGCCATTTTGAGCCTGTAATCGAACCCACAAATGCTGATGCTCCAGATACTCAACTAGTCTAAAGAAGACCAGTTTTATTGCTTATTTAAATCAGCACAACAGTTTTCAGCTGTACTAACATAATTGGCAAAGGGTTTTCTAATGATCAATTAGCCTTTTAAAATGATAAACTTGGATTAGCTAACACAACGTGATGGTTGCTGATAATGGGCCTCTGTACACCTGTAGATATTCCATAAAAAATCAGCCGTTTCCAGCTACAATAGTAATTTACAACATTAACAATGTCTACACTGTATTTCTGATCAGTTTGATGTTATTTTAATGGACAAAAAATGTGCTTTTCTTTCAAAAACAAGGACATTTCTAAGTGACCACACTTTTGAACGGTAGTGTATTAAGAAACTGACTGTTAGAACTGTTAAGGCCCTGTGGATTGATGAGGAATTGAAAAACTGGATGGTTGAGAGGGACAAGGCAAAAGGAGTGGTGAATAAATCTGGCTGCACATCCGATTGGCAAACTTACTGTAAACTTACTGTAAATTGAGAAATGATGTGACTAAACTGAACAAAAATAAGAAATTGTATTCTGAAACCAACATAATTTATAATTTATGATTGAAAAAGCTTTGGAATATTTTTTTACGAAATTATGGGCTGAAAGACATTCGACTCAGTCTTTCATTGAATCAGATATCTAATTTATCGCGGAATCTTTTGATTTTATTTAATTACTTTAATGACTATTTAATTGGCAAAGTGGGCAAATGTAAACAACAAACTGTGAGCCATCATATTCATGCATAAAATACCTAATAATGCAGGGAGTTTTGTAGAGTAAGTTTGGAAGAGGTGGAAGAATTATTGTTGTCCATCAACAAATGAGAAACCTTTTATTGACAACTTGGATGGAAAGCTACGGAGGATGGTAGTGGACTATTGACTCTCCTGTTTGTCATATCTTTAAGCCTGGAGAAAAGTGTTTGTCCTCAGACCTGGAGGGAAGCCAAAGTCATTCTACCCAAGAATGGTAAAGCACCCTTTACTAGTTCTGACAGCCGACCAATCAGCTTTCTGCCAACTCTTAGCAAACCTTTGGAGAAAAGTGTTTGACAAGATACAATGCTATTCTCTGTAAACAAATTGACAACAGATTTTCAGCATTCTTATAGAGAAGGGCACTCAACATGTACTGCCCTGACACACATGACTGATGATTGGTTGAAAGACATTGATGATTAGAAGATTGTGGAGCTGTATTGTTAGATGTCAGGGCAGCCTTGATATTATTGACCATAGCCTGTTGTTGAAAAAAACCTATGTGTTATGGCTTTTCAACCTCTCCCATATTGTGGATTCAGAGCTATCTATCTAATAGAACACAGAGGGTTTTCTTTAATGGAAGGTTCTCTAATGTCAAACGTTACGAGTGGTGTACTGCAGGGAAGCTCTCTTTCCTGTTATTACTGATGACCTGCCACTAGTATTACACGCCTGTGTGTCTATGTATGCTGATGATTCAACATTATACACATCAGCAACCACAGCTAATGAAGTCACTGGGATTTTTGTGTTCTGACAAAACCGAGGGAAATAAATAATCTAAGTCATGTAAACATACGAATATTTTTTTCAGTAATTAAACTTCTTGTCAGCTCAAGAGGTTTAAAGGGTACTGTTAAGAATCCGGTGATTTTTCACTGAGTTTCTGTCAACAGTCATAACACTGATTAATGAGTATGGAGATGTGGAGCAGGGGTCGTTACTGAGCCAATTAGAGCAAGGTTAATCTCTGAGCCAATTAGAGCAAGGTTAATCTCTGAGCCAATTAGAGCAAGGTTAATCTCTGAGCCAATTAGAGCAAGGTTAATCTCTGAGCCATTCTCTAATTATGCGAGCATGACATGCCCAGTTGTAAAACAGTAGATTAGGTAGTGCCAGGCCTCCTAAATTATATGGTATCTGCAGTTTACTAACTTTCAACCTTGGTCTTTTTCTGTGCCATATAAAGTTTTAGAGATATTTATTGAGTTTATTAAAAGTATTTGTTAGTATATACAATGGGAGAAGATACTAAAGGTGAAACATTAATTTTGATCAGATTAATTCGACCCAACCATGATAATTGCAGGTTAAACCAAGATAAACTAAAATATGTTTTTGTCCGAAGAAAGTGACTTGAAAAGTCATTCAGATTGTTGTTGTCACTCAGGCTTCCAAGGGACATGGCTTCTGATTTAGAAACATGTATTTTGTAACCATAAAAAGAGCTAAACCTTCTAAGTCAATAAGAATGTGGTGTAGCAGCCTGAGGGGTTTCACCTGTCTATGTAATGAATCCTCACACATCTTCAAAGTATTTTAAATAGGCATGGCCATTCTACTCGGTCAAATGCCGCAGTGTTGTATTACGCTGAGGAGACGTCTGACATTAGTGAATGAATGCCTTTCCGGTTGGTAGAAATATTTCTAGTCTCCTAGCTAGGATCCTAGATAAACTCTGTCCACATTAATAAGGGACACAGGCCTATAGCTAGAGCAGTCTTCAGCTGGTTGTCTTAAGAATTAGAGAAATATCTACATGGTTTAAGGTGGGAGGGGGTTCGCCTCTGGCAAAGGAGTATGTATACATTCTGAGTTGGAGGTCCATTAAGAAATCTAGACAATCCTTTTCATTTGGATGTATAATCCTCCAGCCAGCAGAGACATTAACATAATCCTCCAGACATCAGACAGAAATTGTAGTGGCGTATTTTCACTATTCCATCCATTAAATATGACCACTGCCCTGGCGAGAGAGGGGCTATTTCGGACACACACTCACCCCAAGCTTTAGTGCATGCTCGTAGATATGATGGCAGTGTGGCTCTTCGGATTGCAAGTTTACAAACAAAAGGTAGCTTCTTTGTTCAAGCATATACAACTTCCTAATAGAAAATATGGGAATTTTCCTTATAATTCCTCCAATTCTAATAACGTATAAGTGCAATAAATGAAGGCTATTGTCTGCGGTAAATTCTAGTTATCATGTAAGTAAGTGCGAGCAAGTGCGGTCAAAAAACTATACCCCTCCCCCGTCTAACCAAGACTCCTCCCTGTAGGCCCGACTTCCTCCCTCAAATAACCTTTCCTCCTCCCGTTGTCGCCGCAAGTGGGGTATTCATCTCCAATAATCTAATATTTCCATCCACTATGGCTTCACACTAATAATTCAACTAATAATGCTCTGGTTATTGTATACAAATACAAATTGGCTATTTGGCTCAAACATAAATCATCATAATCCTCCAGACATCAGACATAAATCAACATAATCCTCCAGACATCAGACATAAATCATCATAATCCTCCAGACATCAGACATAAATCATCATAATCCTCCAGACATCAGACATAAATCATCATAATCCTCCAGACATCAGACATAAATCATCATAATCCTCCAGACATCAGACATAAATCATTATAATCCTCCAGACATCAGACATAAATCAACATAATCCTCCAGACATCAGACATAAATCAACATAATCCTCCAGACATCAGACATAAATCATCATAATCCTCCAGACATCAGACATAAATCAACATAATCCTCCAGACATCAGACATAAATCAACATAATCCTCCAGACATCAGACATAAATCAACATAATCCTCCAGACATCAGACATAAATCAACATAATCCTCCAGACATCAGACATAAATCAATATAATCCTCCAGACATCAGACATAAATCATCATAATCCTCCAGACATCAGACATAAATCAACATAATCCTCCAGACATCAGACATAAATCAATATAATCCTCCAGACATCAGACATAAATCAACATAATCCTCCAGACATCAGACATAAATCAACATAATCCTCCAGACATCAGACAGATATTCAGTTGAAGTCAACTCCTGCAGCAAAGCACCCCCACAACATGACGCTGCCACCCCCGTGCTTCACGGTTGGGATGGTGTTCTTCGGCTTGCAAGACTCCCTCTTTTTCCTCCAAACAGAACAATGGTCATTATGGCCGAACAGTTCTATTTTTGTAAACCTCTGACTTTAAATCATTATAATCAGACAGACAGAAATCATCATATTCCTCCAGACTTCAGACGTTGTCAGGTCCAGACTGTGGGGAAGCCGCCAGGCATCTCTCTGTTTGTCTGTTTGCTAAGGTCATGGCCTGGCAGAGGAGAGAGTTCTGGAAAAGTTGATGTTATGTTTGTGTTTTGTTGCTGCCCTGCGTTGTCTCTGATTGGGATCCTATTTAAATTGACTAGTTTCCCACCTTTGTGTGGATCTTTATTTCTGCATTCTTGCATCACAGTTCGTGGTTGCGGTCTATCCTTGTTTTGGTACTAACATAAAGGAATGTCTACACATTACTGCTCAGCGCCTCGTGTCCTGCCTTCGCACCGTGACAGATATAAATCATTATAATCCTCCACAAATCAGACAGAAATCATCATAATCCTCCAGACATCAGTGCTCAGCATATGTGGGAACTCCTTTAAAAATGGTGGAAAAGCATTCCAGGTGAAGCTGGTTGAGAGAATGCCAAAAGTGTGCAAAGCTGTAATCAATGCAAAGGGTGGCTACTGAATCTCAAATATAGAATATATTTTGATTTGCTTCCACTTATGTAAAAAATTGTGCAAAGAAAGACAAATCCTTGAATGAGTAATATTCCAAACTTTTGGCTCCCAGTGTATTTATCCTCCAAACACCGGCTTTTAGGGCATTATGTGTACAACCTCTACCTTGTCACAACATAACGTGTACCACCCCTACCTTGTCACAACATAACGTGTACCACCCCTACCTTGTCACAACATAACGTGTACCACCCCTACCTTGTCACAACATAACACTCCAACAATGAAGGTAGGGGTGGTATACAGAAGGTAGGGGTGGTATACAGAAGGTAGGGGTGGTATACAGAAGGTAGGGGTGGTATACAGAAGATAGGGGTGGTATACAGAAGATAGCCCTATTTGGTAAAAGACCAAGTCCATATTATGGCAAGAAAGGGAAAGGTGGGTACTAGTCAGTTGTACAACTGAATGCATTCTTCCACGTTTAACCCAACCCCCAAGAACAGCTCAAAGAAGCAAAAAGATACAACATTCCATCATTACTTTAAGACATGAAGGTCAGTCAATCCGGAAAATGTCAAGAACTTTTAAAGTCTCTTCAAGTGCAGTCGCAAAAGCCATCAAGCGCTATGATGAAACTGGCTCTCATGAGGACCGCCACAGGAAAGGAAGACCCAGAGTTACCTCTGCTGCAGAGGATAAGTTCATTAGAGTTACCAGCCTCAGAAATTGCAGCCTGAATAAATGCTTCACAGAGTTCAAGTAACAGACACATCTCAACATCAACTGTTCAGAGGAGACTGTGTGAATCAGACCTTCATGGTCGAATTGCTGCAAAGAAACCACTACTAAAGGACACCAATCACTATTATTCTACAATATAGTAAAAATAAAGAAAAACCCTGGAATGAGTAAGTGTGTCCAAACCTTTCACTGGTACTGTATATATAACAACCAGTCAACTTATTGGGGTCAACCCTAAGGATAAGCCACCCTCTTTTTGACTGACATAAGGGAATGTACCTGATAGGTATATCTGGCTTATGTGATTATGATGGTCATAATGCTTCTTGACAGTGTCATAAAGTTTATTTTCTTAGTCCAAGTAAAATGACACAGGATGTTCATAATGCTTCATGACGGTGTAATAAAGTGTATTTTCTACAAGTTATTGAAAATACAATGGAAAAAAAGCACGACTGTAGGGGTGGTATACAGCCTCCCTCAAGGTCTTCACCTCCATCCCTGGATGCAGCCTCCCTCAAGGTCTTCACCTCCACCCCTGGATGCAGCCTCCCTCAAGGTCTTCACCTCCACCCCTGGATGCAGCAATAGCAAACACATTCTCAAATACTTTACAATCCATGTTTTCATAACATAGCTAAAACTCAAATATTCATGTGGCAAGGTAGCTAACAGTAACCTACCACCTAGTTAGTGTTGGTTCAGCTAACGTTAGCTACCCTTTCACTAAAAATGGTGTTGTGCAAAACAACTAATTATACCCATGCCTTGCTGAGGCAACAACAGTACATCTGATTCACTGCGACCGTTTGATACACATTTCATAAAAATGTACTTTTCTAAAATACTTATCATTAGTGTGGTTCATATGCTCTCGTGTAAATACACTTAGTACAAGCCATCGTTTGTTATTTTTAAAACCATTTTAAGAGTCAAAAGGTTTATAATGAAAATTCATTTTATCCGAGATGCCATCTTGTCTCATTAACTTAGCTAGCTCGCTACGTTAGCTAGCTTAGTTTGACTACACTCATATGAAGTGGAAAATTGCACTTGTTTTTCACTCTGACAAAACAGTTAAATTATCATCACAGTTTAGATAAACATGTTATCTCTAGATTTCAAAAACAAAACTTAGAAATGTTAAAACCTGAAAACAGGATAAATAAGGAAACTTCCCTTTTTCTTCTGGCCTGCAGCTAACTGTTTGAATGTCTCCCCCTCTAGTGCTAACGCTAAGTATACATGTACAGTAAAGCAAAACCATGGAGAACTACAATTATAATGTTGTGTTGTGAACAAACAAACTTAGATCCTATAACTTTCTGTATTTAATAATAAATCTCAGGTAATTTTTTGTAAGAGTGATAACATAAGCCAGGTCTATCCAATACATGACTATACTGTATGTCAGTCATACGTTCCAAAGAGGCTGTGTTGTCCTGCTCCTGCCATCAGCGACAGAGCTTTGGGCTAGGCACGTTTGACATCAATGTGTGTACAATTACAATGGTAAAAAAATAGTTGATTTCAGGAAATGTTATATAACATACTATTTACAAGTAGAATGGAATGGTTTTTCTTGTGTGTTTAGGATTTGTGGGCTTTGACACTCTTATGTAGGTGTCATAACCATCCATAAAATATTGCAATATATGTCATGACTGTCAGGTCCTGACCGTAGGGAGGGTTCTGTCTTGTTTTTCACGGTCAGGGCCTGACAGGAGAACTAGGAGAACTCTATGTTCAATTAGAGGCAGCTGCTATGGTTTGTCTCTAACTGGGAACCTATTCAAGGTTCTGGTTTTGCCACCTGTGTTGTGGGATATTGTTGTGTTTGGGTTCTCTTGAACTCACACACACACACAGAGACAGACAGACAGACAGACAGACAGACAGACAGACAGACAGACAGACAGACAGACAGACAGACAGACAGACAGACAGACAGACAGACAGACAGACAGACAGACAGACAGACAGACAGACAGACAGACAGACAGACAGACAGACAGACAGACAGACAGACAGACAGACAGACAGACAGACAGACAGACAGACAGACAGACAGACAGACAGACAGACAGACAGACAGACAGACAGACAGACAGACAGACAGACAGACAGACAGACACACTCACACTCACACACACTCACTCACAGACACTCACTCACAGACACTCACACTCATACACACTCATACACACACAGACACTCACACTCATACACACACAGACACTCACACTCATACACACACAGACACTCACACTCATACACACACAGACACTCACACTCATACACAGACACTCACACTCATACACAGACACTCACACTCATACACAGACACTCACACTCATACACAGACACTCACACTCATACACAGACACTCACACTCATAGACACAGACACTCACACTCATACACAGACACTCACACTCATAGACACAGACACAGACACACACAGACAGACAGACACTCACACACACACACACGTTACGGTTTTGCTCTGGTTTATTGTTTCTTCTAGTTTGTTATGTCAGGTTATTTAAACTCTGTATATAGATTTTCTATTGTGTTTTTGACTGTACGTTTGTTTACTGTGTAACTCTGTGTTGTTTTTGTCGCACTGCTTTGCTTTGTCTTGGCCAGGTCACAGTTGCAAATGAGAACTTGTTCTCAACTGACCTACCTGGTTAAATAAAGGTGAAATAAAATAAAAAAAGGTTATGACAGGTTATGTCAGGTTATGACAGGTTATGTCAGGTTATGTCAGCATGGTTATGACCGTGTCAAATAAAGTGTTCAAAAAGCGATACAGTTAATTTATCAACATGATTGTGGACTACAGGAAAAGGAGGACCGAGCACGTCCCCCATTCTCATCGACAGGGCTGTAGTGGAGCAGGTTGAGAGCTTCATGTTCCTTGGTGTCCACATCACCAGCAAACTATCATGGTCCAAACACACCAAGACAGTGAAGAGGGCACGACCACTCCTTTTCCCCCTCAGGAGACTGAAAAGATTTGGCATGGGACCCTAGATCCTCAAAAGGTTCTACAGCTGCACCATGGAGAGCATCCTGACTGGTTGCATCACCGCCTGGTACGGCAACTGCTCGTTATTGATTTGATTTGATTTGAATACAATCAGCAAAAGTGACGAAGCCGTATCTTATCTGTAACCCACATGGAAGGCCTCAAAAGGGCCGGTTACACTTGTTACCCGTCTTCACTCTTCAGTGAAATAATGCATGTCAATATTAACGCATTCATTCACAAATAGACACAGTAGCTCATTTGCATGACAACAGTCAAGGTAACACAGGATTTTGAATGATTTATTTATTTCTGTATAGGCACAAGTAATGATATAGCTAATTATATAGCAAATTCAATTTTCTCCAGGGGAAGCTTATCTTCCCCTAACCTATTGGACCACTGCCTTTGCCCACATCAATGTGAAAGTAACTGGTACATAAACAGCTTTTATATTTTTGGTCTTGAACTAGGGTATGGCGACTGCCCTGAGCAACACTGGTCCTTCAGCTCAGAATTAAAATTGTGTTAACTCAGGATGAGTCCTATCTTTTATTTGCACCTGGAACTGCTAAAGGTTGTTTTATGGTGTAGAGAGAGGGACAGGGAGAGAGAGAGAGAGGTTGGGAAAGAGAGAGAGAGGGTGGGATAGAGGGAGAGAAGGACTGGGGGGGAGAGTGAGACAG